>CM035441.1:48649486-48674486 GCA_020310875.1 Ceratopteris richardii
CACACACACATATGTACACACACATATACACGCATAGACACACACACACATACATATACGCATAGAAACACACACATATACACAAATATACACACATAGACACACATACACAATGCATAATGCATACACATACACACATGCACACATAATGCATACACATGCACACACATATACACATGCACACACATATACATGCACACACACATACACATGCACACACACACACACATATGTACACACACACATATACACGCATAGACACACACACATACACATAGACACATACACACATATACACAAATACACACACACACATACACACAAATACACACACATAGACACACATACACACATAATGCACACATAATGCATACACATACACACACACACATGCACACATAATGCATACACATGCACACACATATACACATGCACACACATATACGTGCACACACACATACACATGCACACACAAACACATATTTACACACACACATAAGTACACACACATATACACGCATAGACACACACACACATACACATACGCATAGACACACACACATATACACAAATATACACACATAGACACACATGCACAATGCATAATGCATACACATACACACATGCACACATAATGCATACACATGCACACACATATACACATGCACACACATATACATGCACACACACATACACATGCACACACACACACACACATATGTACACACACACATATACACGCATAGACACACACACATACGCATAGACACACACACACACACATACACAAATACACACACATAGACACACATACACAATGCATAATGCATACACATACACACATGCACACATAATGCATACACATGCACACACATATACATGCACACACACATACACATGCACACACACATACATATGTACACACACATATACACGCATAGACACACACACACACACATACGCATAGAGACATGCTCACATAATGCATACACATGCACACACATATACACATGCACACACATATACATGCACACACACACATGCATAATGCATACACATACACACATGCACACATAATGCATACACATGCACACACATATACACATGCACACACATATACACATGCACACACATATACATGCACACACACATACACATGCACACACACACATATGTACACACACACATATGTACACATATATATACACGCATAGACACACACACACATACGCATAGACACACACACACATACACACAAATACACACACATAGACACACATACACAATGCATAATGCATACACATATACACATGCACACACATATACATGCACACACACACACATATGTACACACACATATGTACACATATATATACACGCATAGACACACACACACATACGCATAGACACACACACACATACACACAAATACACACACATAGACACACATACACAATGCATAATGCATACACATACACACATGCACACATAATGCATACACATGCACACACATATACACATGCACACACATATACATGCACACACACATACATATGTACACACACATATACACGCATAGACACACACACACACATACGCATAGACACACACACACATAATGCATACACATGCACACACATATACACATGCACACACATATACATGCACACACACATACACATGCATAATGCATACACATACACACATGCACACATAATGCATACACATGCACACACATATACACATGCACACACATATACATGCACACACACATACACATGCACACACACACACATATGTACACACACACATATGTACACATACATATACACACATACACACATACACATAGACAAGACACACATATACCTACACACATACACACATAATGATGCATACACACACATACACATGCATACACACACATACACATGCATACACACACATACACATGCATACACACACATACACGTATATATATTGATTTCTAACCATTTTGTTTTATATGTTAGGTAGTATGGATCCCAGTAGAGAGAGAAAGGCGAAACTCACTCTCATAAAAAGTATTATGAGAGCAAGAGTTCCGTCAGATACTCTAGGGGCCATAATGCGGGACTACGCAGAGATGTCCGATGAGGAGCTGGATTATACGATCCAGATGCTTACGCGATCAGACGAGGGCTCTTCTGCAAATCCACACGCAGGAAGAGAGCTATCTGCTCATAGGTATGTTTTTTTTCATAAACTTTTTTAATGATATGATAGCACATATTTTTATTTATTTCTATCTATGTATTTTCAGGACACCTATACCACCTCCAGCACGTGATAGGAGAGCAGAGACGTTGCCTATGAGGACATGCATAGGCACGTTAGGACTAGAGTGCGACATAGAGCCAGAGGGGAATATTGCATACATAGGAAATGGATTGGAGTTCAAGAGGAGAATGCATGCACTATGCGACTCTTACTTGCGCTTTATCCACTTACCGTGGAAGTAAGTAAAAGTTTTACATATAAATTGAAATATATATCTTATGTTTTATTTATATTACGTTTTTTATTTTTGTAGTGAGCATGATGAGAGGGATAAAAAGTACGTGCTCAGTTCACTTGAGACGGAGTTTGGGACAGGGTGGTCTCTTAAATGGTGTTTAAAAGAGATGCGGACACTTATGGCGCATCGTCATGACAATGCACGGTATGTATGTATATGAGAGAGAGAGAGAGAGAACACTAATCTCGATATTAGGGTTTTGAAATCCCTAATTTAAAAACTCTAATTCAACCTTTTAGCCATATGTTTGAAGTATATGTACACCTCCGACGTCCTACTAGAGAGATGTCTCTCCTCCCAACCTTATGCCTCTATATATAGCTACTCGAATCAACGAGGATCATGATTCATAATATATGTAAAGATATATACACATCATGTAGATAGGATACATAAATATAAAATGGAGTAGATATATTATGCTTCACACATACATGCCTAAATGCACATATAAATATATATATACATACTAACATATTTACATGCACATATTTACACATACATGTACATGCCTACATGCACACATAAACATATATATACATGCATACATATTTACATGTACATATTTACACATAGACACATATACATATATACATGTACACAATTATAAACACTTGCATATATTACGTACATGAATGCATGTATACATATATCACACACATGCAAACACATACATATACATGAAATACATATATATGCATACTAATATATGTATACATATAATACACATGAATACACACACATATGCATACATACATGATAAAAATTTACTCCTCGAAGATAAAGCTATATATAAAATAATTAGGCATACCCCCGAGCTTCATGTTCTAACTTAGAAGAACATGATTTCATCTCTCTAGTAGGATTCATCGTTATTCAAGTTAATAAAAAAAACCTATTATCTGATATCCATTCAGAAGCTTCAAGTTACTGTCTAATCTGCTCATATGTTTTCATTATTGCCATCATTTTGGTAAGACATCAATATAGTCTCATCTTCATTATCCTTATTGATTTCATTTATTTCTTCTATTGTTAAATCTATGTTCTCATGAATCACATCATCTATTGGTGGATTAATATCTATTTCTGGTAATTCCTCTTCCTCATCAGTAGAATCAGCATGTAGAGAATTATCCTCTTCATCAAAAAGATTAGTATCATTATCACGTATAATGAGTCTAATTTCTATTCCAGATGTTGATGTATCAGTATCTGATGTTGAATCATCAAGAGGACTTTCTTCAATCTCTCTAACAATAAACTGTTCAAACAATGACCTACCTCTAGGTTGCACATGAATGACTTGCCACCAAGGATGAGCATCTGGGTTTTTATAAAAAAATTCTTGTTCAATATGCCTAGGAAGAATATATGGTTCTTTAGTAGATCGCATTACCTTGGAAGAATCAATTGCCCAAAACCTAGATAATTCCTTTCTTATTGTAGAATTACTACCTTTATACTCCGCTCGATACCAGTCAACCTTCAAAATGACCTATCAAAATATATAACAACAAAAACGTCCCATTATTAGGTGCTTAAAAAAATAACTAACTCTAAAAAATATATATAAACTTTTTTCTACCTGTTTGAATGTACGAAATGAAATTTCATAGATACCAACAATAGATCCTACGTAACCAAGTTTGCTATCTATAAGGTTCATGTCTTTTGAGCTAGCACGTGATAGTTGCTTGAAACAAGCAACAATACTAGAATCCTCTGTTTTACGTAAAGAATCAATGGCTTTGATTCTAATATGCTGTCCAAAAGCCCACATATTAGTGAACATTCGAGCCTGCAAAATAAATTCAATTAGTAAATAGAAACTAACATACATATATGAAAAAAATAAAATATATATTTTAATAAAATTACCTTTTGTTCACAACCTATCATTAACTCTCTTTGCTCATCTGAGATTTCTTCATTATTTGCGTTGGCGCGTTGCAAACGACTATATAGCCAATCCGTGAAAGAAGGTATATCTGTAATCTCATTATTATCGAGATTACGTCTAGATCTTTTGTTTTTTCTCCTTTTACTTTGGAGACTTTGAAGTTCCTCGTACTCGTTAACGAATGCTTGCATGCATTCGCTATTATATGCTACAAAAGTAGAAACATCATTTTTTTGTTGAAATGTAAATAAGAATGGAACCCCCTTACCTGATAATACCTCATCTGTTATTTTTGAAGAAGACTCGTTGGTCCATGCACGTGGAGCTTCTTCATGAACTCTTTCAAGGTACTCACTAACGTAATACATGCACTCTTCAAGCATCCAACCCTTTGCCATGGATCCTTCTGGTTTTGCTCTTTGTCGCACATAACCTTTTAGTATTCCCATAAATCGCTCGACCCAAAACATCCATCGAGTGTTGACAACACCGGAAATCTCTATCTCATCTATAAGATGGACTAGTAAATGAACTTGAATATCAAAAAATGAAGTAGGAAGTTCCTTTTCCATCAAACATAGTAGCTCTTTGCATTCACGTTTTTTTTGTGGGATCGAATTTTTATCGATCTCTTTGGATGTAATCCACCTATACAAATCATAAAAACAATTGTAAAGAAGTTAATTAAAAAATAAAAGATATCCAATATTCATACATATTAAATTATATAAAAGTATCATAATTACCTTATAAGTGATCCAAGACGATAGATCACATCTCGTACTCCTTTCGTTGTACATCCATCGATAACCAAAGGTAAAATATGTTTCAAAAGTTATGCCAGTCATGGGTCTTTAATCCAGATAAGCTCTTATCATCCATAGTAAACATGTTTTGAAACGATGCTCCATATCCTGTCGGAGTCTTGATCAATTGAATTCTATTGTTGATAGTCTGTATCTCTTTTGTTGTAAGTACGTTTTTAACTATCTTTAACTACGTTTTTCTCTCAACTCTCTCTACAGGTCTATTCCGTTTTGCTGTTATTTTCTTACATGGTATCAGAGCTCAGGAGGCTCTGAGTGGTGCAGAAGCAGAAACTCAGAGCTTGCAGAGGTTTGAACAACAAAAGAGAGAAGATGTCAAGCGGTACATCATCATCTACGACTGGGGGCCAAGATGATTCATCAACACGAGTAGCTGGTGCACAAGCAGGAGAAGCAATGATGCCGGTCATCCCAATGTTGCGGATACGACCACCAGCCTTCACAGAAGGTAAACTTGATGGTACGACCTACACCCTCTGGAAGTTCAAAATTTCTTCTATTCTTGATTCCTATAAGCTTTTGGAGACTGTTCTTGGGACTGATCATGAGCCCCAAGAAAGACATGTTCCAAATAATCCTGGTCGAATGATTCCTCCTGAAACTGATCTTCTACGTGCTTGGAAACGTAGAAATGCAGATGCACTTTGTGCTCTAGTTACAAGTACTTCTGATAGTGTTCAGAATCTCATTCAGCATGCTACGAAGGCATGTGAAGCATGCAACATATTGAAAAATCAATTTGAAACTTGTAATCAAACACAGATTCAGAACTTGGAGAATCAGCTTGCAGCAAAACGGTTTGCTAATCGGGAGACTGCAGAGGTGTTTATCACTCGCATAAAGAATCTACGAGATCAAATGGTAGGAGCAGGTGTTCAAAAGTCAAGTGATGAGTTAGCTCGTCGTTGTCTTTGAATTTGTCCACCTAAGTTTGATGGTTTGGTAACTGCTCTTAACACTCAAATCAGACCTCAACCGCTAACTTTTGAAGAATTTAGTGCCTTACTCATGGAGGAGGAGCTGCGGCTCAAGGCAAGGAGTGGTGGTAGCAAAGGAGATGCTGCATTCACAGCAAATGCCAAAGGAGGCAAATCAGACTCTTTAAAAGATGGAGACAAAAAGAAGAACGAAAAAAAGAAGTTCTAGGGAGGGTGTTTCCACTGCAAGAAGAAAGGACATAGAATCCAAGACTGTTGCATCAAGAAGGCAGAAGAGAAGAGTGGCTCTTCAAAAGGTGGCAAGGGCAAGGAGTCCGCCAACAGAGCAGAAACAGAGCTTGAGTTATTTGTTACAATAGAGGAGGTGTGCTCCTCGGGTGAAGATTCACGAATAGATGACTCATGGGTGTTGGACAGTGGTGCATCTCGTCACATGACCAGTAGAAAAGACCTTTACAATTCCTTACAGCCTTTAAAGGAACCCATCACAATAAAGGTAGGGAACAATGCAAGATGTCCTATAGAGGGTGAAGGTCCGTCTTTCATTAACTCTAATTGTGATACTAGAAAGCTTTCAAATGTGATGTATGTTCCACAAATAAAACGAAATCTAATTTCAATAGCTTCTATAATTGATCAAAGTCATCAAGTATCTTTTAGTAAGACAGGAGCTAAGATTATGGATGGTAACAACAACATTGTTGGGGTTGGCATAAGGAGGAACAACCTGTATGAGTTGTGTGCTCTTACAGCCACTACAAAGGTGGGCACAAGTAAGCTATGGCATGAGAGATTCGGCCACATTGGTTACCCTGTATTGAAAGAGATGTATCATAGAGGTATGGTTGCACACCTACCATCGATTGCAGAAATGAAGGAACCATGTGAAGCTTGCATGATGGGCAAGCAACAAAGGAAGGCATTTCCACAAGAAAGCAAGAACAGGGCAAGCTATCCTCTAAAGTTGGTGCATGCTCGCTTGTGCAGAAAAATGCCTACACAAGCCTTGGACGGATCTTCCTACTTCATGTTACTTGTCGATGACTATAGCAGGAAGATGTGGGTGTACTTCCCTCGCGATAAGGCTCAAGCTTTTGGTAAGTTTAAAGAATGCATTCAACTTGTTGAAACTCAAACAGGGAAGCTGATGAAGAAATTGAGGACACACGGTGGTGGTGAGTGCACATCAACAGAGTTTGAAGATTGCTGCAAGAGCAAGGGAATCAAGCATAAACTCACAGTGGCACATAGTCCTCAACATGACGGTGTTGTAGAACATCAGAAACGATGGCAAGGTGCATGTTGAAAGGAAAGGGTTTGCCTAATCAATTTTGGGCAGAGGCTGTTAACACTATTGTCTACATCTTGAATCAAAGCTACACCAAGGCACTAGATGGAAAGACTCCACAAGAAGCCTACACTGGTAGAAATCCTTTTGTTTCCCCTTTCAAAGTATTTGGAACTGAATGTTATGTACATGTTCCAGATAGGGAGAGAAACAAGCTTCAACCAAAAAGCATCAAATGTGTCTTCCTAGGGTACAATGAAGATAAGAAGGCTTATAAGCTTTATGACCCTGAGGCTAAGAAGATCATGGCGATTCGTGATGTGGTGTTTAAGGAGGACCACCCACTTCCACTTTATCATCAGGGGAAGGGGCAATCCACTATGAACGTCGCCCAAGAGCTATCCCTTCTACACAAGAGAAGGAAGCATCATCTTCAAATGATGAGTCTGAAAGTCACCAACCTGTAGAGACCCAAGTGGAAAGGCCATTGCCACGTTGGGTGAGGCAGCTCTATGATTCTGCAAGCCCCATCCCACAGTCACTAGAACAAGTTGCAAATGGACAGAGGCGATCAGAGAGGATAGAGGAACCGAGACGGGCAAGCGCCCATATTGTAAACACAGCCTTGATGGCTGATCTCATTCAAGAAGGAGCGAAGGAACCAACCAATGTGGAAGAGGCACTCCATGATCCGAATTGGAGGGTTGCCATGCAAACAGAATACAACAATATCATGAAGAATGGAACTTTGGAGCTAGTGGATTGACCCCCTAAGCGTGAAGTCATTGGCACCAAGTGGGTTTGGAAGCTAAAGTATAAGGCTGATGGTACTCTAGAAAAATATAAAGCAAGACTTGTTGCACACGGCTACTCACAAGTTGAAGGCATTGACTTTTGTGAATCATTTGCCGTGACTGCAAGAATGACTACTATCCAAGTAGTACTAGTTGTGGCTGCACATAAGCGTTGGCTAGTCTATCACATGGATGTCAAATCAGCGTTCGTGAATGGAGACCTCAAGAAGGAGGTATATGTGTCTCAGCCACCAGGGCCTGAGGCTCTCCATTCAGAGAACAAGGTATGTAAGCTGAAGAAGGCATTATATGGGCTAAAACAAGCCCCTAGAGCATGGTACCAGCGGATAGATAAGTATATCTTGGATCTAGGGTTCAAAAGATGTGCTTCTGATGCTAATTTGTATGTTCTAAAGAAACGAGGGAATATAATTGTGCTTGTACTCTATGTAGATGACCTTGTGATTACAGGAAATGATGATGGTCTTCTTCAACAAACAAAAGATGCCTTGGCATTGATTCTCCTACTACTAGACTTTTCCTCAGGTATATATTTAGGCTTCATGGATTGCTTGATGACATTGTCAGTGATTGAGGTCCAGAGTTCATATCCAGCTTTTGGAACATTCTTTGCAAGCTTCTTGGTGTTCAAGTTAAACTATCTACAGCAAATCATCCACAGACTAATGGACAAACAGAATGGGTGAATCAAGTCCTGGAGCAATATCTCCGTTGCACTAGCAACTATCATCAAAATGATTGGTTTGAGCTTTTACCCTTTGCAGAGTTTGCTTATAACAATAGTGTTCATGCATCTACCAAGCAGACTCCCTTCTTTGCAAATTATGGACAACATCCAAGAATGGATATACAACTCTCAAATCATGTCCCTATGCTTCAAGGCTGCATGTTGAAGTTGTTTAGCATCACATCATGGTGATCAAATGGTCCCTAGAGGATTGGATCTTAACTCCTCTATTTGGAAAGCATGGAACAAGATAAGGTCAGTATGAGGCTACAAGTGGGAGCCACTACGTGGTAGCATGATTCTATTTGGCTCCCAATTAAGGTTATGATGTGTTTCGAGAAAGAAAATTTTTAGAGAGCTTCGAGGCTAAAGTTTTGTGCAAGTGGGCATTGCAGAACCAAGATATTGGGAGATTGTTGATATTTAATTACATCAAACCCTATCATAGAGTGTATTATATTCTTGAATGATTTTAAGGATGCTTAACCTGAGCTCTACACATATCTAATATTCCAAATTCAACATGAAGATTGTTTACTCTCAAGGCATCTTTCTTTGACAATTTTGATTGGTACTTTACTTAAAAAATCGAAGCCTAAAAAACATGATTGTTTTGTCTAAGGATAAAAATTGTAAGGTGCATATATTTTCAATAATGAAGAAATTATGTGTAAATCTTCACCTACTCTCTTTGGAAATATTACTCTTAAAGATTCAACAATTTTGTCCCTACTTGACTTGATGTAGCTCCTTGTATAGAATATAAAATTCTTGGTTCATTCTTTTTTAATTTAATGTAGGTCTTTTAGACTTAATATATTAGAAGAACTAGGTTTGCTAATTAAAAATCATTTTTATAGTCTATACATTAAATAAAACATATTGAAAATTTCTATTTTTTTCACTATGTTTGACACATAATTCATTAGCAACTATGATCATACTCTATCAACCCATTCTAGTGAAGTTCAAGAGGATGGGCTTGATCCAAAGGAAGTATAGATATCTATAGCTGGTTAAACATTAAAAGGTTCTATAGCATGGATATAGAACTCTTCAAGATAAATCCCTATACTTTTTGTTGTATCCCACTATTTCCATTTTTAGTAAAATTCAACATTAACCCAACTATAGATGATTAAGATTGTAGGATTGTTTTCATTCACTCATTATTGTTTCACTAATACACATGTTCACTCAAGCAACTGTGTTTTTTTCTTTTGACTATTAGATTCTATAGATTTTTGAAATGTTGAATATCCCAAACATCCTATCTAAAGAAATGATTTTGATGCCTTTGTATGTAGTAGATTATAGAATCTAGTTTTTGCATGCTCATTATTTCTAAGTCAATTTAGCAAATTATAGGAGATCCATTAACTTTTTCTACCTCTAGTTGTAGCTTATGGGATGGGGGAAATTATGGCATGATCTGAGTGGATTGATTCAACACATTCCATGATTATGTGCTCTATCTATCCTTACTTCTAATGAGAATCATGATTTTTCTCTTCCGTTCATATCTTTTGAATGCCTATAACGTTGAAAGATAGAATGTCATTTGATATTGGGGTGTAGATTCATCCATTCCCACTAGTCTCCTTCTTGACTCAAACCGAAGATTAGTCTTCCACTTAACTTAAACCCAACATAAGGTAGTCTAAAATAATAGTAAAATTCAATTTATTTGCATATTCATACAACATCTTATCCATTTTCGCAATTGTTTTATACTTAGATGTATGCTCTTAAAGATAATGCCCACATAATAATTTTGTTTTAAGAACTCATTTTTCTATGGTGACTGAGAAGAAGTGTTTTTGGACATGTAACATGTATGGATATGCACAAATCAATGCATTTTTGTCCTTTTTTACAAGAAAGGGAGGAAAAGAAAATAGCATGTATCTCATAATAATAATTTTCGCCTCAATAAAGAATCTCATCAATATGCATATATTACTTCGCATAAGTAACAAAGAGTAGTATGAAACCATGTGTATCACTTCATCGGAAATTGATTAAACTCAAATTTCAAAGTAAATAGGTCACATGTATACCCCATCTTCAAATATTTAAAGGGATTGAGCTTAATGGAGACCATCATGGGAAGGAGGGGGAAATCTGAAAAATAGAGAACATAAATGCAAATCAATGGAATGGTGAGATAATAAGGTCTGATATGGTAAGGTATTCAACTGAAAGACTTACCAATTATTTATGTATGTCTAGACCTTATGCCCACATGAGCATGGCTATTAAAGAACCCACATACTTAGAGGAAGCAAACACATGCAGCGAATGAAAAGAATCTATTCAAGAGGAGATCAAGGCTTTGGAAGACAATCACACTTAGACTCTTTGACAAAGGAAGAAGGACATGAAGGTAATTTGGAACAAGTGGGTCTATAAGGTAAAGAAACATTGAGATGTTGGTATTGCTAGGTATTATCCTAGGCTTGTACCAAGAGGATTTGCTCAGACATATGGAATAGACTATGGGGACACATTTAGCCCTATGGCCAAGATGACTACCATCATAGCTATCACTACAATTGCAGAAAGCAAGAATTGGAAGATGTGGCAACTTGATATGAAGAATACATTTCTAAATGGAGATCTAGAGGAATTTGTTTACATGGACCAACCATTAGGGTTTGAGGACGAGGTCAAGGATGGATATGTTTGCAGATTGGAGAAATCATTATTTGTCCTCAAAGGAGCCCCAAGGGCATGGCATCAAAGGCTTGTGAACTATTTGATCAATTGTGGATATGAACAAAGCAAGGAAGATTTATCATTGTTCTAAAAGGAAAAAAGTGATTCATATGTGTACTTGTGTGTATATGTGGATGGCCTATTTCTTAGAGGTGATCATAAGGAAGGTATTAAGGACATCAAAGAGAAGCTTCGAGAGGAGATCACGGCTTAAGATCAAGTGATTCATGAGCTTATGTGGCTCAAGAAGCTGATGGATTAACTTAATTTTGTAGAGAAATCAATTTCCAAACATCTATGACAACATGACTAGTGTGCATGTACTGACAATCCTCTATTCCACACCAGGAGTTATCACATACAAGTACACTATCACTAAATGAGGAAAACGATGCTAGCCAAGGAGGATGACATGCAACATATAAGTACCAAGGATGTGTGTGCTAACATTTTCATTAAAACTTTCAATTCAATTAAGCTTACAATGTTCAAGAAAGGCACTAGATTGTCGAAGCTCAGTTTGATGATTGGAA
This sequence comes from Ceratopteris richardii, assembly GCA_020310875.1. Classification (NCBI taxonomy): domain Eukaryota; kingdom Viridiplantae; phylum Streptophyta; class Polypodiopsida; order Polypodiales; family Pteridaceae; genus Ceratopteris; species Ceratopteris richardii. Next base: position 48,661,793 of record CM035441.1, read on the forward strand.
GTTGAATCTTGAGATGGAGTGCTAAAACTCAAGCTTAAACCTGAATACGTAAATGGACCACTCAATGGATTCCACTTGGAGCTATATGAAGCAAGAAATTAAGTAGGATAAATCAAGAGCAAATTCGAATTTAAAGTCCCCCACACAACATCCATAAATCATGAATCACACTCAGGTGTGATAGAAGCCTAAATTTTAGGAAATGTGATTCCTAGCTTCTCCCATATGTGTAAGATCCTTGAGCTATTTAAGTAGACCCCTCCATAGCAAGCCACGTGTTTGCTTAAGAGATTTCATTTATCTTTGTGATGCCATATCTAGTTCACACATTTGTCTATGTATGAGCTAAATAGCTTGGAGTGTTAAGCAAGGTTTCCTAATCATTTCTCATTCATTTGTTGTAATCCTTGGTTTGTTACAAATCTATTTCTATCATTTAAAATTATCTCAAAGATTATGTAGAATCGTTGCATATTTTAAGAGAGCCAGTTTCATAATTGAATAGTGAGCCACGAGAGGAGATCAAGGCTTTACATCAAGTGATGTGTCAGCTTATGTGGCTCAAGAAGATAATGAATTAAATAAGTTTGTAGATAAATCAATTTCCAAACATCTGTGACAACATGAGTTGTGTGCATATATTTGAAAATCATATGTTCCATACTAGGAGTTAACACATAGAGGTACACTATCACTATATGAGCGAGGCGGTGCTAGCAAGGAGGTTCGCGTGCAACATATCAGTACCAAGGACATATATGCTAACATGTTCACCAAAGTTTTGAATCCAACGAAGCTTATAAAGTTCAAGAAAGGCACTAGATTGTTAGAGCTAGGCTCAATAATTGGAGCTTGAAACTTGAGGGGGAGTTCTAAAATTCAAGCTTCAACCTTAATACATAAATGGAGCACTCAATGGATTACACTTGGAGCTACATGAAGCAAGATTTCAAGCAAGAGAAATCAAGATCAAATTCAAATTTAAGTCCCCCCAACAACATCCATAAATCATCAATCACACTGAGGTGAGATAGAAGCCTATAATTTAAGAAACATGATTCCTAGCTTCCCGCATATGTGTAAGCTCCTTGAGCATTTGAATAAGGAAGTAGACCCTTTGCTTAGCAAGCCACGTGTTTGCTTAAGAGATTTAATATATCTTTGTGATGCCAAATCTAGTTCACGGGTTTGTGTGTGTATGGGCCAAATAGCTCTGAGTGTTAAGCAAGGTTCCCTGATCATTTCTCACTCATTTCTTGGTTTGTTACAAATCTATTTCTATCATTTAAAATTATCTCCAACATTACATAGAATCACTGCATATTCTAAGAGAACGAGGTTCAAATTGAGTAGTGTTCTATCTATGTATGCCTAGTAAAGGGTATATCTTATCTCTCTTGAAGGCATTGATTCTCCTAGTAGGAGTGACCATTTTGAGTGAAATAACTTGAATTATCAATGTGTCTCAATATATTTCATGTGTGCAAAAGCTAATGGATTGAGTCCTCGAGAGCTCGTAGAATGGATTGTGTGAGTGAAGAATGGTTTTAGGAGTGTCCATCACTACAACATATTGGCCGTTTATCAAGGGTTTGACCAAGAAAATTGAACAAGCGCATTTTTGCCCCAATGTCATTGTAACTCTCGGTATATGCATCGGTATCAAAGCGTCCGTATGGGCATTGATATAGGCATTGGTATGAGCATCGATATGACTGTCCGTATAAGCATTGGTATGGTCATCGATATTTCTGATGTTCATGCCGACGGCATGCTGGCGCCTATACGGATGCGCGTTGGGTGTACCGTCGCTTATACGGACGACACTTAAGGGAGTACCATCGCTTATACCGATGACCATATCTGCAAATTTATTTTTGGGTAGAGTGTGTTGCCTTTTGCATGATGTTGTTTAGCAAAAGACAATACACTCTGCCCAAAAAAAATTGAGTATATGTGATGTGTACTCTAATGGCAACCGAAATATGATTTCATAAAACAAAATACTATCGAACACGAAACAGATTGTCAGAATGAACCATGAACCATGAGCCATGTACAAAAAAATTTATATATTTCATAAATGAAGCATTCACAAGAGTGTGGCAAACCACTATCATATATATGGGGAAATACAAAATGTGGCAAAGCACTTCCATATAAGAATCAAATACAAAATTCTCGTGGACGAGTGCCATATTCTAAGAGAACGAGGTTCAAATTGAGTAGTGGTCTATCTATGTATGCCTAGTAAAGGGTATATCTTATCTCTCTTGAAGGCATTGATTCTCCTAGTAGGAGTGACCATTTTGAGTGAAATAACTTGCATTATCAATGTGTCTCAGTATATTTCATGTGTGCAAAAGCTAATGGATTACGTCCTCGAGAGCTCGTAGAATGAATTTTTTGAGTGAAGAATGGTTTGAGGAGTGTCCATCACTACAACATATCAGCCGTATACCAAGGCTTTTATTGAGGAAATTGAACAAGTACATTTTTGCCCCAATGTTAGTGTAACTGTCGGTATATGCATCGATATCAAAACATTTGTATGGGCATTGATATAGGCATTGGTATGAGCATCTATACGAGTGTTGGTATAAGCATTGGTATGATCATCGATATTTCCGATGATCATACCAACTGCATGCCTGCGCCTATACTAACGCCCGTTGGGTGTACCGTTGCTTATATCGATGACACTTCAGGGAGTACCGTCGCTTATACCGATGACCATATCTGCAAATTTGTTTTTTGGTAGAGTGTGTTGCCTTTTGGTACAACAACATTATCATGATGTTGTTTAGCAAAAGACAATACACTCTGCCCAAAAAAATTGAGTACATGTGATGTGTACTCTAATGGCAGCCGAAACATGATTTCATAAAACAAAATACTATCGGACACAAAAGAGATTGTCAGAATGAACCATGAACCATGAACCATGAACCATGTACAAAAAAAGTTATATATTTCATAAATGAAGCATGTACAAGAGTGTGGCAAACCACTATCATATATATGGGGAAATACAAAATGTGGCAAAGCACTGCCATATAAGAATCAAATACAAAATTCTCGTGCACCACTGCCATATACGAGCCAAATACAAAACTGTGGCACACCACTATTAAACAACAAGCAAAAACCAAGTTTATAAATTCATCACCTCATCACAAATGCTCCCATGAATTGACCACACCGTGTCCCTCCAAGTCCTCCAATAGTGTAGTCAATCCATGAAGATATCCATAAGACTCCTCCGTTCGTGTTGGACGACGACCCATTGCATCATCCACATAAGTATGTCTTGCACTCGCATGTCTCATCTTCTTATAGGTTGAGACATGGCATGCACACTAATCCCATCCCATAAAATGCATAGCTCTTCCACAAGTGGTGCAAGGTATACATCCATGTTTTTTACCTTATACTTACCTGGCACAATAGGAGCTAATAATAAATGACCTTTCTTTGTGGCCAACCATAGTGTGATGTTATATTTGACCAAACATATAGGCCATGTGCTCCATGAAGAGGTGCATAAACCAAATGGATTTACTCCATCCATAGCTAGGCCTAGAGTATGTTTCGAGGCTCACTAACAAACTTTGGCGACTTACTATCTATGTGTTTCAAGCATCAGAGTTAGCAAGCACTCGCATTACACCATCTGTAGACCTGCTCTTTGCATGCCATGACATCAACTCAGCTATAGATTTGCATCTAAACATGTTCTTTATTCGTGGAATGATAGGAAAGTGGTGAAGAACCTTTGCAGAGATTGCTTCACCTACAAGATCTTCTCAAAATCTTTTTTCCCCACACTTTCCACATATGTGGAGGTGCTCGTACTCGTTCCGAAAGAGGATGCAAACATCCGTGCAAGCATGAATCTTAATGTAGTCCATTCCAATGGATTGTAAAAGTTTTCTTGTATCTCCATGTGTTACATGCATGTCATTGCCCTTTGTCAAAAATTGATCTTTAAGAAGCCTGCAATAAGCCATTAGAACGATATTAGTAAATAAAGCTATTTTGATACAATAATGAAAGTTTATTTCAAATCCACTTACCTAAATAATTTAGAGACACTACTATCTGACCATCCATAAATAGATTGCAGATTGAGCATCACGAGTGACGCACGTACAAATATCTTTGCTCCATTGTATAGTGGTAAACAAGCTATTCTTCTCATGTTTTTGTATTCTTCATTGGCTTTTGATCTTAGAAATTTTGTTGTGTCCATGAAACTCTTGACATCTTCTCCATCATCATGATCTTCGTCCATCTCATAAAATGCTTTGAGCATTTCTTCCATGTGTTCATTCCGTGTAATGTTATTAGTACCTTGTACTTCTAACTTCTTTTTGGTTCTTTTTTATCCACGAGAGGTTACCGGTGCAATGTCGTTCGTGTCCATCTGTTCACCTGAGGGACCATGCGAATGGTAACGTAGGTTTTGTAGTCGCCTTTTATGAAAGGATCCATACTCTCTAAGATATGCAGTACAAAGCCATCGTTCTCGATAAATCGATACTTGCACTGAGTGCAAGGACATGCCATTCTCTCCTCTGGATCCAAACTAGCCATCTGATATAATATGGAAATTTTAGAATATTTGATTTTTTATTAAACCTGAAAATCATAATCGTAAAGACTTAAACAGGAAATATATATAGATTTAAGTATATATTCTACTTTCTTTATTTTCTTTGCCTTATTCGTACTAAAACCTAAAGACCTAAAGACCTAAAAACAACCTAAAACCCTAATCCTAAAGATCTAAAGACCTAAAAAAACGTAAAACCATAACCCTAAAGAGCTATTTCTTATATAATTAATTATATATGTTTAATTTGTTAAAAAAATCTTAAAATCCTATTTTTATATATTAATGTGATAAAAGACCTTAAAATCGTATTTCTATATATTTAATTATATATATTTAATCTATTTATTTAAAATACTATCTCTTCTCATATTTATTTATCTATACAATTATCCTATATATATATATATATATATATATATATATATATATATATATATATATATATATATATATATATATATATATATATATATATATTCATTTATATATTTAGATTTTTTTCTTAATATTTTCTTTATTTTTTCCTTATATAAATTTAATTAAATTATATGTATGTAAAAATCCTAAAATCCTAACCCTAAAGGTCTAGACCTAAAATAGGTATATATCACTACAACAGATCGATGGTATACCGAGGATTTTATCGAGGAAAATGAACGTGGCTTTATTTGCCACGACGTCGGTGTAAAGGTCGGTTTGCGCATCGGTACCAAAGAGGTGGTATAGGCATCGGTATAAACGTCGGTATATGCATCGTTAAAAGCATCAGTATATGCGTCGGTATAAGCGTCGATATATGCGTCGGTAACCGGCTTCTACTGCATCGCCTCCTGGGTGTACCGACGGTTATTCCGATGACACTACTGGGAGTACCGTTTCGTATATCGACGACCATACCTACATAATTTTTTTTGAGCATAGTGTTTTGTCTTTTGCTACAGCAACATTACCATGATGTTGCTGAACAAAAGACAATACACTCTGCCCGAAAAAAATCGAGTACATGTGATGTGTTCTCTAATGACAACCAAAATATGATTTCATGAAACAGAGTATTATTGTACACAAAAGAGATCGATAATCATAATGAACAATGAACCATGTACAAAAGAAGTTATATATTTCAATAATGAAGCATGTACAAGAGTGTGGCAAACCACTGTCATATATGACGCTTTTACAAAATGTGGCAAAGCAATGTATTGCCATATCGAAATCAAATACAAAATATTGGTCTTCCATTGCCATACACATGCAAAGAACGTTCCATATCAACAATCTTGCAACAAAGAACATTAATGGAATGAGAAAATTCACATGAAAATTACAAACAAGTAAAAACCAAGTTTATAAATTAATTACCTCATCGCAAACGCTCCCATGAAACTACCGCACCGCGTCCCTCCAAGTCTTGCAATAGTGCAGTCAACCCATGACTATATCCATAAGACTCATCCGTTTGTGTTGGAGGACGACCCATTGCCAGCTCCTGAAACAAATATAAAAAGATTAGAGAAATATATATGAGAAATTTAACACAAATAAATTCAATAAATGAAATGGTACTTACAAACTCATGACGCATCGTGTAATATCCGCCACTGCCCAAATGTGATGGTCCAATCCTAGCTAGATGTGTGGCTGCGGCATTTCGCTGCTAGCGATATCGATCAAGAGTCTGTTGCTGCTCATCACGAATCATGTCCCACTCCTCAGCATCTAACCACATACGCTTTGGTAAGCCTTCTCTGAATGCATCACGAGCCTCGGATCGTCGATGCGCCATGACCTCACGTGGGGTGTGTAGAATCCACTCTGAACTGACAATCGACTGTCCATCGGCTAGTCGAAACTCCTGGTAAATCGTCAGTGTGATATAATTCTTCCGATCTTTATCCTGTTCACTCCATTTCAGCATGATGGAGTGTCCAAACTGGATGGAGCAAAGCTGTCGTATGCGTGCATGCATTGCTTTGCTAGCCGCATCCATCACCGGAGCTCCATCTCGGATACTATACACCTTGGAGTCATCATGGTCATGAGCACCCCAAGGTGTACGTGGTGTACTACGTGGTGTACTGCGTGGCGTACCTACATCTGAGGTACTCGTCCTAGGAGTAGAAGCGGGCGACACAAGGTCCATCGCACTTCCTCCACAACAACCGCCTCCTCCGCCTCCAGACCTACTTGTAGATCCACTCCTAGAACCTCCTGCTCCAGAGCGTGACCTCGATCTACGAGATGGGCCAGACCTTGTATCGCGCTGAGGTGTCGAACGCACATATCTACTAGTAGAACTAGTAGGAGATGGTTGCAAAGATGGTTGTGGTGGAGTCACAAAGCTAGGAGACATACCTCCTACGAGAGTAGAACCACCCTCAGGAGTGACACCGGCAGGAGTGACACCGGTGGGAGTGACACCGGCAAGAGTGAGGCCAACGGGAGTGAGGCCGGCAGGAGTAAGGCCGCCGGGAGTGAGGCCGGGAGGAGTGCACCACGAGCAATCCAATACTGTGATGCAGCGGCCATATACGCAGGAGGAACCTGAGAGATGAACTCCAAAAACTGCTCCTCTATCATGGACTGTGGAGTTACTGGAGGACTGTCTCCCATCGTGCTCTGTAATAAAAGAACTCAAATAATTAGCATGCGATAAGAAAAATAATATAGGGAATAAACAAAAAAAGCCAAAAATTAGTACGTACAAGTCTTTTATTCAAAAGTCCTCTATTCTAGCATCCTCTTGAAGATCCGATGCACCCAGAATATCTATCTCTAAATTGATGGCTTCTAAATCGCTTGCTATGCTGGTTTCCTCCTGATCATCGTCTATTGCTTCGTCTTCTCGAACAATGACCTCTTCTTCAATGACCTCTTCTTCTCAAACAATGATCTCTTCCTCCTCAACTATCGAATGAATCTTTCAGTCCACTAGAGATGGACTTTCTTCTACATCTATGTTTTCAAAAATTTATCTACTACATGGAGCGACTTGTAAAGCAAATAGCCACTCTGGGTCTTTTGAATCTGGTATAAAAACAACTTGCTCATAGTGTTCGGGAAGTACAAATGTATCCCTTTCATCTGTCCATAATCTTGTGGAGTCGACTTGAAGCAAACTGCTCTTATCTTGTCTCATTGTTGCGTTTCTTCCAGAGGTGACTACTTTGAACCATTTCACGTCAAAAACAAAGTAATCAAACTTTCTGAAAGATAGTTTCAAGATGTCTTGAATCACACCACAATAATCTAACTCGCCTTCTAGAGCATTATCATCTCTTGCACTCGCTCTACTTTTTTGCAAAAAATTCACCATCACTCCACTATCAAAAGTAGACCGATTTTGATCGATTCGTGCGTTTCGAAAGTGTCGTCCATGAGACCATAGTGCACCGTATTTAATATACTCCCAATCACATCCTTTTGCGAGTTCTTCTTCTTCTTCAGAGATATCTTCACCCGCTGCCTTTGCTTGTGAAACCGCTGCATCTAGCCATCTGCTCATTGGAAAAGGTGGGAGAGGTCGAAGATTTTCTGGAAGAGGCAAAAATTGAGTGGAATGATTTCTTCGAAACTGAGCTCTTTCCTTTGCGTTAGTTTCCTTGGCAAGTTCATACCTTTCTAACCACTTTTGCATACACTTAGAGTTAACTATGCGAAACTTCATTGCCTTCTCTCTGAAAGCTGCATCCATTTTTCTTTGCAATCCTTTACCTTGTGGTTCATCGCCTATGAGACGAACATCTTCATCATCGCTCCATAAGCGAGGCATTTCGGGATCCGATATACGTAGAAACTCAGTAATAAATACAGGAGATTCTTGTACAAGCCATCCCTCTGCCATGCTACCCTCTGGACATGCTTTCTGTCAAACAAACCCTTTTAATGTCTTCATAAAGCATTCTAAGAAGAACATCCATAGACTATGGATAGTTCCTGCTATTGCAACTTCATCTACTACATGAACATGTAAATGAAGCTGAATAGTGAGAATACTTGTGGGAAAGTATTTCTTTACCATACAAACAGCCTTGATAGCATTGAGTTTCGCACTCTCTATGCTATCTCTATTTATCTCTTTAGAAGATATCCACCGTACTAAAGAACTAATTTTATAAATGGTTTTTCGTACATCCTCTGAAAGACAATCTTTTTGGGCTACAGGGAGCACAAACTGTAAAAACTTGTGCCAATCATGAGACTTGAGTCTTGCAAGATCGTCGTTTCGTGTGAAAGCAGTCTTTAGACATCTCATGCATCCGTTGGGCTTAGTAATTTCCCACAACTCTCGCATACGACCTCGCTCTTCTAGGTCGTCCCTTTGTGCTTTGCTTTCTTTATTTCCGATCAAAGTTTTCCAAAGCATCTCTCCCACATTCTTGAAAATATGCATCGGGTCTACCAAATTATTGATCACCAATTCACTCCAATAAGGGAGTTCGTGAAAAATGGACAACCGTTTCATGCTAGCAACTAGATTTCTGAATCCCACAATAAGGGAGTTCGTGAAAAATAGACAACCGTTTCATGCTAGCAACTGGATTTATGAATCCCACAATTGTTTCCAATCGCTAGCTTTCATTTGGTGTTGCACTTGTCGACCAATTTGTCCTTCACGTAAAACATGCCCATCAGGCAAATATCTATGATGTCCTTCATAGACAATTTTACGTAGTGCTTTGGAATAGCGTGCTTTGAGTCGTGGTCCGCATAAAGGACAAGCATGGTAACCCGAAATCGATAAACCTGAACATTCACCATAACTAGGCCAATCATGCATTGTCCACATAAGTATGCCTTGCAATCGCACGTCTCGTCTTCTTATAGGTTGAGACATGTCATACAGAGTGATCCCATCCCATAAAATGCGCAGTTGTTCCACAAGTGGTGCAAGATATACATCCATGTTTTTAACCTTATACTTACCTGGTACAATAAGAGCTAATAATAAATGACCTTTCTTTGTGGCCAACCATGGTGGGATATTATAATTGACCAAACATACAGGCCATGTGCTCCATGAAGAACTGCGTAATCCAAATGGATTCACTCCATCCATAGCTAGGCCTAGACGTATGGACTGAGGCTCACTAGCAAACTCTGGCCACTTATTATCTATGTGCTTCCAAGCATCAAAGTCAGCTGGCACTCGCATTACATTATCTGTAGACCTGCTCTTTGTATGCCATGACATTAACTCAGCTATAGATTTGCATCTAAACATGTTCTTAATTCGTGGAATGATAGGAAAATGGCGAAGAACCTTTGCGGGGATTGCTCCCCCTATAACGTCTTCTCTAAATCTATTTGCTCCACACTTTGGACATACGTGGAGATGCTCATAATCATTCTGAAAGAGAATGCAATCACTCGGACAAGCATGAATTTTCGTATAATCCATTGCAATGGACTGTAAACGTTTTTTCGCATCTCCACGTGTTGGAGGCATGTCATTGCCCTCTGGCAAAATTTGATCTTTAAGAAGCCTACAATAAGCAATAAAATGATATTAGTAAATGAAGTTATTGTGATACAACAATGAAAGCCAATTTGTTCTCCACTTACCTGAACAATTCAGTGACACTACTATCTGACCATCCATAAATGGATTGCAGATTGAGCATCGCGAGTGAAGCACATAGTACAGATATCTTTGCTCCATTGTAAAGTGGTAAACAAGCTAATCTTCGCATGTTTTCATATTCTTCATCAACTTCTGATCGTGGAATTTCTGTTGTGTCCATGAAACTCTTGTCGACACCTTCTTCACCATCATGATCTTCGTCCATCTCATAAAATGCTTCAAGCATTTCTTCCATATGTTCATTCTGTGTAATATTATTAGTGCTTGCTTCTACGTCTAAGTCCTTTTTTGCTCTCTTTTGTCCACGAGAGGTTACCGGTGCAATGTCGTTTGGGTCCATCTGCTCACCTGGGGGACCATGCGAATGATAGCGTAGGCTTTCCAGTTGACTCCTATCAAAGGATCCATACTCTCTAACATGTGCAGTACAAATCTGTCGTTTCCGATAAATTTGATACTTGCACTGTGTGCAAGGACATGCCATTCTCTCTTCAGGATCCAAAGAAGCCATTTGCTACAATATGGATATTTTAGAACATTTTAGAACATTGGTTTTTTATTAAACCTAAAAATCTAACTCTTAAAGACCTAAATACTTAAATACCTAAAAAACTTAAAACCCTAGTTTTAAAACCCTAATCTATATAGCTATCCTATTTTATCTATATATTCGGATTTTTTTTTTATTGAAAAAATCAAGATTTTTTTTTTTTTCAGATTTTTTTCCTCTTAATTAAGTTATATGTATGCCTAAAGCCTAAAACCCTAATTTTAAAGATCTAGACCTAAATTATGTATATTTCTATACACGTGTATATACATGTATATATGTATCATATGTGTATGTGTATGTGTGTATATATGTTATGTACGTGTTAAAGCCCTAAAACCCTAATCCAAATGACCTAGAACTAAAACATGTATATATATGTATGCATGTGTATATATATGTGAATATAGATAGGTATATAAGTATGTGTGTTTGTGTATTGTATATATACTCACTCTATTTAAAATGATTAAATTTAAACCTATTTTTATATATTTAATCATATATATTTCATTTATTTGTTTAAAATACTAGTTCTTATCATATTTTATTATCTATATAATTATCCTACCTTATATATATATATTTATTTATATATTCAAATTTTTTCTTTACTTAATTATATATAATTATATAAATTTAATTAAATATTTAAAACACTAGTTCTTTTTATATTTATTTATGTATATAATTATCTTATTTTATATATATATTTATTTATATATTCATATTTTTTTTCTTACGTAGTCCTATTTTTATATATTTAATTATAAATATTTAATTAAATTATTTAAAACACTAGTTCTTTTTATATTTATTTATGTATATAATTATCTTATTTTATATATATATTTATTTATATATTCAGTTTTTTTCCTTATGTAATCCTATTTTTATATATTTAATTTTATATATTTAATTAGATATATTTAATTAAATTATTTAAAACACTTGTTCTTTTTATTTTTTTTTATGTATACAATTATCTTATTTTATATATATATTTATTTATATATTCAGATTTTTTTTTCTTACGTAATCCTATTTTTATATATTTAATTTTATATATTTAATTATAAATATTTAATTAAATTATTTAAAACACTAGTTCTTTTTATATTTATTTATGTATATAATTATCTTATTATATATATATATATATTTATTTATATATTCAGATTTTTTTCCTTACGTAATCCTATTTTTATATATTTAATGTTATATATTTAATTATATATATTTAATTATATATATTTAATTAAAACCCTAATCTTAAAATTCTAGATCTGAAATACTAAACCCTAAAACCCTAATCTTAAATATGTAGACCTAAAATATGTATATTTCTTACATGTGTATATACATGTATATATGTATTACATGTGCATGTGTATGTGTGCATATATCTTATGTAGGTGTTATAACCCTAAAACCGTAATCTTAAAGATTTAAATCTAGAATATGTATATTTTTGTATACATGTGTATCTACATGTATGTATGTACGATATGTATATGTGTGTTTTTGTATATATGTAATCTACGTATTAAAATCCTAAAACCCTAATCACAAAGACTTAGACTTAAATCTAAAATACTAAACCCTAAAACCATAATCTTAAATATCTAGACCTAAAATATGTATATTTCTGTATACATGTGTATATAGATGTATATATGTATTACATGTGTATGTGTATGTGTGCATATATGTTATGTAGGTGTTATAACCCTAAAGCCCTAATCTTAAAGATTTAAATCTAAAATATGTATATTTTTGTATGCGTGTGTATCTACATGTATGTATGTATTATATGTATATGTGTGTTTGTGTATATATGTTACCTACGTATTAAAATCCTAAAACCCTAATCAGAAAGACTTAGACTTAAATCTCAAATACTAAACCCTAAAACCCTAATTTTAAATATCTAGACCAAAAA
>CM035441.1:48679486-48749486 GCA_020310875.1 Ceratopteris richardii
TAGCTTAAGCAAGCCCCTTTCTTACTAAAATTGTCTCATAGGAAGTGATCTTTGATCACCCATGTCTTTTTGTGTAGTTGTCCGATTCATTTGCAAAATAGCTCATTTTGTTCCTATGATTTTAAGATTTCCTTTTGATATAATTTTAGTATAAAGTTTTCATTACCCTTGACTATTTTGAGCGTGAAAACTCTCTGGTCTGATCTCTACATATTCCCAAGTGTATATGTGTTGGAAGGTTCACATAGGTGCAAGTTGTCTGTTTGGACAATTTCAAGTTTGTCTTGTGGAAGGAGGTTGATACCCCTCAAGTTCTCGAAAATGAGTGATTTTTGGCTTGTTCGAAAGCCCTTAATATCCTTTGTTTTATGTAGAATTTCATAGGTCCAATCTTCAAGTACATCAAGGAATTCAATGTTTAGTGGACTGTGGTAGTGAACTGTTGCGTCCTAGGAAGGACCTTTCATTCTTTTGCTACAATTAGGAGTAGATATACTCCATTAGTGGTATGAGAGGTCAACATTGAGAATTGAGGACATCAATATGAGTCATCGAACTTGCTTAGGATCCAAGGACTGAAGAAAAGACCACGAAGGTTTGAAGAAGCATTTGAAGCAAGGGGTAGCTTCTATCATCATGGAAGGTTTAAGAGAAGTGGAAGATTTTGTGGGAAGATAACATATCATTATTTCTCATATCTATCACAATCCAAGGAAGGATTAGCATCCACTCCATAGTCTCGTACACAATGGGAGACTATAATACTCAGATTGAAAAGCTTGAAAAGAGAAAATACCAACCTGGAAGTTTAGAACCTCTAACTTCCTCCTGGGAAAGGGTCTTTGGGGGTTGGCTAATGGTAGTGAGGTAAAGACATACATATATCACTACAAGAAAAAGGGGGGCGTAGCGACGCCCCCGAATCAGATTATGCGACAAAAAAGACGAAAACCGTCACTTATGCGACGAAATCGTCGCATAAGCGACGGTAAAAATTTAGGAATTTTTTTTTTGGCCGAGCCTCGTCGCATAAGCGGCGACAGCGTCGCTTATGCGACGCTAAACCACAGGCGTCGCTAGTAGCGTGTTGGTTAGCGATGCTATTAACGACGTTGGCAAACTGCAGAGCGTCACATATGCGACGCTCTGCAATGTTAAAAAAAAAAATTCAATTCTTCCGGCACATTTGTGCCGGGCCTTGAACGCAAGACCGAGAGAGAGAGAGAGAGAAAGAGCGCGCGCGAGAGGGAGAGAGAGAAGGGAGACGGTTGACAGGTATGCGCACACACACACTTACACACACACACATACACGCATAGACACACACACATACGCATAGACACACACACACATACACACACATAGACACACATACACACATAATGCACACATAATGCATACACATACACACACACACATGCACACATAATGCATACACATGCACACACATATACACATGCACACACATATACGTGCACACACACATACACATGCACACACACACACATATGTACACACACACACATATGTACACACACATATACACACATAGACACACACACACATACATATACGCATAGAAACACACACATATACACAAATATACACACATAGACACACATACACAATGCATAATGCATACACATACACACATGCACACATAATGCATACACATGCACACACATATACACATGCACACACATATACATGCACACACACATACACATGCACACACACACACACATATGTACACACACACATATACACACATAGACACACACACATACGCATAGACACACACACACATATACACAAATACACACACACACATACACACAAATACACACACATAGACACACATACACACATAATGCACACATAATGCATACACATACACACACACACACACATGCACACATAATGCATACACATGCACACACATATACACATGCACACACATATACGTGCACACACACCTACACATGCACACACACACACATATGTACACACACACATATGTACACACACACACATATACACGCACAGACACACACACACATACACATACGCATAGACACACACACATATACACAAATATACACACATAGACACACATACACAATGCATAATGCATACACATACACACATGCACACATAATGCATACACATGCACACACATATACACATGCACACACATATACATGCACACACACATACACATGCACACACACACACACATATGTACACACACACATATACACGCATAGACACACACACATACACATAGACACATACACACATATACACAAATACACACACACACATACACACAAATACACACACATAGACACACATACACACATAATGCACACATAATGCATACACATACACACACACACATGCACACATAATGCATACACATGCACACACATATACACATGCACACACATATACGTGCACACACACATACACATGCACACACAAACACATATTTACACACACACATAAGTACACACACATATACACGCATAGACACACACACACATACACATACGCATAGACACACACACATATACACAAATATACACACATAGACACACATGCACAATGCATAATGCATACACATACACACATGCACACATAATGCATACACATGCACACACATATACACATGCACACACATATACATGCACACACACATACACATGCACACACACACACACATATGTACACACACACATATACACGCATAGACACACACACAAACGCATAGACACACACACACACATATACACAAATACACACACATAGACACACATACACAATGCATAATGCATACACATACACACATGCACACATAATGCATACACATGCACACACATATACATGCACACACACATACACATGCACACACACATACATATGTACACACACATATACACGCATAGACACACACACACACATACGCATAGAGACATGCTCACATAATGCATACACATGCACACACATATACACATGCACACACATATACATGCACACACACACATGCATAATGCATACACATACACACATGCACACATAATGCATACACATGCACACACATATACACATGCACACACATATACACATGCACACACATATACATGCACACACACATACACATGCACACACACACATATGTACACACACACATATGTACACATATATATACACGCATAGACACACACACACATACGCATAGACACACACACACATACACACAAATACACACACATAGACACACATACACAATGCATAATGCATACACATATACACATGCACACACATATACATGCACACACACACACATATGTACACACACATATGTACACATATATATACACGCATAGACACACACACACATACGCATAGACACACACACACATACACACAAATACACACACATAGACACACATACACAATGCATAATGCATACACATACACACATGCACACATAATGCATACACATGCACACACATATACACATGCACACACATATACATGCACACACACATACATATGTACACACACATATACACGCATAGACACACACACACACATACGCATAGACACACACACACATAATGCATACACATGCACACACATATACACATGCACACACATATACATGCACACACACATACACATGCATAATGCATACACATACACACATGCACACATAATGCATACACATGCACACACATATACACATGCACACACATATACATGCACACACACATACACATGCACACACACACACATATGTACACACACACATATGTACACATACATATACACACATACACACATACACATAGACAAGACACACATATACCTACACACATACACACATAATGATGCATACACACACATACACATGCATACACACACATACACATGCATACACACACATACACATGCATACACACACATACACGTATATATATTGATTTCTAACCATTTTGTTTTATATGTTAGGTAGTATGGATCCCAGTAGAGAGAGAAAGGCGAAACTCACTCTCATAAAAAGTATTATGAGAGCAAGAGTTCCGTCAGATACTCTAGGGGCCATAATGCGGGACTACGCAGAGATGTCCGATGAGGAGCTGGATTATACGATCCAGATGCTTACGCGATCAGACGAGGGCTCTTCTGCAAATCCACACGCAGGAAGAGAGCTATCTGCTCATAGGTATGTTTTTTTTCATAAACTTTTTTAATGATATGATAGCACATATTTTTATTTATTTCTATCTATGTATTTTCAGGACACCTATACCACCTCCAGCACGTGATAGGAGAGCAGAGACGTTGCCTATGAGGACATGCATAGGCACGTTAGGACTAGAGTGCGACATAGAGCCAGAGGGGAATATTGCATACATAGGAAATGGATTGGAGTTCAAGAGGAGAATGCGTGCACTATGCGACTCTTACTTGCGCTTTATCCACTTACCGTGGAAGTAAGTAAAAGTTTTACATATAAATTGAAATATATATCTTATGTTTTATTTATATTACGTTTTTTATTTTTGTAGTGAGCATGATGAGAGGGATAAAAAGTACGTGCTCAGTTCACTTGAGACGGAGTTTGGGACAGGGTGGTCTCTTAAATGGTGTTTAAAAGAGATGCGGACACTTATGGCGCATCGTCATGACAATGCACGGTATGTATGTATATGAGAGAGAGAGAGAGAGAACACTAATCTCGATATTAGGGTTTTGAAATCCCTAATTTAAAAACTCTAATTCAACCTTTTAGCCATATGTTTGAAGTATATGTACACCTCCGACGTCCTACTAGAGAGATGTCTCTCCTCCCAACCTTATGCCTCTATATATAGCTACTCGAATCAACGAGGATCATGATTCATAATATATGTAAAGATATATACACATCATGTAGATAGGATACATAAATATAAAATGGAGTAGATATATTATGCTTCACACATACATGCCTAAATGCACATATAAATATATATATACATACTAACATATTTACATGCACATATTTACACATACATGTACATGCCTACATGCACACATAAACATATATATACATGCATACATATTTACATGTACATATTTACACATAGACACATATACATATATACATGTACACAATTATAAACACTTGCATATATTACGTACATGAATGCATGTATACATATATCACACACATGCAAACACATACATATACATGAAATACATATATATGCATACTAATATATGTATACATATAATACACATGAATACACACACATATGCATACATACATGATAAAAATTTACTCCTCGAAGATAAAGCTATATATAAAATAATTAGGCATACCCCCGAGCTTCATGTTCTAACTTAGAAGAACATGATTTCATCTCTCTAGTAGGATTCATCGTTATTCAAGTTAATAAAAAAAACCTATTATCTGATATCCATTCAGAAGCTTCAAGTTACTGTCTAATCTGCTCATATGTTTTCATTATTGCCATCATTTTGGTAAGACATCAATATAGTCTCATCTTCATTATCCTTATTGATTTCATTTATTTCTTCTATTGTTAAATCTATGTTCTCATGAATCACATCATCTATTGGTGGATTAATATCTATTTCTGGTAATTCCTCTTCCTCATCAGTAGAATCAGCATGTAGAGAATTATCCTCTTCATCAAAAAGATTAGTATCATTATCACGTATAATGAGTCTAATTTCTATTCCAGATGTTGATGTATCAGTATCTGATGCTGAATCATCAAGAGGACTTTCTTCAATCTCTCTAA
This sequence comes from Ceratopteris richardii, assembly GCA_020310875.1. Taxonomy (NCBI): domain Eukaryota; kingdom Viridiplantae; phylum Streptophyta; class Polypodiopsida; order Polypodiales; family Pteridaceae; genus Ceratopteris; species Ceratopteris richardii. Next base: position 48,685,306 of record CM035441.1, read on the forward strand.
CAATAAACTGTTCAAACAATGACCTACCTCTAGGTTGCACATGAATGACTTGCCACCAAGGATGAGCATCTGGGTTTTTATAAAAAAATGCTTGTTCAATATGCCTAGGAAGAATATATGGTTCTTTAGTAGATCGCATTACCTTGGAAGAATCAATTGCCCAAAACCTAGATAATTCCTTTCTTATTGTAGAATTACTACCTTTATACTCCGCTCGATACCAGTCAACCTTCAAAATGACCTATCAAAATATATAACAACAAAAACGTCCCATTATTAGGTGCTTAAAAAAATAACTAACTCTAAAAAATATATATAAACTTTTTTCTACCTGTTTGAATGTACGAAATGAAATTTCGTAGATACCAACAATAGATCCTACGTAACCAAGTTCGCTATCTATAAGGTTCATGTCTTTTGAGCTAGCACGTGATAGTTGCTTGAAACAAGCAACAATACTAGAATCCTCTGTTTTACGTAAAGAATCAATGGCTTTGATTCTAATATGCTGTCCAAAAGCCCACATATTAGTGAACATTCGAGCCTGCAAAATAAATTCAATTAGTAAATAGAAACTAACATACATATATGAAAAAAATAAAATATATATTTTAATAAAATTACCTTTTGTTCACAACCTATCATTAACTCTCTTTGCTCATCTGAGATTTCTTCATTATTTGCGTTGGCGCGTTGCAAACGACTATATAGCCAATCCGTGAAAGAAGGTATATCTGTAATCTCATTATTATCGAGATTACGTCTAGATCTTTTGTTTTTTCTCCTTTTACTTTGGAGACTTTGAAGTTCCTCGTACTCGTTAACGAATGCTTGCATGCATTCGCTATTATATGCTACAAAAGTAGAAACATCATTTTTTTCTTGAAATGTAAATAAGAATGGAACCCCCTTACCTGATAATACCTCATCTGTTATTTTTGAAGAAGACTCGTTGGTCCATGCACGTGGAGCTTCTTCATGAACTCTTTCAAGGTACTCACTAACGTAATACATGCACTCTTCAAGCATCCAACCCTTTGCCATGGATCCTTCTGGTTTTGCTCTTTGTCGCACATAACCTTTTAGTATTCCCATAAATCGCTCGACCCAAAACATCCATCGAGTGTTGACAACACCGGAAATCTCTATCTCATCTATAAGATGGACTAGTAAATGAACTTGAATATCAAAAAATGAAGTAGGAAGTTCCTTTTCCATCAAACATAGTAGCTCTTTGCATTCACGTTTTTTTTGTGGGATCGAATTTTTATCGATCTCTTTGGATGTAATCCACCTATACAAATCATAAAAACAATTGTAAAGAAGTTAATTAAAAAATAAAAGATATCCAATATTCATACATATTAAATTATATAAAAGTATCATAATTACCTTATAAGTGATCCAAGACGATAGATCACATCTCGTACTCCTTTCGTTGTACATCCATCGATAACCAAAGGTAAAATATGTTTCAAAAGTTATGCCAGTCATGGGTCTTTAATCCAGATAAGCTCTTATCATCCATAGTAAACATGTTTTGAAACGATGCTCCATATCCTGTCGGAGTCTTGATCAATTGAATTCTATTGTTGATAGTCTGTATCTCTTTTGTTGTAAGTACCCAAGGAGCAGATGCATAAGTCGTTTCTTGTCGATGTCTATCAAAAACTGGCCATAACTTTGGTTTGGATTTTTTATCTTTCAAATCATTCCTTGATGTTGTGGTATCTTTTAGTCCAAGAAGATGTTGCCATAGTGAATAACCAATATTTTTGAATATATGCATAGGATCAAGAAGATGACATACTTTTGAATCTTTCCAATACTCCAAAGAATACCATATTGATATGTTCTCTGCGAGTGCCAATTTCCCTTTACCTCTGTTCACATACTCATTATCTGAATCATCACTGAAGATTTCTGCTTCTGGATCTATCAGAGGTCCATCTGTCCATTTTTTATACCAATCCATAGGCGTCATAGGTTTTGGATATTGTCCTGTTTCAAGCTTTCCATTAAAATGTATCACTTCTCTTTTAGATCTTAATGGATGATCATCAGGCAAGAATCTTCGATGTCGAAGATAAATATTTTTGTTGAGATTCTTACTATAGATTGATCTCAACCAATCACCACAATATAGACAAGCTTTATAACCCTTAGTAGATATTCTTGCATCATAGAAAAGGATAAAAATATAATTAGATTAAATCATATTTATTTACATGCATATTGAAAAAAAAAATTACATCAATACCTGAACAAATGCCATATCCAGGAAAATCGTGAATAGTCCAAGCCACAATACCACGAATCATAATATGTCTTTCATTGATGCTTTTCGATATATCAATGACATTAATACCTCTCCATAACTCTTGAAGATCGTCAATGAGAGGAGCAAGGTATACATTCATATCTTTAACTTGTCTTTTGCCTGGGATTAAAAGTGAAAGCATTAAATGTTCCTTTTTAATGCTAAGATATGGCGGAAGATTGTAGTTTATGACTACCACTGGCCATGTTGACCATTTACTGGATTTCATGGAGAATGGATTAACCCCATCTAATGCAACTCCTAACTTTAGATTCTGTGGATTTTGTGCAAATTCAGGCCATGTAGAATCAATATGCTGAAAAGCAACACTATCATGAGGAATTCTGATTATTCCATCAATACTTTTGTGATCATGTCCCCAAGTCAAAAGCTTTGATAATTCGGGGCTTTGAAACATATGTCTAATCCGTGGAGCCAATGGAAAATGTCTCAATACCTTATTCGGGATTTTACCTTCTTCACCCTTATATCGAGGAGATTGACATTTGGGACATGTCAAAGAGTCTGCATATTCACCTCTATATATAATACAATCGTTAGGACATGCATGTATACATTGATAATCTATACCAAGATTGTTGATTATCTTCTTCATTTCATCATGTGAGGTAGGAAGAATATTTTGACTTGGTAAAAACTTTTCAGATAATAACCTGTAAGTTTATCAAAAAAAGATATATTAAAAAAGGTAAATAAATATACATACATATATACATGTAGGTTTTTATTCTTACTTTAGATAAGGTAAGAACAAGAACTTGAATTGAATAGATACTTTTTGTCCGCGCATCTTTTAAAACTATTAATGCATCTTTAAAAATATTTACGCAAAACAATTGTATCCTGTCAACTCACACATATGTTCATATAATGGTGACATGGATGAATCGCATGCACAGAGGTTAGTCAAGATAGAGCAGGATTTCTCGGGTATGCAGTAAACCTCTTGCATGTCAATGATAAGCATCTGAACTTTAGGATACAAAGTGGACTACTGTCTCTTGAGTAACCTCTGTGCATGCGACTCATCCATGTCACCATTGCGAATATTTGGAAAGATGCATTAATAGTTTTAAAAGATGCGCGGACAAAAAGTTTCCATTCAATTCAAGTTCTTGTTCTTATAACCTTATCTAAAGTAAGAATAAAAACCTACATGTATTTATATATTTATATATATTTATGCATATACATATATATATAAATAGATAGAAAATGGAAATTTATACCTTAATAATGTCGAAACAGATACATTACTCCATCCAAAACGATTTTGAAGGTTGAGAATAAGTAAGCTCGCATTTAGTCGTGTCAAATGACTTCCTTCATATACATGCTTTAGACATTCCTCTCGAAGATATTTCTCATTTTTAGAAATATCCATGCTCTCACTGTCATTTTGATACCAATCCTCAATAAAATCTGCCATGCCATCATCTTCATCATTGTCACACAAATCCTGTACTTTATCATCTTTTGAATATAGATCTTTCAACTTTGCATATTGCACATGCTTAGTTTTGCGTAGCCTCCTCATGGAAGCTTCTGATAAATGAGGTCTTATTGGTAATTGTGAATGTTGTGGATGAATATCATCAACATCATACGTTGGAATCTACACATATAAATAAAACTCATTAGTATTTCATAAATGAATAAAAATTAAACTTCAAATATAAAATTAAGTATATAACTTATTAAATATGGATAGAAAATTTTTATTCTCTCTAGCTAAAAGGTGCTCTTGGAGGTCTACGCCATCCATAATTCACTAATAGTTCATCACCAGCATGTAATGTAGTAATAGCATTGACAACTATGTATCTTGATACATCTCTACTCATGTATGGTGATTCATGACTATTTTCACGCTCCTCAAATGTGCAATTAGTCCTTGAACTATTATGTAACCCTCGACTACTATTTATTAAACCTGCTATATTTCCATGTGTGTAAGGTCTTCCATCAATATATAATCTTTCATTTTCTGCATGTAAAATCCTTCTACTAGTAAGAGATGCTGCGTTAAAGCATATTCCATAAGTACTCATGCTTTGAACATGACGTGAAAGTCGATGCCAATCTCCCCATCCATATATAGGACCACAAAATGACATAAGAGTGACTTCAGAGTTCGGAGGCACATACAAATCCTCTACCATAAAGAGACCACGACCAGCATTAGTAATAGTGGATGGAGCAATCATATAGCGATTACCCCAAAAGTTGAAAACCTCTCCATCTAAAGGAAGTGGTCCTCTATTCCATCCTCCATATCTTCTTCTATCATATGTTTGTACTAAAGAACGATCACGAGCTGGCAATGGATAATCTCCAGCCGTTTCATTCTCTAAACCAAGAGGTAGAGGATTTCTAGAAACCTCTGCTTGTAATTGATGAACAGCGACGTGTACGACGTATATTAACATTATGAGAAAAATCATCATCATCATCATCATCGAGCAAGTATTGCTGTATATCAATAATAATTTGATTTTATACATGGTTTTTAAATAAAAAAATGACATTAATATATATAGAAAATACATACCCAAGCATTATCACGTTGACTAGGTGATGGTGCATGCTCAAAAGTACCATACTCTGCCTCATGTTGAATACATTCCAATCGTGGTCTTCGATACGTGCCATAACAAGAGTTACACCAACATATAATATGCTCTTGATAGTAAAATTCATCATAATTCCTATCGGAGGACACATGTGAAGTCGTTGCATGGGTAGGAGGTGGTAGAGTACCCTCTGATTGATCAAAATCTGCACATTATAAGAAACATAAAAAAAATATATAAGTTATGTATCCATCAAATATAGTTAAAATTAAATATTTCATAAACTTACAGTATAAAGTCGTTGCACGATGAGGAGACGGTGGTGGAGTTCCATCTGATTGATCAGAATCTACAAATAATGGTATTTGATATTAATAATTTGATTATCTACATAAATAAAAAATTCACATATACATATTTACACATACACACATATTCACATATACACATTTATACATACACACATATTCACATATACACAACACATATTATTGTGGGATAAATGCATGTATTTTGTATGAATGAGTGTATATGCATGCATGTGTGTGTACGTATATATGTGGATATGTATATGTGTGTTTATGTTATATGTATGTATATGTGTATATATATACATATATGCATGCGTATATGTTTGCATGTATATGTGTATGTGGGTATGTGTATGTGTATGTGTATGTGTATATGTGTGTATATATGTGTATGTATTCTGACTTTTTTTTCTGTTTGAGATTAAATTAACAGGAGATATTGTATGGTTGAAAAAAATAAGAGGCGAGCTAACATACCACCTGAGTCGTGGCAGTTTCTTCGTAGATAGCTACGTCTTCAGGAGTCATTTCCTCAGCAGAAGGTACACAAATTAATAGTTTATATTTATAATTTTTAGATATTGTAGTAATTTTTTAATTTAATTTATGTATTTTTTTCCCTGAATAAACAGGGTGCTGCAAAGAAGAGAGTGGAGTCGGGCCACACATCTCACTTAGGCCAAATGGGCCATAATGGTTTTGTAGCTACGTTTGTAAGTATATGTGTTATTGTGAGTATATTTTTTATTTTAGTTAAAATGCAAGCAACTAATGTTTTTTATTTGTTTCATTGCAGCGAAAGGATTATGGCCGATATCCTACGAAACACGAGATCGAGTATGCTACACATTTTGGATATCGACGTTTGAGCGAGTATATACAAGAACATCCTGATGCCTTTGTGAGTATTTTTAAATTTTATATAATTATTTTGTTGTTATGAATGTTTTAATTATTTTATTGATTTATGTTTGTTATATGTAATACAGGAGTATCATGGGGAGACAAATATGGATGAGGTGCAGAGACAGACATAGGAGGGACGATCTCGATCGTCACAGGGTGATCATGAGGATGAGGATGAGGAAGATCAGGATGATCATGATATTGCTGATGATGATGATGATCATGATGATGATGATTAGGATTTTAGTTGATTATGAAATTGGATTATATGTATTTACATTGATATATATATATATATATATATATATATTTATCTATATATTTTTCATTTCAGTCATGTTTTGAATTGTGTGTATGGTATTAAGTAATGAAGAGTTTTGTTCTATTGATTGTTATTATTGTTTATATTAAGCATGTGTTTTAATACTTTAATTATATAATTCATTCATATGTGTGTACCTAAGTGTATATGTATGTGTGTGTATATGTATGTATGTGCATGTGTATGTGTGTGTATATGTATGTATGTGCATGTGCATGTATAAGTGTATATGTGTGTATGAGTATGTGCATGTGCATGTGTATGTGTGTATATGTATATGCATGTATATGTATAACTCTATGTGTATGTGTGTGTATGTGCATGTATATGTGTATATGTGCATGTGTATGTGTGCGTATATGTATGTATATGCATGTGCATGTATAAGTGTATATGTATGTATCAATATGTGCATGTTCTTGTGTATGTGTGTGTATATGTATAACTCTATGTGTATGTGTGTGTATGTGCATGTATATGTGTATATCTAGGTATATGTATGTGTGTGTGCTTCTTCATCATGTATAAGTGTATGAGTGCATATCAATAAGTGTGAGTATGGTATGTAATGAAAATAACACAATTCAAATGATCTACAAATAATAGAAATTGTACTTACAATTGTGACCCATAGTTTTTTCTTGGTTAGCTTCTTGAATAACCTGCAGTAACGAGAGAGAAAAGAGAGAGAGAGAGAGAGAGAGGGAGAGAGAGAGAGAGAGAGAGAGAGAGAGAGAGATCTAGAGAGAGAGAGAGAGATCTAGAGAGAGAGAGAGAGTGAGATCTAGAGAGAGAGAGAGTGAGATCTAGAGAGAGAGAGTGAGATCTAGAGAGAGAGATCTAGAGAGAGAGATCTAGAGAGAGAGAGAAAATTCAAAGAGAGAAAGATGTAGAAAGAGAGAAACAAAGACAGAGGGAGACAATAACAGAGAGCTTAAGCAAAACAATAATTCTGCATATACTTGCTTCAGCTCGTAAGCGCAGCGCAATTGCGAACGTTGGAGAGCTCTTCGATCAGATGCGTGAAAATGCCGATTGCAGAGCCTCCAACGTTTTAATTTTTGTCCGTCAATAGATCGTCGTATAAGCGATGCAACGCGTCGTCCTATAAGCGACATTCGCTTAGCGTCGCGTATACGACGGTGTGCACCGTCGCTTATACGACAGTGTGCACCGTCGCTTATGCGACGCAAAAAAACGTCGCTTAAGCGACGCCTTTGACAAGCGTCGTTTAAGCGACGTTAGGCGGAAGCGTCGCAAATACCGTCATTTTTTGCGTCATATAGTCTTCACACCATCCAAGCTCTTTGTCATTATGTCTGCTAACTGATCTTTAGTAGAAATGTACTCCACTTCAATCTCCTTCTCCATTACCTTTTCTCTGAGAAAATGATACTGTATCTCTATGTGCTTTGTCCTTGCATGAAATACTAGTTTGCTGCAAGATATCAATAAGTGTGAGTATGGTATGTAATGAAAATAACACAATTCAAATGATCTACAAATAATAGAAATTGTACTTACAATTGTGACCCATAGTTTTTGCTTGGTTAGCTTCTTGTTTCAATAACCTGCAATAACGAGAGAGAAAAGAGAGAGAGAGAGAGAGAGAGAGAGAGAGAGAGAGAGAGAGAGAGAGAGAGAGAGAGAGAGAGAGAGAGAGAGAGATCTAGAGAGAGAGTGAGATCTAGAGAGAGAGAGAGAGTGAGATCTAGAGAGAGAGATCTAGAGAGAGAGAGAGAAAATTCAAAGAGAGAAAGATGTAGAAAGAGAGAAACAAAGACAGAGGGAGACAATAACAGAGAGCTTAAGCAAAACAACAATTCTGCATATACTTGCTTTAGCTCGTAAGCGCAGCGCAATTTCGAACGTTGGAGAGCTCTTCGATCGGATGCGTGAAAATGCCGATTGCAGAGCCCCCAACGTTTTAATTTTTGTCCGTCAATAGATCATCGTATAAGCAATGCAACGCGTCGTCGTATAAGCGACATTCGCTTAGCGTTGCGTATACGACGGTGTGCACCGTCGCGTATACAACAGTGTGCACCGTCGCTTATGCGACGCAAAAAAACGTCGCTTAAGCGACGCCTTTGACAAGCGTCGTTTAAGCGACGTTAGGTGGAAGCGTCGCAAATACCGTCGTTTTTTGCATCATATAATCGACGGTCCGCGCTCGACGGTAATTCCGACGCAAGTTGCAATTTTATAGCGACGAATTTCTATCGCGTTAACCGTCGCTACACGCCCGTATTCCTTGTAGTGTATCAAAATACACCCATTGAGAATCAAAGGAGAGCCATAAGAGAGTGGAAAGAAGGGATAGGAGAGTGAACTTCAATCTACCTCAACACATAAGCAAATCCATGCTTGGTGATATCCAAGACTTAGATATATCCAATAAGACCTAGATACCTCTACAAAGCCTAGAAAAATGCAACTAAAAAATTAGCTCAAAAACCTTAGAAAGTCATCAAATCGTCGTATTAATGACTTCATACTCAAAAGAGATTTGAGATGCACTTGGTTAAATAGGATATGTGGTAGATAATGATGACCTAGTTGCCTACTGTTGGTGCAAATGTCCAAGCCTTCCCATTTGGCTAGGCATGGAAGCAAATATGTACAACTATTTCATGAAGCATGTGAACCATTGCTTGTAATATTGGATCATTTACCATTTGTAAAAATGAAGATGGCCTATTTATTAGAGGTTATCATGAGGGAGGTATTAAGGACATCAAAGAGAAGCTTGGATCAGAGATCAAGGTTTAAGATCAAGTGATGCATGAGCTTATGTGGCTCAAGAGTTGATTGAGGAGTAATCAATTTCCAAACACTTATGACATATGAGTAGTGTGCATGTATTTGACAATCCTATGTTCCATGCTAGAAGTTAGCACATAGAGGTACACTATCACTATATGCGCAAGATGATGCTAGCCAAGCAGGATAATGTGCAACATATAAGTACTTCTTGAACTAGAACCCTCCATAGGAAGCCGTGTGTTTGATTAAGAGATTTCATTTATCTTTGTGATGCCATATCTAGTTCATAGCTTTGTGGTTGTATGAGCTAAATAGCTTTGAGTATTAAGCAAAGTTCCCTAGTCATTTCTCACTCATTTGTTGTAATCCTGGTTCTTTATAAATCTATTTCTATCATTTAGAATTATCTCAAATATTAAGTAGAATCGTTGTATATTTTAAGAGAGTCAATTTTAGAATTGAGTAGTGAGCTTGGAGAGGAGATCAAGGCTTCAGATCAAGTGATGTGTGAGCTTATGTGGCTCAAGAAGATAATGAGTTAATTAAGTTTGTAGGTTAATCAGTTTCCAAACATCTGTGACAACATGAGTAGTGTGCACGTATTTGAAAATCCTATGTTCCATACAAGGAGTTAACACATAGATATACACTATCACTATATGAGCGAGAGGGTGCTAGCCAAGGAGGTTCATGTGCAACATATCAGTACCAAACACAGTGTGCTTACATGTTAAACTAAGCTTTGAGTCCAATGAAGCTTACAAAGTTTAGGAAAGGCACTACATTGTGGGAGTTAGGTTCAATTATTGGAGCTAGAAGCTTGAGGGGGAGTGTTAAAATTCAAGCTTCAACCTTAATACATAAATGGAGCACTCAATGGATTACACCTAAAGCTACATGAAGCAAGATGTCAAGTAGAACTCAAGATCAAATTCGAAGTTAAAGTCCCTTCCACAACACCCATAAATCATCAATCACACTCAGGTGAGATAGAAGCCTATAATTTAGGAAACATGATTCCTAGCATCCCGCATATGTAGCTTCTTTCTAGGAACTATAAAGTTCTACATTGCTATGGCATTCCTAATTCGGCTTACAGTTGAGTTAATTCAATCAGAAGAATGCCCACAATCCAAAGTGATTAAATTTTAATTCCAGTTAGGAATGCCCACAGTAAAAAGCTTCTCATTACTATGGATGCGCAATCATATATTGCTTCACATAAGTGACAAGGAGTAATATAAAACCATGTGTATCACTTCATTGGAAAGTGATTAGATTCAAATTCCATAGTAAATGTGTCACACGCACATCCCCTCTTCAGATATTTAAAGGGTTTAGTTCGCATTCTGCTTCTCTTCTTCCACACCACAAATTCATTTAGACTTGCTATCAACATTGGAAGAGGTTTGAGTTTTGTCGTCCAGCTTTAGTAATCCGCACGTTGGTGATCACTGTTGTTTTCAAAAATTGTGTGTCCTGTCAGACTTCTTCTTCCCCGCGCGCCAAACAACGTCGCAGGTCTTTCTCTCCTACAATTCTACTGTCACTAAAATAGCCAACTGAAGAACAACTGCAACGCCGATTTCGTACACGTACATGTACATGGCGATTGTTGGGTGATGAAAGATTTCGAAGGTGCACGCTAAGTCACGCATTTTCAAACTTGAATGATTCACTTGAAGATTTCACGATATGGTTCTTTCGACCGAAGACACGACACGAATTTCTCATGAAAGCGTACTTCGTGCTCATCGCGTCGCAGCGCAGCGAGCGATAAAGGTCGGCCTGCTTAGTCAGTGCGAGAAGGAGACACCTAATCTTCACACATCAATTATTTACAGATCAATTCACACATCAATTATTTACAGATCAATTCACCAAATATCTTCACACATCAATTATTTACAGATCAATTCATAGAGACGACGATTAATAGCACAAAAGCCTTCGCCATTTCACAGCGACTCCCAGATTTTGCTTAACTTTTTGATTCATCGGATTGCCTTAAAACATGAATTGATAGGCAGCAACAGGTTAGAGCAAAACTGAAGCCTGCAACTTAAAGTAAGTAATTCCTTCAACATCTCCGGGTGTTGTCACGACGACTAGATGTACTTGCATAACATTCACTCACTCTGCAGCTTTACCAAAATTGGAAGGCTACCCACAAATCGCACTCTGCAGCTTTACCAAAGTATCACATCGCTAAACGTCAGGGGTTTGTCTGACCCTCAAGAGGGGCGATTCTTGGTCAATGGTTCAAAGAAAAGTGCCCCAAACCCGACTTTATCTGCTTACAAGAGATTAAAGTTGACGCAGAGGACCTCCAAAAATGGCTTAAATGCATTTCTCCGAACCACCTTTGGTTCTCCACCTCACACCCTAGGGGAACGGGGGGCGCTGCGACATTGCTATGACATTCCTAATTGGAAATTTCATGGCATGCTCATCATACGTGAGGCTAGAAGTGGGAGCCACTATGAGGTCGCATGACTCTATTCGGCTTACAGTTGAGTTGAGTTGATTCAATCAGAAGAATGCCCACAATCCAAAGTGATTAAATTCAAATTCCAGTTAGGAATGCCCAAAGTAAAAAGCTTCTCATTACTATGGATGCGCAATCATATATTGCTTCACATAAGTAACATGGAGTACTATAAAACCATGTGTATCACTTCATTGGAAAGTGATTAGATTCAAATTCCATAGTAAATGTGTCACACGCACATCCCCTCTTCAGATATTTAAAGGGTTTAGTTCGCATTCTTCTTCTCTTCTTCCATGATGATCCACACCACAAATTCATTTAGACTTGCTATCAACATAAGAAGAGGTTTGAGTTTTGTCGTCCAGCTTTAGTAATCCGCACGTTTGTGATCACTGTTGTTTTCAAAAATTGTGTGTCCTGTCAGACTTCTTCTTCCCCGCGCGCCAAACAACGTCGCAGGTCTTCTCTCCTACAATTCTACTGTCACTAAAATAGCCAACTGAAGAACAACTGCAACGCCGATTTCGTACACGTACATGTACATGGCGATTGTTGGGTGATGAAAGATATCGAAGGTGCACGCTAAGTCACGCATTTTCAAACTTGAATGATTCACTTGAGGATTTCACGATATGGTTCTTTCGACCGAAGACACGACAGGAATTTCTCATGAAAGCGTACTTCGTGCTCATCGCGTCGCAGCGCAGCGAGCGATAAAGGTCGGCCTGCTTCGTCAGTGCGAGAAGGAGACACCTAATCTTTTCAGCGGTTTCCACGTGTCACGAACACGCGTCATACGAGCTAATGAAGTCAGTTTGATCGCTGTTCTACTATATAAACGGAACCAGCTGTGCAGAAACAAGTAACAACGGTATACGCTAGCTATATTTGTGTACCCTTCAGCATATAATAGCTACAGCCGGCAGCATCGCCCCCTTCCTATTCCCATCCATCTCATACAGCATAGAAATACTATGGCTGCCATGCGCAACATGGATGTGCGTTCGCCAATAGCTCTAATATCCTTGGCCATACTGGCGATGATGTGTTTTGAGGTGCAGGCTGCAAAGATCGAAACCTTTAATCCAGCCAGCTGTGACGGATCTCCCACAAACACGTTCTACGTGGGCGGAAATACGTGCCAAACGTTCATCGACCAGGGGGCGGTCCGCATCAGCGAGATCAGCAGCAGCACCCGGGTGTCCGTGCACAATCAGCGAGATTGCGAGGGCTACAGCAGCGTCGCGCAGATATACGGCCCCGGCTGCGTGGTGCAAGGTGCCACCAAGCTTCGCGCCGTCTGGATCCAGGGCTAATTCATATGCCGCCATACAAAAGCTGCTGCTCTAAATAAGTATTCAAAATAAACTGAAACACAACAGCTTTAAAGCGAATGCATCGCTTGTGTAAAGGCTCATGAACCTCTTTCACTATCTCCCTAAATAAATATTCATGTACGCCTCGCCTCCTGTTTTATAATTTGGAGCTGATTTGTTTGCGACTAAAAGTTTCTGTCACTTCTTCCTCACACTTCCAAATTCTCTCTCTCTCTCTCTGTGTTTGTATATTAACTTAAAGGAGTGTTTCGTCCCTTCCAAATATCTTCACAGATCAATTCATAGAGTCGATGATTAATAGCACAAAAGCCTTCGCCTCCTGTTTGTTCGGAAGTTGTGCCATTTCACAGCGACTCCCAGATTTTGCTTAACTTTTTGATTCATCGGATTGCATTAAAACATGAATTGATAGGCAGCAACAGGTTAGAGCAAAACTGAAGCCTGCAACTTAAAGCAAGTAATTCCTTCAACATATCCGGGTGTTGTCACGACGACTAGATGTACTTGCATAACATTCACTCACTCTGCAGCTTTACCAAAATTGGGAGGCTACCCACAAATCGCACTCTGCAGCTTTACCAAAGTATCACATCGCTAAACGTCAGGGGTTTGTCTCACCCTCAAGAGGGGCGATTCTTGGTCAGTGGTTCAAAGACAAGTGCCCCAACCCCGACTTTATCTGCTTACAGGAGATTAAAATTGACGGAGAGGACCTCCAGAAACGGCTTAAATGCATTTCTCCAAACCATCTTTGGTTCTCCACCTCGCACCCTAGGGGAACGGGGGGCGCGGTGATTGATATTAGTCACTCTTGGTCTGGCAGATTGACCTCGACTTGGGAAGATTTGAGTCATTGGTGGATTGTTGCCTCCATTGGGTTCCCTATTGTGTTCACTGTGGTCTCAATGTATGCCCCTGACGGCGAGGCAAGTAGAATCGATACGTGGGCTTCCCTCGACTCCCTCTCACACAATGTTCTGATTTGTGGGGGACTTCAACATGGTTGAGCTTCCTGAGGACCGATGGAATAACAAGGGGAAAATTATTGACGGTCGGGAGAAAGAGATATGGGATAAAATCAAGCTCCATCTTGACTTGGTCGAGGTGAAAGACATGAAGAGGTTCTCTTGGTCTAATCTCCAATTAATTGGGGGACTCCCTTAGGAAAGCAAGACTTGATAGATGTTATATCGACCAAAACACCATCCTCCAGTGGGGCATTCCTTCAATCTTCCAACACATGGACCTGACTATATCCGACCACTACGCGATTACTCTTTCTTTCAAATCGATTCCCATCCTCTAGAAAGCTCCATGGTTTCATGCTTGTCAGACGTCGTTTTCCCTCCCTTCCATCCACCAAGATATTTCTACAGTGTGGGTGGAGGCCTTTGCCTACTGTAATGAACCGGCTAAGTGTTGGAGAAGCACAATAGAAAGGACTTGACAAATCCTGATCAGGACTCATAAGGCTATAAGAGATATCCGGAAAAAAGGAAGAGAAACAATGTACCGGAGGCTCTCACGGCTTGAAGAAGAAGTGAACAAAGGTAACTTGCAATGGCAACAAGGGCTTCTGAAAATTAGGGGAAGACTAAGACTCAAGGAAGAGGTCCAAAGGAAAAATTTACAATTACTCTTCAAAGATTGGTGGGCGGGGAAGCCTGACAAACCTTCGAAAGAGATGTGTAACATCCTCAAAAGGAAACAAGCTAGAGAATCCATCCCCTTCTTGGTCGATAACAATGGGATCGAATGTAGCACTGAAGTTGAGAACAAATCTATCATCGTCGAGCACTTTACCCATCTTCTCAGGGTCTCCACTCCTCTTTTCCCACACAGGCATGATTGCATGGCAAACATCTCAAGGGTTGCTCAATCTAGAATCCCACAGAACATGAATGCTCTGTTGGTTGCTAACATTTCCGAGGATGAAATTATCGAGGTTATTGATGTGCTTCCCAATGGAAAAAGTCCGGGTCCTGATGGCCTCACCAATGAGTTTCTCAAGTCCTTCAAGCACGTGGTGACCACCCCGCTGCGTCTGGTGTGGCAAGAGGTCTCTCCTTCGGTGCCCTCCCTGAGTGTCTTAATAATGGTGTCATCAAGTTAATTCACGAAAGGGGAGATAAGAACAAAATTGAAAACTGGCGGCCGATTACCATGATCCAAACTGGATACAAGATAATGGCCAAAGTTAGTGCCAACAAAATCTCTTCTCATTTGAAGTCATGGCTCTGTGAGGACCAGAAAGGTTTTATCAAAGGTAGATCTATACTTGAAGCAATTATCGATATTTGGGAAGGCCTTGCGTTTGCTGAGGAGTCTAAACAAGATCTGGTATTCATTAAAATCAGCTTTGACAAAGCATATGACATATTGGAGTGGGACTTTATTATTCAATCACTGAAAGACCTTGGATGCAGCCAAAAGTTCACGAAGAAATGAAGACATGAAGGGCTTTTCAAGAAATGCTTAAGGAATCTTTTCTTCCCTATAGTTCCACCTACATGGTCAACGATTAAGGGCTACTTATACATGGATGGAAGGTGACACATTTACAACCTATACAGACAGTTTGTGGCAATATTTAGTATTTCTCTACCTTCTTGAAGATGTTTTGGAAGATAACATGAAGAAGAAGTATGATGGTTTAGATAAGGAGATTCAAGCAAAGCTTCACTCATGCCAACCTACATCACTCAATGAAGCTATTTGTTTTTCTCATGATGCGGACAAAGAGTACCAATCAATTATCAGAAAGATCTGTTTGTAATAACAACATCTGCAACAACACCCTCTTCACTAGGCTAAATTTGTTTGATCATCAACTTTGATTTTGGCCTTTCTTTAATCTTCTAGTTCTTTATATGTGATGCATCTACACATAGAACTCACTACGTAAGAGAATACTTAAGTAACACTTTGCAAACTAAATAAAAATATTTTGAGCATATTCTAGGTGTTTTTGATATAGTAGTTTAAGGCTCATGAGGGCATGAAAGGCATGAAAGGATAGACATCAGTAATCAGATTTATACTTTATATAGTTTGTAAATAAACCCATGTAAACTAGTGGCTAGGATAAGGATCATTGTAGACCATAATCTCTATTAATAAAAGCAAAGGCTCTCCACAAAAGAGAGCAACTTTTACTTTCATGAATGCTTTTCAAAGTCGCCTCACTGAAATCAGTATTTTCAACATCCTGAAAAATCCTATAAATACATGCGCTCTATGGACTGTCAAATCAGAGTGCATGGGGGAGATTGCACCCAATCGTGTGTTTTTTCTAGTCTCTTTGCATATTTATTTTCAGTTTCTTTTTAGCATACATATCCTCTATCTGAGTGTGAATTAAGATCATGATTACACATTATCTTCCGTTGATATGTTTTGAATGCCTTTAATATTGGACGATAGAATACCATTTGATTTTGGGGCGTGGATTTTATTCCTCATGGATTCCATTTTTACTTAAACTTATCGATTCCTACTAGTTTTTCTTATTATTTTTTTGATTCATTGGATTGTCGGTAACTTGCTAGTTTCATTGAACGCTTGTCTTAACATATGAATTGATAGGTAGCAATAGGTTAGAGCGGAAGCCCTTATGGCCAATGTCTATGTCACTCTTACCTTTTCCCTTACCAAGACTGAAGCCTACAACTTAAAGAAAATAATTTCTTCAACATCACCTCTTGTTGTCACGATCACTAGAGATAATTGCAAAACAATCATTCACTCTACAACATTACCGAAGTTGGGAGGCTACTCATAAATCACATAAAATAAAGAGTTACACAAACTCTAGTATGATGCAAAGATTAAGCTAAACGTTTAACAACATGGAAATGTAAGAAATAATAGCACAACATAATAGACCAATAGATAGAGCTGCCAGAAAAATGTAGACATAGATATACACTTACCGAGAGATAGAGAACTCAAAATCTGGAATTGCCAAGAGTAATGCAGCTACAACAATGGTGTTCTCTACCCATGTGCTCCCAAAGTGGAGGTTAGATGGTGATCTAGAGCGAATCTAGATGATGGGCATAATAATGCTCAATGAAATGCAAAGCTACACATGGGTCATGCTTATCTAGCTTATACAAAGGGATTCAATATAGATGAATGTAGTCAACTAGCTATACAAAATAGTCGGTAAAATATACAATCAAACAATATCTCCACAACTAGAGGTCCTATCGTCTCGCCCCTATGGGCGCTTGTGGTCATTTGAGGGTGAATTATTGAGTATATCCAACCCTTCCCCAACCCCCTCCCCCCCAAATGTCCACCTTGTGGTGAGCCACCTCCCTGATCCAATGAGCCATAAGGCGTCTGAGCCACACACACTCAGTAGTTGTTGTGAAAGCTACCTTATACGCAGCCCCACAACTGGAAGTGGACACAATTGGTTGCTTCTTGTTTAACCAGATATACATGAGCTACCAAGAATGAAGCAAAATCCACTAGTGGACACACATGTCATAGCAACAAGCCTAGTCAAAGTCAAGAGAAGCATGTAAATCTGGTGGTAGTGATCATAAAAAACATGTAAATGTGGTAGTAGTGTTCATGAGTAGGTGACATCGTTCCAGGTTTCCAAGAATATTGAGATTGCATCCTTATTTCGATCCCTAACTTCACCTAAAAAGTAAGGAAGATGCACATCTTTCCCTAAAGACAGATCTGATAGATGACTTATACCTACTGATTACCCTGAAGTATTTGCAAAAAGCAAAGTGGTATGATTCATCAAACTAGGATGACTCAAACTACTAGTTGAGCGAAACAAGTTGATTTAAGAAATGGATGGATCCTTATCCTTTTCCAAAACAGACAGTTGTAGGCGAGGTCGCTATCATATTAACATGGCTACCAAGGATAGTTGTACCTACATCTTTGGACTTTCAAAGTAAGTCCAAAATAGCCCACAAGTGATTTTGAACCCCATCAAAGAATTGATGAAGCTCAGAGACCTCATTCTGGCCATTTAGAAAATGTCAAAGGTTATGATCTACTTTCAACAACCTATCTTCAAATTCCTTCCTCGCATTTGAAGTGTTGTTGGTTTCCCATTGCTACATGGTACCGTCAATGTTTAAAGCTAAAGTCGTTGGTTCTACGATACATGCATCAGGGCCATGAGTAATAATTGAAATCATTCTTTCATGTGCATGCAATGCACTTAATGCTATAGGTGTCTAAACATGAATGAAGATACTCATGAAAGTGGTATTGAAACATTAAAAAATATACTTATGATACTCATAAGTGTGACTTAGGTTTAGCACCCTCATTGCACACATTCCATTATTAACTTTCTTTAGAATTCCTTATGTGAGTGGTGCATGATAAAATCAAAAGAACAATGCACAATTTCACAAGAGTACTTCGTGATTTTATGTTGCTTTAATGTAGACTCGATTCTAGGAGAGGGTACTACAAATACGATGTGGCAAACCCTTCAGGAGTAGATGAACTCCAGAGCTTCACTTTTTCCTTCATCTTTGAGTGTTGCTTTTTTCGAGGTCAAGAAACGGTGCAAAATCATCTCACAATTGGCTAAGATTCTAGTTCTGATGGAAATCTTAGTTAGATATATGTCCACACCATCTACTAATAAATCCACAAAGTGGTAATGTTAACTCTAGATCCCCCATCAATTAGAACTCTAGAAACTGTTATGGACTTGTACCAAACTATGATCAATGGAACAAAATAACTCATCAACTTGTCTTCAATTGTTTCCACTTGATTAACCAGCACTATAGTTTCAGATGGTGTACAATCCAAGGTTGAAATCTACACTTTTGATTGAGCTTCTACTAATAGTGCTTCCCTAAAATCTAAAACTAGATCCAAGAGCTCATTTAATTACATTTGAATAGTAGATTTACGTAATACTAACCAAGAATCTAGAATAATGGTAGAGTTTGTAGATTCCAGTCGCACTTTTTGGGAAGAAACATGTTGTTGAGTCACTAAATCCATCCCTTTAGCAATAAACTACTTAGTTATTTGTGTTTCTGGAACCATGATTTGATTTACATATCCTTTAGAGTGCATTATAGCCTGTGTTGGGATAAGATTCTTTGTACTAGTCAAAGCATATTGCTCCAAAAGTGGAAAGTGTAGAGCTACCTAAGCAACAAAATCGGATGCTTGTTTGTACATGTTGTGTAGTTCTCAGATTTTGAAATAGAAAACTAGGTTCTTGGACTAATGATGATTTCAAGACCAAATAATAATTATTTTCATTGGTTCCTCATAGAAAATTATGACCATGTTCTTCATCGACGCTTTTAATTTAGCTTCTTTCTTTCTTCATACATATTCTTATGGTTCTGGACAATCTAACATGTGTCCAAAGTCCATACGGAATAAGCTCTGCAATCCCTTAGAATCCTTCTAGTAATTATGGCATTCTCTCTAGTTCTTGTTGAAAGGTTTTTATCCCATCCATAACCTTGATAGTTTAGTTTGAGTTGTCCAAAAGGAGATGAATTAACAGTACCGTTAACCCCTATATTATTACCTATTTCCATAGGATGACAGATAGTATTCACAAATGGTTGATAATACAAAGCAGGAGTTTGTGATATGTCGGGTTGTACCTAATTATCCAAACTAGCTCACTTATGGGCATTAAACATACATTGCTTTGCACCATGATGCATTACATTACAAATAGTGCAATACAATTGATTTAGAACACAATTTGCTATAATATGTCCCACATTTAGACATATAGTAAACTTACTCAAAAGAATTTATTATCTTTTTAGGTGGTAGCAACGTAAGTGTTACAATATCCAATCTCTCTTTCATGAATGGATTGTCCACCTTTAGTTCTGCTCAAGTTGATCGATCACATAAATAATTTAATCCAATGTTCACGTACCATCTAGGGCATAAAGGCAAATATTTTTTTTGAGCATAGGGTTAAGTCCTTCAATGAACCAACTATGCACCGTATCTTCCAGATGATGTTCTCTTAATAAGGATCTGTCTCAAGATGCTTTGAAACAAGGAAGCATAGTCAACAATATTCTAAAGGAATTTTCAAACCATATACTCCAAAATTTGCACACAAAAAAAATTTCACAAGGTATTATAAGTGGGGAAAATATGTGAAGTGAACTCCACTAGCCATTTGATAGATTTCCCACCCAATATAGCCTAAAATACTTAACTTTGGACATCATCCTACCCACCTTCTAATAGAGCATATTGTGTATCAAATAGCCAAACATGAACATTTGGGTGGTGAGCTGCCTTGCCACTAAAGCAATTAAATTGAATTTAAATAATTCTATGATCAAGAACTTCCATATCTAGAGGAGTTCTCCAAGTCTACCACTCCTCGTCCATAGGCACTAAAGGAAAGAATTCTCCCACCTCTTCATTTGAATCTTGGTTGCCTTAACCCAAAATTATATTAGTAGTATTCAAAATTGGATTATGCTCCTCTCTTTGTAGTTTTGGCTCCACCTTCAACTACTCCAACTAGAAAAAATAAAGAAGACTTTGTGTCATTCCAAGGTTTCTTATTTTGCAACCTCTTTGATTCTCCACTTGGTTGCCTGCCTCTTTCCACTTGCAATTTAGTAGCCTCAAATGTCACATGTACCTCTTGAAGTTTTGTAATCATTGAGTATGGAACTACCCCTTTCTCCATTAGCAAAAGCAGTTCCTATGAGGATATGCACACTTCCCAAAACCGCATTTTCAGATCCTTCTTTGGCTTCGAATGTAGAGGTTTTTGTTATGTCTAAGTTCTCTTATTCTTCATTAAAGAAATAAAACTAAGTATTAGAATGCATTGGTATGCCATCCCTCCATTTCCTTGATCAACACAAACAATTTAATTACAATCTGAACTTGCCAGCACCCCACCATAGTTACTATTTTTTGCAATGACTTCTATCCTATGTGCAAACTTGAGTGCGGGAATGGGGAGTTTGACTACTAATAGTTAGAACATAGGTTTCTACTCCCTACCAAAAATATTAGACTATGTTCTATCCAAAATACTTGAAGTACATCTCCACAATTGATACTCCAGGTTCATATAGACAAGTAGCACTAAAGATGATAGACAAAATAGCAATAGTATTTGACACTAGAATGCTGATCAATATATTACTTGTTGACATTACATGGGTTCGAAGTTGGCATTGCGGAAATATATACATTGTACACCACTAACTTTTTCATCTCTATTATAGGAAATCAAATAGTTAATGGTTTAAAGCAAGTACCTGAAGCATTAAGACTTCAAAAAATCATAGCGAATGGGAACATCAACAATCAATGCATAGATAATTACAAAGATTTTAGATATTTTTCAAACATTTTAGATAAAGTACAAAATGATTTCCACAAAATGGAATCTACAGCGGCTTCCTCCTAACACATGCATGCCAAAGTTTTGCATTTGAAATAACATGAGAATCATGAACCACACATGCTAAATCATTTTCATATTAATTTTGCAAAATGTATGATCTTATACAAGTCATGACATAAAATGATAGGTAACGATATCGTCTCTCTCCCTCTCTCTCTCCCTCTCCCTCTCTCCATTTGTATATTAGCTTAAAGAAGTGTCTCATCCCTTCCGAATCCTTCAAAGACAATGTGTTCACCAAATATCTTCATAGATCAATTCATAGATATGATGATAAATGCTGCAATTATTTACAGATCAAGTCCTAGAGATGACAATTAATAGCACAAAAGCCTACACCTCCTTTTCGTTAAAAAATTGTGCCATTTCACAGCGACTCATAAATTTTGCTTAACTTTTTGATGTATCGGATTGCCACCAACTTGGTAGTTTCATTGAATGCTTGCCCTAACATATGAATTGATAGGCAGTAGAAGGTTAGACATGAAGCCCTTATGGCAAATCTCTATGTCACTCTTACGTCGCCGCCTACCAAGAATGAAGCCTAGAACTTCAAGCAAATAATTCCTTCAGCATCTCTTGTTGTTGTCACTATGAGTGGAGATAATTTCAAAACAATCACTCATTGTGCACCATTACCAAAATTGGGATGCTACCCATAAATCAGGCATGCTAAAGTGACGTTGCATGAAATCTAGTATGATGCACATATTACATTGAACATTTAACAACTTGCAACTATAACACATAACAGCTCAATGGAATAGAATAGTAGAGAGATTTGTGAGAAAAACGTACACAAAGATAGGCACTGATTGAGAGAGAGAACTCCAAAAATTTCAAAATTCTGTTTACATATTAAGTCAAGCAATCTCAAAATTGTTTTTACATATTTAGCAAGAGGGTTTTTTTCTCTACATATCCATGGATCCTATGAACACAATGGAGGATCTCGGTGAGTCACTTCTACCCAAGCTACCACTCGGGCAACAAGTAGAGCTCTCACAGGACGAACTTTGAGGTGCTCAAAATGAGATTCACAAACGCGATGAAGTATTTAAGAAGATGAATCTGATGAAGATAATCCTTCCGATGGTTGTAAGAGCTATCACCTCTACGCAATCTAATGGCACACATTCTAAGATTTTTGTTAAAAATTATTCTAATGTTTGATGGCCCTTTAGTTTGTTCATGGTTATCACAATTTGATGATTTCTATTCCGATGATTCATATGCTAAAATGAAGAAGTCAAATTTTCTACTAACTATTTAGTAGAAGGGGCTCAACTTTAGTGGAATGTCATTTGTCATAGTGCGCATTTTTAGATCACATGGAGGGCTTTTCAAGAAATGCTTAAGGAATCTTTTTTTCCCCTATAGTTCCACCTACATGTTCAACGATTGAGGGCTACTTATACATGGATGGAAGGTGGCACATTTATAACCTATACAGACTATTTGTGGCAATATCTACGATTCCTCTGCATTCTTGAAGATGTTTTGGAACATAACATGAAGAAGATGTATGATGGTTTAGAGAAGGAGATTCAAGCAAAGCTTCACTCATGCCAACCTACATCTCTTTATGAAGCTATTTATTTTTCTCATCATGTGGACAAAGAGTACCAATCAATTATCAAAAACATATGTTTGTAGTAGCAACATCTGCAACAACAACCTCTTCACTAGGCTAAATTTCTTTGATCATCAACTTAGATTTTGGCCTTTCTTTAATCTCTAGTTCTTTATATGTGATACATCTACACATACAATTCACTACGTAAGAGCATACTTTAGTAACAATTTAGAAATTAAATAAAAATATTTTGAGCATATTCTAGATAGTGAATGATGAAACAACCCCCCAAAAAAATTTCGAATAGCTAGTAATAAACATTTTTAATTGACTTACTTACAGACTAAGTTAGCAGCTTTTCAATAATCTTACTAGTTCAATGCCTCCGTAAACATTTCCATGCATGTCTTTTTACATGGAACATGCTTACTTTTATTTAGTGATGGAACATTTGACTAGCCATCCATGTTTATTTCTATTTTATCAACTAAGGTGAGGTTCTTTCTTAACTACGGGACATGTTATGAATTATGGAATGTGTTGAACAAGGAATTGTTGGAGCCTTAGTTTATAAATTTATTACTATGTTTTGGTGTTTTTTATATAGTAGTTTAAGGTTCGTGAGGGCATGAAAGGCATGAAAGGATAGACAACAATAATCGGATTTATACTTTATATAGTTCATAAATAAACCCATGTAAACTAGTGGTTAGGATAAGGATCATTGTAGACCGCGATCTCTATTAATAAAAGCAAAGGCTCTCCACAAAAGAGAGCAACTTTTACTTTCATGAATGCTTTTCAAAGTCACCTCACTAAAATTAGTATTTTCAACATCACCAAGAAATCCTATAAATACATGGGCTCTATTGACTATCAAATTAGAGTGCATGTGGCAGATTGCACCCAATCATGTGTTTTTTCTAGTCTCTTTGCATATTTATTTTTGGTTTGTTTTTTAGCACACATATCCTCTATCTGAGTGTGAATTAAGATCATGAGTAGACATTATCTTCCGTTGATATGTTTTGAATGCCTATAATATTGGAGGATACAATACCATTTGATTTTTGGGCGTGGATTGTATTCCTCATGGATTCCATTTTTCATAAACTCATCCATTCCTACTAGTTTTTCTGCTTAACTTTTTGATTCATTGGATTGTCAGTAACTTGCTAGTTTCATTGAATGCTTGTCTTAACATATGAATTGATAGGTAGCAATAGGTTAGAGTGGAAGTCCTTATGGCCAATCTCTATGTAACTCTTACCTCATCGCTTACCAAGACTGAAGCCTACAACTTAAAGCAAATAATGCCTTCAACATCACTAGTTTTTATCTTAATCACTAGAGATAATTGCAAAACAATCATTCACTCTACAACTTTACCGAAGTTGGGAGGCTACTCATAAATCACATAAGCTAAAGAGTTACACAAACTCTATTATGATGCAAAGATTAAGCTAAACGTTTAACAACATGGAACTATAAGAAATAACAGCACAACATAATAGACCAATAGATAGAGCTGCCAGAAAAATGTAGACATAGATATACACTTACCGAGAGATAGAGAACTCAAAATCTCGAATTTCCAAGACTAATGCAGCTACAACAATGGTATTGTCTACTCATGTGCTCCCAACGTGGAGGTTATATGTTGATCTAGAGTGACTCTAGATAATGCGCATACTAGTGCTCAATTATATGCAAAGATACACATGGGTTATGCTTATATAACTTTTACAAGGGGATTCAATATAGATAAATGTAGTCAAGTGATACAAAATAGTCTGTAAAATATACTATCAACCAATATCTCCACAACTAGAGGTCCTACCGTCTCGCCCCTACGGGCACTTGTGGTCATTTGAGGATGAATTACTGAGTATATCTATCCCTCCCCCAACCCCTCCCCCCCCCCCCCCCTCCCAAATGTCCACCTTATGGTGAGCCACCTCCCTGGTCATATGAGCCATAAGGTGTCTGAGCCACACACACTCAATAGTCGCTATGAAAGCTACCCTATACTTAGCCCCACAACTGGAAGTGGCCACAATAGGTTGCTTCTTGCTCAACCAAGATACACATGAGCTACCAAGAATGAAGCAAAATCCACTAGTGGACACACATGTCATAGTAACAAGCCTAGTTAGAGTCAAAAGAAGCATGTTAATCTGGTGGTAGTGATAAAAACAAAGCATGTAAATCTGGTGGTAGTGTTCATGAGTAGGTGGACATTGTTCTAGTTTTCCAAGAATGTTGAGATTGCATCCTTATTTCGATCCTTATCTTCACCTAAGAGGTAAGGAGGATGTAGATCTTTCCCTAAAGAAAGATCTAATAGATGGCTTATACCTACCGATTACCCTGAAGTATTTGCAAGAAGTAAAGTGGTATGAGTCATCAAACTAGGATCACACAAACTACTAGTTGAGGGAAACAAGTTGATTTGAGAAATGGATGGATCCTTATCCTTTTCCAAAACAGACAGTCCTAGGCGAGGTCGCTATCATATTAGTATGGCTACCAAGGATAGTTGTACCTACATCTTTGGACTTTCAGAGTAAGTCCAAAATAGTCCGAAGGTGATTTTGAACCCCGTCAAAGAATTGATGAAGCTCAGCGACCTCATTCTAGCCATTGAGAAAATGTCCAAGGTTATGATCTACTTTCAACAACCTATCTTCGAATTCGTTCCTCGCATTTGAAGTGTTGTTGGTTTCCCCTTGCTGCATGGTACCCTCAATGTTTAAAACTAAAGTCATTAGAGCTACGATCCATGCATAGAGTTAGAATTGCAATCATTCTTGCATATGCATGCAGTGCACTTGATGCTATAGGTGTCTAAACATGAATGAAAATACTCATGAAAGTGGTATCAAAACATTCATAGATATGCTTATGCTACTCATAAGTGTGACTTAGCTTTAGTACCCTCATTGCACACATTCGATTATTAACTTTCTTTAGATTTCCTAATGTGAGTGGTGCATGATAAAATCAAAAGAACAATGCACAATTTCACAAGAGTAATTCCTGATTTTATGTTGCTTTGATGTAGACTTGATTCTAGCAGAGGGTGCTAGAAATACGATGTGGCAAACCCTTCAAGAGTAGATGAACTCCATAGCTTCACTTTTTCCTTCGTCTTTGAGTGTTTCTTTTCTGGAGGTCAAAAAATGATGCAAAATCGGCTCACAATTGGCTCAGATTCTAGTTCTGATGGAAATCTTAGTAGAGAACTCAAAAAAACTAAACTTCTCAGCTCGAGACTAATAGAAAAATGTAGAATAGAGACAAAGATTCATAGGAATATAACTTAACCAGATGTTAAAGAAGTTGTCGAGTCTTTGTAGCTTAGTGGATCAATCTCATCCCTTTTGAAATTGAGGCCGATAGATCGAAGCCCATCACTTGCCTCTCTGTAAAGATTCACCTTTGTTTCCTTCTTGTAATTGTGTAGCTGCTACAGCACCGAGTACAAAGATTGAATTAGAATGTAGCAATATCAAAGGCCTTAAGGTGCCTTGCTGTCGTGGATAGAAGAGATTCCTTCAGTAATCACGGTCGGCGGATTGATTGCTGCCCAGCATAGACCCTTTTACCCATGGCATCATGTGCGGCTAACCCATGGCATCATGTGCGGCAGGTCGTGCGTTTGAGCCATGAACTTAATGGCACACGCAAGGAATGCAACATAGATGAAATGATTTTCTTTTACTAGCGGATTTCGAAAAGAGAAAAAAATTCCTATATGTAGAGAAACAAAAACCTCTTATGTCAAGAGCATGAGTGTCAAGCTCACATTGGCTTTCACGTATGTTTCCCTGAAGTGAGGTAACGAGTTGAAAACGGGATGGCTGTGGAGTAGAATGCAAAAGGAGTTTTCCTTGTCTCGTTATTCAATCACTCATTGGGTCATAACAGAGATAAAATAAAACTTCCTAGAATTAGATTTGTTTACGCACATTGTGCCATGCATGGCTAGCTCATCGTCTTTCTCCTCTCGTGGAGAGTTCACGACAATACAAATTTATTTTGCTTTCTCGTACGACAGAAGCTATTGCATATAACAGGTGATGACTGCACCAAAAACTCGAAATGATGCTGAATAGTAATTGTGTGAGCAACACGCTGTCTGAGTGCATGTAAAAACTGCATTGATAGCAACCTTTTTTTTATCATATGATAAATGATAATACCAAATGAGCGTTCTTCGTGGCTATGCCATCTCTGCTTTATCTATACATCACGAGCTCAAACCCAACCCGCTTTGTTGCGCTTCTTTAGAAGAAATTCTTCTTTTGCAAAAAGAAGCACATGACCATGAATGCAATGAGTAGAAATTCAATGCATGAGAAATTCGAACACAAAAATAGATATCAAGAATAGAAGCACCAATGGATGCATCATCTTCTCCATAGATTTCAAAACTCCATGGAAGCTTGCTCAAAGCTTGAGAAAGGTGACGAACCATCAAGGTCCCCATGGTAGCTTGCCTAGAGGTCCGATCCCAATGCAAGAGAATGACAATTCCGACCACCACCATGTGCTAGAGAGATAAATCTCCTCCCAACCATATGCCTCTATATATAGCTCTCTCCAAAGGACTACCTTCATGGACAAGTGGATTTTAACCATCCATGTGTTGGCCATGTAATTGCATGTGTACCAAGTGTCCTAGTTAACTCCAGGTAACTCAAGTAGATGCTTCTAGAAGGCTCTAGATCTCTTTGGACACTCTTCCCATGTAGACCATGGGTGTTGAACCCAAGACCTCCTCCTTCACACCCTTGAGACCTAACTACTAGGCTAAGTGGATCACTTTTTATAAGAGCACATGACCTTCTACTAAGTCTAGTCTCAAGATCTTTGGTCATATACACGAGCGACCAAAAGGTGTTTAATTTCATATTTATCTAAATTGGCTAGACCCTTAGATCATAGGTCTACTTTCTTACAATGCATCTCTTAATTTTTGGTTCCAACTTGTTCTTCCTTTGACCTAGGACAAGAGCATAGAAAATACTCTCAAAAATTCGAAAGTGTGAGACACATGGATTCTTACTCATGTAAGATTCATGGTGATTTTCCTTCAATTGATTAGGAAAGCCCATGCCTCCCCTCACACAGATTGTTATCTCAACAATTGTGCAACTCTTGCATTCTATAAGGTCATCTTGATGTGATGAGTGAGGTATCACCATATGACACTTCCTTGCAAAAGGCTTCCAACTCCTTTGAGTAGAGCTCACCACGACCTCCTATTCCAAGCTTCTTCACACTTTTCCAAGGTGCATTTTCAACAAGTTCTGGTTGGTCTTTGATCTTACCAAAATCTTGAGTCTTCTCACAAAGAAAGTACATCAACATCTTATTGCTATAGTCATCGACGATCAAAAGGTAGGAAGATCCTCCCAAGGTCTGTATAGACATCTTACCACACAAGTTAGCATATACCAGCACTAGAGGAGCCTTTGACATACTCTTTCTTTCTTGTGGGAATGTCTCTCTCTCTCTCCATCTCTATTGCTTGCCCATTCTGCAAGATCTACAAGGTTCCTTCATTCCATTCACTATAGGTAAGTAATGAAAGAAAATACCTTGCTTTTGCATCTCCTTCCATATTGTCCTTGTCATTGTGATGAGTTCTTATTGAGGCTTCATCGAACTAGAGTGACCTCTCTCATTAACCATATGGTGAGATGCACCATTGTCTAGTACCCATGAATCCACAATTGACTCTTGTTGTTTTGAGGAGCATACCAACTTTGTTTCAGTTACATCTATTGTCTGCTCATTATTACACTCTTCATCTATCCTCTTGACATGACAATGTACAATTGTCTGTCCCTTCCGTTTGCAATGGAAGCAATGGCCTTCAAACTTCTTCTTACTACTACTCTTTTCACTCTTGCCTTTGGTTGAGGAACCAACATTACGTGATGCATTGGTGGACAATGTAACATCTCCCTGATTGCTTCTTACTTGGGCTTTAAGCTACAAATCCTCTTCCATTGGTGTTGAGTAAAACTCCTCAAATGTCAAAGCTTGAGGTCTGTCCTAGGTGTTGAGAGTTGTTGCCCTTCCATCACACTTTCGTGTGAGAATTTTGGAAACAAATTCAAGCTTTCCCCTTGCTAGTCTTTCCTATCCCTTCACAAGCCATTCTATCACATGGCTTCTTGATCTAAGGTAATGGATTACTTAACCTTCTCTCTTTCTGCAAACTTCTCTGCTTCCAATTGATTATCTAATTTTGAATGCATGTTTGGTTCCTTACCTCATAGTGACACCTCAATATACTTCATGATCATTTTCCTTCGATGTATGCTGAATATGAGGTAGAATAGAGACCACACAACTTTCACTATAGCATTTAGTGCATTTGCATTCCTTATCTTCCAATCTTGTAGAAGCTTTGCATCCGAGAGAACCACTGTACTCTGATCCAATGGGTCAAATCTAGGTCTTGGCTCTCACTCAATTCCCATCACCATCTCCAAAAGATTATAAGAATCAATGATAACTATAATCTTGAACTTCAAAAGAAAATAATTATAATAAAATATTCATTGAAGGTTTGTGGATGAACCCATTGTGTTTGCATTGTCAACTCCATTGCACTAGCTGCACTCTCGCTTTCACTTCTAGATGCTAATGCCTCCATATTCGTGAAGCCTTTGTGGCCAATGAACGTGAAACCTTGAAGCATTTTCCTCCCATGAACTCTAGCATTGAAGCTTTTACCTCCAATAAGCTATAGGATTGAACCCTTTGCCTCCCAAGAACTCCAATGTTGAGGGCTTTAACTATCACTGACTCTAGAGCTGAAGCATTTACCTCCCACAAGCTTGAAGGTTGAAGCATTCCTTCTGACAACTCCAGAGTTGAGTCCTTTGCATCCACAATTCCTACAATTTTCAATACATTCTCGAGCTTTGATACCATGTAAGAAAAAAGAAGATGAGGAATAATGAACTAGTGGTGGTACTCTAATACCATGTAGAAGTTACCATAACACACATACAAGATCAAGACTAGCAAAAAAGAGAGATATTTATAATTATGGGAATAACATAAGAGATGTGGCTATAATTGAAAGTCTACACAAGATGAGTAAAAGATGAATTTAACTCAGTTAAATCAAACTCAAAATGCTAATACAATGGAAATCAAACACTACACAATATATAGATGGTTCTATCCACACATGCACTCCCTATATGGAGCTAGAGGAAGCTTCCATGGTGTGACCGACACATATTAAGACTTTGGACATTCTATGGAGGACTAGAACATGCAAATGTACTACCATGTCATTATTATTTTATTCTTCATGTTTTACATTTCATTCTTGTAGGACCTACTTCTTGGTGATACACAACTCATGGTGGATATTTTCAAAGCTTTGGAAGTTCCCACATACCACATAGAGTTTTCCTATCTATCTCGGATGGAGATTATCTCATCTAGTGAGATCTTGTTCTATTTGTGTACCTCATTGCTGTTGCATCTATGGAGCATCTGCTTGATCCAACTGGTGGAGATATTATGGAGTACCTAGCAATCACACACGACTTGTCCCACTTGGAGGCTATTGATTTCCACATGGACACTTTCTTTATGGATTCCACATTGTTGTTGCTTCATTCTTTTTGGACACTTCTCTCATACCCTACCAGCCTCCATACTCTACAAAATGGATTCATAGAGGGGGTGTTGAGAATATGAGAGTGCATCTCGCTTTCGTATCTAGGAAACACTCCATTTCTAGTTCATTTCCATTTTTTATTATATCGCTTTGTATTTTGATACCTTGCCATTTCTTGTTACTAGTGTATTCATTCTCCTTCAAGGGGAGTTATCCCACACATGATGTACTTTAGAGAGCCCCCTCCAACTCTAAATAACGAGGGCCTCTCCCCCCACTTGTACTTGGTTTAGAAGCTTGAGGAGCCTACTTCATGATTTTTGAAACATCACTCTAATCCATGTGAGTTTTCCCATTTCATGGTCTACTCACTTTTGAGTCTCACACTCTTTCATTTTGTGAGTACACTCTTCTTTTCATTTTGCTTCCATATGTGTAATCTCTACATTTTTTACCTCCGTGGTTTTTTTTTGGCTTTTGTATTATCTTGGGCCATGTTTCCCAACATGGTATTGGTGCATAGGACATTTTTGTTTAGAGTTTCAATTTAATTCCCTTCCTTCTCTCCCTTCTTGTACGTTTTCATCCTTGTGTCATTAGGAATTCATCATTTTCTTTATCATTCGTAAGGAGTGGTGTTTTAAGCACGAATATCAAAAGCATTTCTTTTCTTGTTGAGCACTATAGTTTGCAATAAACAACTCTTATAAGAACTCATGTCTTGGTGAAGTAAGCACTCATATGATTGTGAAGATGAGAACACCCAACTAAGCCATTCTCTTTCTTATGGGAACTCTCACAATGCCTTTGAGAAGAGATATTTTCTAAAAATTTTAGTGAAAGCTTTGCTAAGGATGTAGTAGCATAAAGTCAAGTAGTGCAGCTGGAGCATTTTCACAATAAGGAATTCATCAATAGCATAGTAATTTTGGAGCTCTTTGACTATGTAGTTGCACAATCTAGAAGTATGCACAATCTAGTGTGCTTCATTCTTGGAAAGTAGCTATCCATTCTCTAACTATTGATCAAAGCTCAGACAAGCACCTCCATCTACCACATCTTGTCTGCCATGGCACATGTTCATGTCTTATGTGTATGAATTAGATAACTGGAATGGTTGTATATCAAGTTCTCGTATTGTAGGCATGCACCAATGAATGCATCATCATCTCCTATGAGCTTAACAGCAAACGCCATCACCTTCTACTTCATAAAATTATGTTGAATTTCTTTGGAAGATTGTTTAGATGTCTATAAAGTAACCATGGATTACTATGCCACCTTGCACTGTCGCATGAACCAAGGGGTGGAACCTTAGCATGAGCTCATCTACTCCTTAACTCAAGGCTTCTCTGACATTTGTTGGGAGCATCCCATATGTCCAAGTTATGTCTAAGGATCCCCTATGTCCTTAGGTCCTAAAACCCAATGGACTAAGTGATGACATATGTCACGTGTTCCCCACATTGCAAACAAAAGAGGCATCGATAGAGGGGGGTGTTGAGATATCCATGCTCTACCCTTTTGTATTCACATACATCCACTTTATCCCACATGCAAATTCGTTTTGAGAAGCTCTCATGCACTCTTATGCAAGATCCATTTATCCCACATAGGATGTACTTTGCCCTCTACTTCATATAAGGAGGACCTCTTTCACCTCTCAACATTCATTCATGTACTTCTCATGAGGATCTCTCCTTGAGGTCTAAGTTCCATGCTTGACATGTAAGTTCTCATTTTATATTTAAGTTCATTTTTGTTTCATTTCATTAGTGTCTTTCAAGTTTATATTGATCCTCCATAGTGTGTTTTAGCATGTGTATTATCTTGGGCCATGTTTTCCAACATAGTTCATGATACTCTCTACCCAAACTTGAAGCACCCTCTATACACAGGTATGAAGATTGTATTTTGGGTGAAATATAGCAATGTTAAATAACAAGGAGTTACTGACTCCGAAAAGCTGCCTTCTTGTAGGCTATCAATCATAAGTGAGCCAAAGAAACACCTCTTGAAAGAAAAGAAACTACTTCCTCTTAACATGTTGGCTCACCTAACTTGGGTTCCATTACCTCCACAATATGTAATAAGTTTGCATCAAGGAGAGAATCATCAACACCGCCCAAAGCTTCAGCAAAATTGAGATGCAATAAGAAATCGGCCACCATATGCAAAGAATTAGGTCAATGGACCATATCATAATCAATTCTTTTAAAAGGAAGACCCATGATGTGAATCATCCCACCAAGTTCTATTGTTTGACCAATTAAAAAGGAATGATCAACATGAAAATTAAACTCGCAACCTAACAAATAACGGTAAAGTTTTTTTATGGAATAAATCATGCCTAAACATTCACATTTAGTAACTAAGTAATTCTTTTTAGAATTAGTAATCCTGTGATTTGCATAGTAGATTTGGAGGTACCAAGTATGGCCAACATTCTGCATAAAGACAATACCAATATCCACATGAGATGCATTGTAAAACACATTGTACAAATGATTCTGATCCAAAGCATGTAGAATTTGCGCTTTAGTCAATAGTACTTTTAAACACTAAAAATCTAACTCACATTAATCATTTTTGTTATCAAGATCTTGCTCACAAGCACATAGAGGTTACAAATGCTGAAAACACACAGAAAAGATAGAGACAGCAAGAGACGATACTGAACGCAGTATTGGGTGCAATCTCCCCCCATGGACTCTGTTTTGAGAGTCCATAGAGTGCATGTATTTATAGGAATTTGTGATTACGTCAAAAAGAGTGCTTACATGAGAGCAGCTTCAAAAGGCATGTGTCTAACTAAAAGTTGGTGACTTTCATAGAAATCCTCTTCTTTCAATATCAATAATTGTGGTTTACAATGACTCTTATTCTAACCACTATTTTTCTAACTATTTCTAACAATAGAACCTTCTATGTGGATTTATTTACAAACTAAATTATAAATCGGATTTTTTCATGTCTGCCCTAAAGTCCAATTATTGATGTCGGCCCTCGATGCTTTCACACCCTCATGAACCTTCAGCTACTATATCAAAAACACCAAAACACATTAATACATTAATAAATTAACACTCCAACAATGCATTGTTCAACATATTCCATAATCTATAACATGCCCCTCAGTTGAAAAAGAAACTCACCTCAATTGATAAAATAAAATAAACATGGATGGCCAATCACATGTTTCATCACTGAATGGAAAAAAGCATGTTCCATGTTAAAAGAAACATGCATGGAAATGTTCATGGAGGAATTACATTAATGTGTTTGTGTATGATATGCAAAAATTAAGTGGTCATAATGAGGTGCTAATTGTGTTTTATGTATCCATTGACATTATTCAATAGAGTGATTTTTGTACTTAACCAAATATCCATGGTATTGAATACTTGTGCGTATAGTAGTAACATCATGATCAATTATTTTCTGAGGAACCAAGATTTCAGATTGTTCTTCAATCAAAGGAGGGTCATCAAGAAGTGGAGTGAGTGGAAAAGTTCCTTTAAGTGGTTGAAGTAAACTAATATGAAAAGAGTTATGTATATTCCAATTAGATGGTATATCTAACCATACAAGATTATTTTCCTTGAATTCCATGGGTAATTATTTAGTATTGATATTACATGTGTATCACTCTTGACTTTTCCTAATGTGCTCGTGAACATCATGAAGTATAGAAACATGATCTTGAGCAATAGAATCAGCCAACGGAATGTCAGTTTGGGTGAGTGACATGGGAGTGGGAAGCTTTTTAACATAAACAATTTCAAAAGGTGCACGGCCAGTAGTGTTGTGTGTGGTGTTATTGTAAGCAAATTGAACCAATGGCAACTTTTCATCCCAATTATTTGGACTATCTAATGAATAACAACGTAATAAATCAAGAATAGTACTATTTGTGGCTTCACTTTCTCCATTACTTTTGGGATGAAATGTAGAGCTAAACTCTATTTTAGAACCAAAATGTTGAATTAAGACAACCCAAAAATGATTACAAAATCTAACATCAGGATCCAATAACATTACTTTAGGAAATCCATGATGTGGGAAAGAAATATGCATATTTACTAAACCTATTTACTAAACCTATCAACTATTGTCCAAATCATATCATGAAGTCATGCCATGCATGAGAAATACAAATCAGATGGATAAGTGGAAACCATCTCTTGAAAAGAATGTATTTGTATAGCAGAAATATTATGCAAAACAACAGAATGTGAAGGAAATCGGCTAAGAGCATCAGCTACAACATTAGCTTTACCAGGCTGATATTGGATCATGGGTTGGAAATTTTCAATGAATGATGTCCATTGAACATGGCGATCAGAGATTAAGGGCTGATTTAATAAATGCTTAATAGCCTGTTGATCAGTTTTGATTAAGACCTCAGAGCCCATAAGATAGTGTTTCCAAATTCGCAAAGCATGCACAACTACTAACAATTCTTTATCATATGTACTATAATTATTTTCTGAGGATGTAAGCTTCCTACTCTCAAATGCAATGGGATGATCATTTTGCATTAAAACTGCACCTATCCTTGAACCAGTAGCATCAGTAACAACATGAAAGGGTTGTGAAAAATTAGGTAATTGTAAAATAGGTGCATGTGAAAGTGCATGTTTGAGTTTCTCAAAGGATTTTTGTTGGGTAAGTCTTCATGAAAATTTAAGTTTCTTTTTCCATAACAAGGTAAGGGGCAATGCTAAATAAGAAAAATTTAGAAGAAACTTCCGATAGAAACTAGCAAACCCACGAAAACAACGAACATCATTGACTAATTGTGGTGTAGGCCATTCTACTATAACTTTAATCTTTTTGGATCTACATGCACACCTTCACTTGAAATAATATGTCCTAGATATTCTAGCTTACGTTGAAAGAAGTAACTCTTTTCAGGATAAGCATAAAGAGTGTGTTCTGGTAGTAAATGAAAAACTGTTTTAAGATGCATCTCATGCTCACTATCATTCTTAATGTAAACAAGTATATCATCACTGTTATCAAGATCTTGCTCACACGCACACAGAGGTTACGAATGTAGAAAACACATAGAAAAAATAGAGACAGCAAGAGACGAGACTGAAC
Source organism: Ceratopteris richardii (assembly GCA_020310875.1). Lineage (NCBI taxonomy): Eukaryota > Viridiplantae > Streptophyta > Polypodiopsida > Polypodiales > Pteridaceae > Ceratopteris > Ceratopteris richardii. Next base: position 48,721,114 of record CM035441.1, read on the forward strand.
ATAGTATTGGGTGCAATCTCCCCCCATGCACTCTCTTTGGACAGTCAAAGAGTGCATGTATTTATAGGAATTTTCTATTACGTTGAGAAGAGTGGTTACATGAGAGCAGCTTCGAAAAGCATGTGTGTAACTAAAAGTTAGTGACTTTCGTAGAAAGCCTCTTCTTTCAATATCAAAAATTGCGGTCTACAATGACTCTTATTCTAACCACTATTTTTCTAACTATTTCTAGCAATAGAAACTTCTATGCGGATTTATTTACAAACTAAATTATAAATAGGATTTATTGATGTCCACCCTAAAGTCCGATTAGTGATGTCCACCCTTCATGCTTTCACGCCCTCACGAACCTTCAGGTGCTATATCAAAAACACCAAAACACATTAATACATTAATAAATTAACACTCCAACAATGCATTGTTCAACATATTCCATAATGTATAACAAGTTTTTTGGAATTCATTAGTTTTTGCATGAGCCACCTGATTAAGGGGAATGAGCCAAAAATCATAGCTGGCAACCATGCCAATGAATTTGGCCTAGAAAAAATGAGATTTCTTTAGTTGTCTAGGGAGGCAAGGACTGCAAAAACACTTGACTTTGTTTCGATCTACTGCAATACCTTCTTGAGAGATGATGCTTCCCAAAAGCTTTCCAGACTTGACTACAAAGATGGATTTGGCTAGATTTAATAGAGATAAGATTTGCAGCATTTTGTAAAACATACTCGCAAGCACTGCAAATGATCCACTCATTCTTTAGAGATGGAGAATTCATCCAAAAAGTTTCACATAAAAGTGGTTGGTTATGGAGAAAAAAAATTGATGTGTACACTACTAGAAGGTGTTGGGGGCATTGTATAGTCTATACCACATGCCTATGCATGCAAATACACCCCAATTAGTGATAAATGTTACCTTGGGCACATCAGATTCAGCCATCCAAACCTAATGTTAGCCATTGAATACATCCATAGAATAGATCTTTCAACCTACTACATACAACATTGTATCTAAAATAGAAAAGAAAAGGGGTTCAAAATTGTATCTTCATTGAGCATGTAATAATCAACATAGATCCATAGCTACTTGTTCTTCTTTTTTAGAATCATGATAGGTGAGATCCATTTTTGGTAGTCAATTGGAACTATAAATCCAACCCTCAACAAGAAATCTAGTTCTTCCTTTACCTATTTTGTGAAATCATGGTTCATATGGTAATGCTACTAAATAACCGAAGATGCATCATCATTTAAGTGGATATTATGTTGATACAATCAAAGATCAAGGCCCTTCTTATCAAAATAACCCCAAGCAAAAACATCTTTAGATTCCTACAAAAGTACAAACAAATCATTGTGCAAGGTAGTTGGTAGGTCAGACACACGACGAACACTCATGGAGGCCTTGAAGGTTCAAGGAAAGTTTATATTTCTCTTAATTGTATGCTAACAACGGTCAAGGAAGCCTTCAAGACTTTCAAAAAATGTGTTACCTTGTCCGCACCTAAGTTCAATGCTTCTTTTCCTTTTTTCTATTGGTTTACTTTAGTCTGTCTATGTCTTTTCACTGCACCCCATAATCGATCGAGGAAGTCTTCAAGATGTTCAGACAATTTGTTATCTTATCTGAACCGAAGTTGAATGCTTTCATCTTTTCTTCTCTGTCAGTTCTCGTTGCATCAAGAGGCATGCTATCCTTCTATCTAGCCTACTAATTTTTTGTTAGCTTGTATATTTCTTTTCACCGGATGTACCACTGACTAAGCTGACATTCATTTAGTAACTTTTCATTAAAGTTCTTCCCATTCTTGTAAGGACCTTATGGGTGTGGGAAAGACCTTATTACACTTCTTTGTTTGCATTCTTTTGGGTCCTCCTTCTTTCAACGTTATAGCTTGATGCATGCCCCTATGGGGCTTTGGGCAGAGGGTGAGATCTTTTATTGTATTTGTTTATGTTTGGGTTTCCTTGTTCTTCGCCTCTTGCTAGGTTTGCCCTTCACACCCCCCAAACCTCTGTGGCCTCCGGACACACCACCATAGAATATCTTGCATGTTTTTGCAAGAGCTCTAAAAGTCAAATGTGGTGAGAAAAATCAAGTGCATGGGTTATTAAGCAAGTTCCAATGCATGGCCATGTAATGGGCTCTATTCATGCGTACTTTTATGTGCATCAGCAAACGTCATGGTGCAATAAAAAAGGGTGTGTGGCTCTCGATGAAGAGACTTCTCACTCATTCTAAAAGTCAAAATTGCTTCATGTCTTTACAATTCATTTAACATGCAATTGGATGTGCAACTATGGGCTTCAAAACTCCGTGAACATAGACTTTCAAGCATGCGTACTCTAGATTTAAGCATTCACAATTATGGGCATTGTGATCTTAGCTATCTCAATTGGGGTTGTGGGTTGGGATTAGCATGCATGACATTAGCATAGCCTGGCTCCCAACTAGGTTCCAGTGGTGGGCTTTCATATTGATATGTTTCCATATGTTCTGGTGACTCCATGTAGTACATGGTGGACTATCTACATGGGTGGAATAAAAAATATTATAGTTGGGGCCACTTTTTTGTGATCAAAGGCAATGAAGGTTCTAAATCTCTATTGAGATTCTCTTCTATAGCAGCATATTTGACAAAGATTACATTTACAAGTGGGGGTGGCTATTGAGTTAGAACTAGTTGAGGACTCCATTACGTCTAGTATGGTGCCTGGTAGTTTTGTTGAGGTCTATAATAATGCGGCTGAGCATTGTATTTACCTAGGTGTCTACCTTGTTTTTGCTATGATTGTGGGTAGTTCTATCAAACCACTTGATTATTGTATGGACAGTCTTGTGTAGTATGATTAGTGTACTACCTTTCAATTGTGCAACACTAGCCACTAGGGTTGGTTTGAGGTTGTGTCAAAATTGGGCAAACATTTTTCATATGTAAGAATCTCAACAAAAACATTTATGTTTGACATCGATGGCTCTTGCCTGATGATCATGCATTACGATGCAAAAGGAAGCAATAAATTTTAATGGAATGATTAAAACAAGTTAGAGTCCAAAACAAATGACACCTATGGATTGGTATTGAAAGTGGACAAAACAACATCTTATATATCCACAATCGACAATCTTAAGTGAAAATGGAGATGATGACAACGTGAAGATTAGAGGTGAAGCAAAATTATCACTAGCTTAAAATATATTGATATTTTATTCTTTGGAGTATTGGAGGGAGTTAGAGATATGTCCTATGCATGTTTTCAAGAATGTTGGTTATTCATTATGGCAACATCTTCTTGAACTAAAAGGCACAAAAACATTAAGAAATCATTTAAAGGTCAAAAATCAAAACCAAAGTTGGCCAATTTTTGAAAAAATTCTACAAGAAATGAATGTGCTCATTGGATACTTATGACAATGGAGATGCAAAATATCAATAATAAGATCTAGTCAATTTGAATACCCACAAGATATGGAGCATCTTTCTAAAACGTGTTTAGTTTGGATGATGGGAGCTTATCTAGTTTAAAGACACATGACTGGCATAAGTTTTTGAAGCACATTCTACCTCTTTTTATCGATGGATATGCATTACGGGACATTATATATCATCTTCAATTCCTTATAAGGTAAATATTATTCTTTTAGTTTAATATATAAAACTATTTTATATCTTCCCTTTACAAATTTATTTCTTTATAACTTAAGTTATGATTGACAATATGTGGATTACATTAAAAGAGAATCACAAAGAATCGATAGCACAAAGGAAACATGAATGCAAGGAGCTACTATGTTTGATGTAAAAAGATCTGCCAACATTATTTTGTGATATTGAGGTTCATTTATTGATATATCTTGTGAATGAAATAGATATTTGAGGATTTGTAAACACTAGATGGATTTTTTGGGTCTAGTGATTGTGAAGAGATGGATAGCTATGTGCTTGAAGATGACGAGGTGTTGCAAACTCCTTGATCTACACCAGCCAAATGAACTCCAGGAGTATGCGGTGGGACCTTTTATCTTGCCAATGGATGTATTAGACACCCTATGTACCTTGAAGATCACTGTAAAAAAGATAGATCAAAACACATAAGTTGGAGTTAGCTCAGAGATGAAGAACTTGCTATTTTGGTTCATATACATATCCAATGTTTTGCATAATTTTCTAAGCACAACAGTAATGAGCTTAATTCCTTTTGGGGAAGTCTAGTTAACTTATGGAGCTAACTTCCAAGAGTAATCACATCAAAAATAATGAACCACACACTGAGAATGATGTTTAACAAGTGATGACATCAGCAATGAAATCAGTGAGCAGAAAAATGCAGATAACTCTAGATTTAAGAATCCAGTGATTATGAAACTTTGTACACTTTTACTAGACAGTATGCTAAATCCAACAAGCTTTAAATCATTGCATTTAAGTAAGTATATACTGAGAAACATCTATGACAAGAGGAGTAAAAATGCCGGGCACCTGACAGAGAAGTGAAAATGAATAGACACGGCTGACTTCAACTAAACATAACTGAATATTGAAACACGCAAATGAAATGAAAATTGGTGACCATATATAAGACTTATAGAGATAACTTTACCAAGTTAACTCACTGAAGCGGATGCACCAAACTCAAAGAAACCATCTCTGCAATGTGACTGAGAAAACTGAGAGATATGGCAGTAAGTAGTACACTTCACAAGAACATGGAAATATGAACTCAAATGATCATGAAAATGAAAGTATATTGATCTACAAGACAATGGACTTACTGTGCATATGTGTGCCTTGAAACCACACCTTGATATGGCATAATTCTCAGCTCTTCAAGGTCTTCTCTGAGGTCTCTCTAACCACGACTAAAGCTGCCATCTATTTATAGTTGAGTGATTGATTTGATTTCTATCTACCACAAATCACAAGATCGTGGCTCCTCTTTCCCTTTTTGATCAATTGGACTCAACCACTTAAGATTCTTTCACTTTTACATTAACTAAAGTCTTCAAGCATTACAAGAGGTAGTTCACAAGTGAACTTTACATTGTCTTCATTTTAAGGCTTCTTCTTTGAATTTGTGGGACTCAAGCCAATACTTAGGCTTGTCATAGACTTGCTCCAACAGCTCCACCTCAAGCCAAGTATGCTTGAGGTCTTCAATCTTCCAAGATTACGTGCAAACCAATCATGGCTTTGAATTTGCAAAGCTTTGTACCATCCAATGCTTTGGTTAGAATATCTGCACATTGTTGATGTGTGGATACATATGATATTTGAATTTCCTTGCTCACAATCTTCTCTCTTACATATTGATAATGAAATTCAATATGTTTAGTCCTTGCATGAAAAATTGGATTAGTAGCTAAGTGAATAGAGCTCATATTGTCACAAAAAAATAGTTGGAGTTCCAAACTCCAATCCAAGATCTTTGAATAATGTCTTCATCCACATAGCTTTGTGTGTGGCTATGGCAAGACCTCTGTACTCAGCCTCTGTGGAAGAAAGAGCAACTATAGGTTGCTTCTTGGATGAGCATGAAATAAGCTTTGAACCTACTTAAGTAAGATATCCTGAAGTGCTCCTTCTATCTTCCTTGAAACAAGCCCAATTTACATCAGAAAATAGCTTCAAACCTAAATCACATACATAAGGATAATAAAGTCCTTCATTTATGGTTCCTTTGAGATACTTGAGAATCCTTTTGGCAGCACTCATGTGTGGTTTCCTTGGTGTGTGCATAAATTGACTTAGCACACTCACACTATAACATATATGTACTCTTGTCAATGTGGCATAGTTGATACTACCCACTAGACTTTGATATGATGTGATGTCCTCTATGAGTTCACCTTCATGTGAGCTCAATCTGTGATTGCCCTCCATTGGAGTACATGCAATCTTACAATCTTGCATCTTAAATTTTTCCAACATGTCCTTAATGTACTTTCTTTAGTGAGAAACAAACTATGATCTTTGCAGACAACTTCCAAACCTAGGAAGTAGGTAAGTGAACCCAAATCACTTATCTTGAACTCTTCTCTCATCTGATCTTTGATCTTCTTCTTACCATTTGCATCATTTCCTGTCAATATAATATCATGTACATATACACATAGGTAGATGATCTCAGAATTACTCTTTTTAATAAAGAGTGAAGAATCTGCCTTGCTTGGTTGAAAGCCTTTGTCCTGCAAGAATGAAACAAGCTTGAAATTCCAAGCTCTTGGGGCTTTCTTGAGACCATACAATGCTTTGTTAAGTTTACACACATAATCAGGATAAACTTGATTCTCAAAACCAGGTGGTTGTGCCATATCCTCTATTATCCAACCATTCAAGAATGCATTCTTTACATCTAGTTGAAGTATCTTCCAATTCTTGGAAGAGGCAATACTAAGAAAAATCCTAATAGTGGGCATCTTTGCCACAGGAGAGAAGATCTCCTCATAATCAATTCCTTGAGTTTGTGCAAAGCCTTTTGCTACAAGCCTTGCCTTATACCTGTTAATGGAACCATGAGAATTCGTCTTGAGTTTATAGATACATCTTGAGCCTATTACCTTCATGGATGAAGTCTTGGGCACCAAATCCCAAGTGTTGTTTTCCTCAAGTGCTTCAATCTCTTCCTTCCTTGCATGCTTCCATTCTAATTTTTCTTTGGCCTCTTCAAAGGATGATGGCTCCTCTTGATTTATGTCCTGTGCTATGTAAATAGAATGTTAAGTTACTAATGAGGTGTCAAACCCATACCTTTCTAGTTTTTTCTTTTCCCTCGTAGATCTTCTTAGGCCATGATGTGATGATTTTGCCTCATGTCCAAGTTCTTGCAATTTTGCTTTACCTTTAGACTTCCATGCTTTGGTCTTTTCCATCTGAGATTCTTCATCATCCTCTAAGGTGTCTTGTTCTTCAATCTTTGGTTGTTCTCTACCGAGCTTTGGAAAATCTTCTTCAAGATCATATGGTAAATTGACCTTCCTAAATGAATATTCATACCATGAATTTTTCTCATCAAAAGCTACATCTCTTCTTACCAAGAATCCTTTGTTTGTAGGATTGTATAACCTGTAGCCCTTTTGATTGTTGTCATATCCAATGATTATGCACCTTTCTTCCTTTGGATCCATTTTGCCTCTAACTTGTGAAGGAACATTGGCCAAAGCAATGCAACCAAAAATTTTACAATGATCTAAGCTTGGTCTTCTTCCATTCCAGGCCTCATATGGAGTCATCCCATCAAGGGATTTTGAACGCAACCTGTTAATCAAGTAAGTGGATGTAGATATAGCCTCAACCCATAGATAATTAGGCAAATGCTTTTCATTTAACATGGACCTTGCAACTTCAAGAATTGTCCTATTCCTCCTTTCTACCACTCCATTTTGCTCACGAGTGTACCTTGTAGTTACCTCTCTTTTGATTCCTCTTTCTTGAAGAAAAGAATCAAACTCATGGGAGAAGTATTCTCCTTCTCCATCTGGCCTTAGCCTTTTTAGTGATTTACTTGTTTGATTCTCCACAAGAGCCAAATATCTTTTGAAACATGAAAAAACTTCATCTTTGTGTTTCATAAACAATAGGATAGTCCATCTGCTGCAATCATCAATAAAGGAGTCATAATACCTTGATCCAGATATTGAAGTTATCTTGCTCGGTCCCCATACATCTGTATGAACCAACTCGAAGAGATCTCCATGCATATAACCTTTCTTCATGAATGGTAACCTGTGAGACTTTCCAAATTGACATGCACTACACTTATAAATCATATGTTGTTTTGACAAGTTAAGGAGTCCAAGTACACTTTGGTCCCTGAAAATTTGCTTTAATGACCTTTCACCAATATGTGCTAACCTTTTGTGCCATACTTACAATTCTGTAAGTGTTTTACTACCATAATTAAAGAGAGCAATGTTTCTAGTGTCTTGTAATTCAAATGTGAACCATCAACCTGTCTTTTCACATTTTGCAATTCTTTTGAATCCTTGACTTGGATCTTGAAAAAATGCTCCTACTTTTGTGAACCTGACTTGCAACCCTTTCTCTACTATCTGCCCAACACTTACCTTGTGGCATAGCTACATTTCCTGCCACATGATTGGAGAAACCTGAATGTATGTAGAAAACATGCTCATCAGATTTACCTTGTGGCATAGCCATGTTCATGATCAATAATGAATCCTCTTTGTTTGATTCTTCTGTGTAATTATTGAAGTCTCTCCTTCCTTTCTAGCCTCCTTGATAGTTTCAATGATTGTAGTTGTTGTAATTTCCATGGTAGTTGTTGAACCTTCCTCTTGAGTAGCCATAACTTCCTCTATTGGATCCTCTTCCTCTTTGATTCCTGGAATTCCTTAAGAAATTTTCAATTGTATGATTAGTTAGTCCACAAATAGAACATGGGTTGGAGTCTTGGGATCTCCCCCTGCCTTGTCTACCTCCTCTTCCTCTACCTCTGTCATGTCTTCCTCTACCTGCATAGTTAACTTGATATGTACCTGCTTCATCATCCACTTTCTTTGCCTTTCCTTTGTTATCTTTGGACTTGCTTTTATCAGTATATAAGGCTGAAGATTGATTACCTTTAGAGCTTTCTCCATTTTTTATAAGCTTTGCCTCTTGAGTAAGTAGTTTTCCAATGAGTGTATTGAAATCAAGTACATGCATGTCCATGTACAAATCCATAGTTGTGGTGAATGCTTCCCACTTGTCATCTGCTTTCAATGCATTGATGACCTGCCTTACAAATTTCTCTTCATATATTACCTCTCTAATGCTTCCCAAGTGATCTACTATGTCCTTGAGCTTTTTGACAAAATCAGTCACATTTTGTTTGGGAGCCTTCTTGAGAGTTGTGAAATACAGCCATAGTTGATGCTTCCTAGCTTTAGTACTTGAAGAGAAGAAATCTTCAAGTGCATCCCACACTTCCTGAGATGTCTTATAACTTCTAATGTGAGGAAACAAAAAATCTAAGATAGAGTTGAGGAGATAGGACCTTGCAAGTGCATCCTTGGAGCACCATGTGCTCTATCTTTCTTGCTCTTCTTGTGTTGGTTGACTTTTGTTCCTGAAATTTGTCATAAGTTCATCTCCAATTACATAACCGTATAAACTTCTACGTTGGAGATAAGCTTCCATTCTTAGTGACCAATCTGAGTAGTTACCTATGTGCAATTTGTCAATTGATGAAGGAAATCCATCTGCCATCCTTGCTCTAATACCACTGTGAAGAGATGGATAGGTATGTGCTTGAATATGAAGAGGTGTTGCAAAATCCTTGATCTACACAAGCCAAATGAACTCAAGGAGTATGTGGTGGGCCTTTTTATCTTGCCACTGGATGTAGTAGACACCCTATGTACCTTGGAAGATCACTCTCAAAAAGATAGATCAAAACAGATAAGTTGGAGTTAGCTCAGAGGTGAAGAACTTGCTAGTTTGGTTCATACACCTGTCCAATGTTTTGCATAATTCTCTGAGCACAGCAGCAAATAGCTTAATTCCTTTTGGGAAAGTCTAGTTAACTTAAAGAGCTAACTGTAAAGAGTAATTGCATAAAAAATAACGAACCACACACTCAGAATGATGTTTAACAAGTCATGACATCATCTCAATTTTCACGGGCTGCTATAGTAATGAGACAAGTGAGCAAAAAAATGAACATAACTCAAGATTTAAGAATCCAATATTATGAAACTTTGTATGCATATACTAGACAGTATGCGGAATCCATGAACCTTTAAATGATTGAATTTGGGTAAGTACATACTGAGAAACAGCTCTGACAAGAGTAAAAAAGTCAGGCACCTGACAAAGAAGTGAAAATGAACAGACAAGGCTGACTTCAACTGAACATAACTGAATATTGAAACACCCAAATTGAATGAAAACTAGTGAACATATAGTAGACTTATAGAGCTAACGTTTCCAAGTTAACTCATTGAAAATGATGCACCAAGATCTGAGAAACTATCTCTGCAATCTAACTAAGAAAACTAAGATATATGGCAGTGAGTAGTACACTTCACAAGAACATGGAAATATGAACTCAAATGATCTTGAAAATGAAAGTATATTGATCTTACAACACAATGGAATTACTGATACATATGTATGCCTTGAAACCACACCTTGATATGGCACAAATCTCAGCTCTTGAGGTCTTCTCTGAGGTCTCTCTAACCACGAGTAAAGCTGCCATCTATTTATAGTTGAGCGTGGGAGGCTAATTTCCCTCAATCACTCTCCAATCAATTAGTGATTGATTTGATTCTCACGAATTCGTGGTCCTCTCTCCATTTTTGATCAAGTGGACTCAACCACTTAAGATTCTTTCACTTTTACATTAAGTAAACTCTTCAAAAGTTACGAGAGGTAGTTCACAAGTGAACTCTAAAATGTCTTTATTTTAAGGCTTCTTCTTTGAATTTGTGGGACTCAAGACAATACTTAGGCTTATCATAGACTTGCTCCAACAGTGATTTATGGACACATTAAAATGTTATGTGTAACAAAGAGAAAAACCAAAAGAATCTATGGCAAAGGGATGAATAATTCATGAGTGCATGTACTATGTTAGTGAATATCTTGAAACAATTTATGAAGAAGCTCTACATGCATGGACTAGTGATTCTTCTTCAAAATTGACAGAAGAGATAGAATTAGGTAAGGGAGGTCCATTTCAATTTAGGTTGCAAGAAAAAAGTGGTATTTCTACTTTTATTTCCTATAATAACAAATGCATGCAACGATTCCTTAATGAGTACGAACAAGAACTTCAAAATCTCCAAAATTAAAGACAAGAAAAAAACAAAAGATATACATGCAACCCCGATAGTAAAGAGAATACAAGTATATCTTCTTTTAGAGATTGACTAAATACTAGTATGCAAGGAGTCAATACAAATAATGAAAGAGTCTCAAGTGAGCAGAGGGAGTTAAGGATAGGTTGTGAATAGTAAAATTCTATTTTTTCACATATATGCATACTAATTTCTCTTATATTTTTTTTTGTAGCCCAAATGTTCACTAATATGTGGGCTTATGGATAGCATTTAAGAATCAAAGCTATTGATTCTTTGCAAAAAGCAGAGGAGTTCAACATTATTGCTTCTTTCGAGCAATTATGGCATGCCAACCTCTTAGAGAATGTACTGATCATTTGATCAATGTCATCATGAGTGTGCCCAACTGAAAGAAAATTTACTTTAACCTTCTAAAACACTTCTCTATCATCAAAAATGCATAAATATTCAACGAGTGTTGAATTATTATTCGCTCTTGCAATATTATCAATCTATGGATATAGAGTTGGTGAAAAAATACCCTCCCATGATTGTAAAGCTATATGAATCATAGTGATAATAAGGTTTGGATCATTATGTACATTGACATATGTGGAGGAAAAATTAGACTTTACGGTTTCATTGCATATCAAAGCGCCAACCAATTGCATTTACACACGGAATTCATCTTCAATATCCTTAGGAAAGCATGAATAATGGAGCAAACCTGTCTTATTTTGATCCATACCAGCAATCAACAAACACATAGAACACTCAATTTCTGAATGCTTTATTTCGATGATGAATTGCCTTGTTTATTTATAAATCTTGACTTTCAGAATGGTTTTTCAGAGGAATTTCAAAATTATCTTTTTCATGTAGTATTGTGGGACCCTTTTTCATGTTTTTCAAAGTTTTGCAAATTGGGAATTCACCCATCTCTTCTCTAAAGTTATGAAATACTTCTTGATATATAAAGCTATCTAAAATGTGTAACCTTTGAGTTGTAGGCATGATTTCATAATGAAAACTAATTAGTTTATCATCCAAATCATTGCATAACCACTAGTAGATCCTTTGGTCGCAATTCCATAATAGGTATAAAAATGAGATCTCCACTAGTAATCCCTTACTGAATCTTATGTATTCTCAAATTCCAGAGACCCATCAAAGTTTTAAATGCATACCTGCAATGTTGGATCCCTTGAATAAATTAATATTCAAAAGCAACATGTGTTAGTGACATGTGATCCTCAATAATTTGCATGTGAGAACCAAGGTATATATCTTTCCTCTCACTGTCTAAATTTAAGAATTTCTCTTGTAGCAATGTTAGTTTCTTCATTTCTAATTTATACAAAAAATTCAAACCTCAACAATTCTTCACCATGCCCAATGCAACTTGTCTATCTAAAATAAGGACTTGGAATCATCTTTGATGTATTAAATGAGGCCTTGGCTTAAAATGCATGAACATTGTTTGTATACTCTCCCCTCTTTATTGACATCCTTTTCTCCACACGCACTTGAATTAGAAGAGAGATCATTAGGTGGATTGAGATCAACATTGATCCTAGGATGAGCACAATTGCATCGAGAATCTAACTAAAATGACTCGACCAAGAACATAGAATCATTGACACATTCTAAGACATGCATGTCTTTAATGAAAGGATGAACAAAAAAAATGAATTTGAAAGTCTATCAAGCTCATTAGAGACAAGATAGCCCTAGACATCTCCAAAAAGATGGAGCTCATCCTCATTGATTGGAAGAAAAATTTTGAAGCATTCCCTTTATACTGTAGGTAGTAAAGGTGTAACATCAAGTGATTATATCTCCCAAATCACGTCTCTAGATAATTATGAAGTTGGATTTGACCCATTATTATGTGTTGTACAAGTAAATGATCATGTCTTGACATTATGATTGACAATGATTCAGAGGTACAATTTGACTACTAATTAATAATTATAAGATTTTCCATAGAACTATTAAATGATGTTGGATCTTAATAACTCTTAAGTTAATTTTATGGTAAGATTAAATTAATGATTCCAATGAGTGAGATGATATCTCTTATCTATATAAACTCTATCAGAGCCATTTGCATTCTATGTATATTTTAAATATATAAAAACCTATCACAAGGTTTCATATCTCTTAGGGAAACATATATGTATTTAAAGTGATAGATAGAAAGATAGGTATGTATTTAAATAGATATCTCTTACCCAGCTCTAAGGTACGTTTTATGATAGAGGCACAAAAAGGATCCTCATAAGCTCATAGCAAAGAAAGCAATCTGACACACATAGAAGAAGTTTCATGCAAAGGATAACCACTTTGTTTACAATTATGTATTACAAAGTGAAATTGGCATTGGCCTTTAGATAAATTCTTGGAGATGGAATAGAAGATACCAGAAGAAGATATTACAAAGGTTATGCAGCTAACATTTCAAGTTCATAAAATAATATAAGGAAAAATCAAAGTCATTTTCTCTAAGGATGGTTATGCATGAATGCGATCGTGTAGCACTAAGGTTCTCCAATAAAAGAGATATGTACTTAAATAGATTATGGATAGATACTCTGAATTGAGAAAAAATATTATATGAAACTTAGGACTTTTTCTCTTTTCGAGTTTAGGCTTAACACGATTTATGATCACGTAAAGCTCACTATGAGAGCCTACGGAATATCAAGCAAATCTACTATAGTAAAGTTACCTATCTTAACTTCGTTGATCTTGGTTAGATCGAAGTACATTTGGCTCAACTCATATAAGTCTTTAGAAATAGATTAGAGCAGCTAGGTCTAATTATACACTGACCCGCAACATGAGAGAGAGAAAGCATAGAAAAAGCAAAATATTCAGCAATAGAGAAGAAGGATGCAGGTAGAATATCGCATAGGTAACACAAATCTATATAGAAAAAAATTGAAAAAAGATTCCAATATTTAGATAATAAAGTATAAGTAAATTTTTTGTGAATGAATTTGATTTTAGGACATTTCAAACGTATATTTTCAACGCTAGTTTCCCTCTAGTGGATATCAAGCATCGAATTTGTGTAAGAAGTTGATACGTCCCATCAGCTTCTCACATGAAGCCGATGTCGAGAATTGAATTCTCATATAAAGTCACTACCTCGCATCAACGTCTCACATAAATTGGATGACATGCATTGAGTTTAGGGGGAGAGTGTATGATTCCAGGTATTGGCCTATGTTAAATATGCTCAAGACTCCACCCTCATGTGACCACAAATGATCCATGGTGCTCTAAGTTTTAAGGCCCCCATTATGAGGAGAAGCCATTATGAGAGCCCCGATATTTGTGGAACCCTAACTTCCAAGTTAGATGAGGTCTGTGTGTGAGCGTTGATGGTTGTAGATGATCTTTGTGAGCCTAGCCATTAGGTTAGGTAGGGCACAAACTTCAAAGCCATTGGGTTGCCAATTAAGGTGAAAATAAAGGACATGTGGTGTCTCGCAGTTTCCCCATAGAACCTCAATGGGGGGAGTGCAGAGGGGGGCTTGTTCCCTTCTGTGGGGTCTGGGGGGCTATCCCCTTGCGCTGTAGGGCCGAGACGGTAGGACTTCTGGTCATGGAAATATTATCAGATCGTATATTTTACCGACTATTTTTTATCTCCCGACTACATTTATCTATACGGAACCACCTTGTAAAGGATATATAAGCACGGCCCAGGTTGAGCTTTAGATAGCATTGCGCACTAGTAAGCCCTTCAGAGTGCATGGGTGGACAGCACCTTCATCATAACTGCATTACGCTTGGCAATCTGAGAATTTGAGTTCTCTATCTCTTAGTCTACATCTATCTTTGTCTACGTTTTTCTCTCAACTCTGTCTACTAGTTTATTTTGTTCTATTGTTATTTTCTTACATGGTATCAAAGCTGAGGAGGCTGTAAGTGGTGCCAAAGCAGAAATGCAGAGCTTGTAGAGGTCTGAACAACAAAAGAGAGAAGATGTCAAGCAATGCACCATCATCTATGACTGGGGGCCAAGGTGGTTTATCAATAGGAGTAGGTGGTGCACAAGCAGGAGCAGCAATGATGTCGGTCATCCCAACGTTGTGGATATGGCCACCAGCCTTCGTAGAAGGTAAACTTGATAGTACGAACTACACCTTGTGGAAGTTCAAAATTACTTCTATTCTTGATTCTTATGAGCTTTTGGAGAGTATTCTGGGGACTCATCATGAGCCCCAAGAAAGACCTCTTCCAAATAATCTTGGTCGAATGATTCCTCCTGATGTTGATCTTCTACGTGCTTGGAAACGTAGAAATGCAAATGCACTTTGTGCTCTAGTTACAAGTACTTTTGATAGTGTTCAAACTCTCATTAAGCATACTACGAAGGCATGTGAAGCATGGAACATACTGAGAAATCGATATGAAACTCGTAATCAGACACGGATTCAGAACTTGGAGAATCAGCTTGCAGCAAAAGGGTTTACTGATGGGGAGACTACAGAGGTGTTTATCACTGGCATAAAGAATCTACAAGATCAAATGGTAGGAGCAAGTGATCAAAAGTCAAGTGAGGAGTTAGCTCGTTGTTGTCTTCGAATTTCTCCACCTAAGTTTGATGGTTTGGTAACTGCTCTTAACACTCAAATCAGACCTCAACCGCTAAATTTTGAAGAATTTAGTGCCTTACTCATGGAGGAGGAGCTGCGGGTCAAGGCAAGGAGTGGTAGTAGCAAAGGAGATGTTGCATTCACAGCAAATTCCAAAGGCAAATCAGACTCTTTAAAAGATGGAGACAAAAAGAAGAACGACAAAAAGAAGTTCAAGGGGGGGTGTTTCCACTCCAAGAAGAAAGGACACAGAATCCAAGACTGTCGCATCAAGAAGGCAGAAGAGAAGAGTGGATCTTCAAAATCTGGCAAGGGCAAGGAGTCTGCGAACACAGCACAAACAGAGCTTGAGTTATTTGTTACGATAGAGAATGTGTGCTCCTCGGCTGAAGATTCAGGAACACATGACTCATGGGTGTTGGACATTGGTGCATCTCGTCACATGACAAGTAGAAAAGACCTTTACAGTTCCTTACAGCCTCTAAAGGAACCCATCACAGTAAAGGTAGGGAACAATGCAAGATGTCTTGTAGAGGGCGAAGGTATAGTTTCTTTCATTAACTCTAATTGTGATATCAAAAAGCTTTCAAATGTGTTGTATGTTCCACAAATAAAACAAAGTCTACTTTCAATAGCTTCTATAATTGATCAAAGTCATCAAGTATCTTTCAGTAAGACAGGAGCTAAGATGATGGACAGTAACAAAAACCGTTTGTTGGGATTGGCATAAGGAGGAACAACCTGTATGAGTTGTGTGCTCTTACAGCCACTACAAACGTGGGCACAAGTAAGCTATGGCATGAGAGATTCAGCCACATTGGATATCGTGTACTAAAGGAGATGCATTGTAGAGGTATGGTTGCACACCTACCATCGATTGCAGAAATGAAGGAACCATGTGAGGCTTGCATGATGGGCAAGCAACTAGGCATTTCCACAAGAAAGCAAGAACACGGCAAGCTATCCTCTAGAGTTGGTGCATGCTGACGTGTGCGGAAAAATTCCTACACAGGCCTTGGACGGATCTTCCTACTTCATGTTACTTGTCGACAATTATAGCAAGAAGATGTGGGTGTACTTCCTTCGCGATAAGGCTCAAGCTTTTGGTAAGTTTAAAGAATGGCTTCAGCTTGTTGAAACTGAAACAGGGAAGACGATGAAGAAATTTAGGACAAATGGTGGTGGTGAGTTCACATCAACAGAGTTTGAAGATTTCTACAAGAGCAACGGAATCAAGCATCAACTCACAGTGGCACATAGTCCTCAACAGAACGGTGTTGCAGAACATCGCAATCAAACCATCATGGAGATGGCAAGGTGCATGTTGAAAGGAAAGGGTTTGCCTAATCAGTTTTGGCCAGAGGCTATCAACACTATTGTCTACATCTTGAATCGAAGCTACACCAAGGCACTTAATGGAAAGACTCCACAAGAAGCCTACACTGGTAAAAATCCTTTTGTTTCCCATTTCAAAGTATTTGGAAGTGAATGTATGTACATGTTCAAGATAGGGAGAGAAACAAGCTTCAACCAAAAGCATCAAATGTGTCTTCCTAGGGTACAATGAAGATAAGAAGTCTTATAAGCTTTATGACCCTGAGGCTAAGAAGATCATGGTGAGTCGTGATGTGGTGTTTAAGGAGGAGCACCCACATGTAGTGGAGGAGGAAAAGAGAGCTTCCACTTTATCATCAGGCAAAGGGGCAATCCACTATGAACCTCGCCCAAGAGCTATCTCGTCTAGACAAGAGAAGGAAGCATCATCTTCAGATGATGAGTCTGAAAGCCACCAACTTGCTGACACCCAAGTGGAAAGGCCATTGCCATGTTGGGTGAGGAAGCTCTATGATTCTGCAAGCCCCATCCCACATTCACTAGAACAAGTTGCAGAAACAAGTCCCACTATGATTCTGCAAGCCCCATCCCACAGTCACTAGAGGAACAAAGACGAGCAAGCGCCCATATTGTAAACACAGCCTTGATGTCAATCTCATTTAAGAAGAAGCGAAGGAACCAACCAATGTGGAGGAGGCACTCCATGATTCGAATTGGAGGGTTGCCATGCAAACAGAATACAACAATATCATGAAGAATGGAACTTGGGAGCTAGTGGATTGACCCCCTAAGCGTAAAGTCATTGGCACCAAGTGGGTTTGGAAGCTAAGTATAAGGATGATGGTACTCTAGAAAAATATAAAGCAAGACTTGTTGCACAGGGCTACTCATAAGTTAAAGGCATTGACGTTTGTGAATCATTTGCACTAATTGCAAGGATGACTACTATCCGAGTAGTACTAGTTGTGGCTGCACATAAGCATTGGTCAGTCTATCACATGGATGTCAAATCAGCGTTCCTGAATGGAGACCTCAAGGAGGAGGTATATGTGTCTCAACCACCAGGGTTTGACGCTCCCCATTTAGAGAACAAGGTATGTACGCTGAAGAAGGCATTATATGGGCTAAAACAAGCCCCTAGAGCATGGTACCAGCAGATAGATAAGTATATCTTGCATCTGGGGTTCAAAAGATGTGCTTCTGATGCTAACTTGTATGTTCTAAAGAAACGAGGGAAGATAATTGTGCTTGTACTCTAGGGAGCTGACCTTGTGATTACAGGAAATGATGATGGTCTTCAGCAACAAACAAAAGTTGCCTTGAGTTCAAAATTTGAAATGACAGAATTGGGCTTAATGCATTATTGCTTAGGTCTTGAAGTTTGGCAGGAACGAGGGAAGATTTTCATCTCTCAGCAAAAGTATGCAAGGCAGATATTGAAGGCATTCGACATGGAGGATTGCAAGGAAATTTCTACACCAATGGAGGTCAACACAAAATTATCTATTGAAGATACTTCACCTCTAGTGGATATTGGAAGATACAGGAAATTAGTTGGAAGTCTCATCTACTCGTGCAATAGCAGGCCATACATCTCTTATGTTGTTGGAGTAGTAAGCAGGTTCTCTAATAAGCCTTTCCAAACTCATTGGAAGGCAAGCATGTGGATACTCAGGTATGTGAAAGGAACTATTGATTATGGTCTTCTTTATGAACAAGGATCATCTCTGGTTGGATAGTGTGACTAAGATTGGGCAGGAGATATTGATAGCAGAAAATCAGTTTTTGGATATTGCTTTTCTTTAGGATCAGGGATTTTCTACCGAATACAACATTATCTTCTACTGAAGCTGAGTACAAAGCTGCATGTGTTGCCGCATGTGAAGCATTATGGTTGAGGAGGATCCTATGGCACATAGCAATACAAGGACAGGAGGCTACAAAGTTGGAAGTGTGACAACCAAAGTTGCATGGCCCCCTTCTGCGGGGTCTGGGGGGCCTATTTCCTTGGCCTGCAGGGCCGAGATGGTTGGACTTCTTGTCATGGAGATATCGTCAGATCGTATATTTTATCGACTATTTTCTATCTCTCGACTACGTTTATCTATGCCGAACCGCCTTGTAAAAGCTATATAAGCACGGCCTAGGTTGAGCTTTACATTGCATTGCGCACTAGTAAGCCCTTCATCTAGAGTCTGTCTAGATCGCGATCTAAGCTCCACAGTGGGAGCGCATGGGTGGATAGTACCATCATTGTAACTGCATTATGCTCGGCAATCTGAGAGTTTGAGTTCTCTATCTCTGAGTCAGCGTATATCTTTGTCTACGTTTTTATCTCAAATCTGTCTACAGGTCTATTCTGTTGTGCTGTTATTTTCTTACAGCCTCTCCCACAATATCGATCCCAAGCATCAACCTCTCCTACAAAGTTCACTCCATCCATCAACCTCTCTCACAAGGTCGATGCGAGAAATTGACCTCTCTTGCAAATTTGATGTTGGCTATTGACGGTGGATAAATATCATTGATCATCATATCATTACACAAGCAATTGACTCATGTTCTAGCGACTCAAGTTAGTGAAAGGAGAAGGTGGTAAAGAAGTTGAAGCTAAATCTTAGCTCTGGTGAGAAAGCCAGAGAAGTGCACAGTGGAGGGGGAGGGAGGGTGAATTTAAAAAGCACCATCTTGATTGTGCCCTCTAAATGTTCTAGTAATCCAATGGGTCAATCATCATGTGGTTATACCATTGTGAATCCCATTCAATAAGATGAAATGAGGAAGGACAAGTCGAAAGAGCTTCACTCACCGTTGTGATGCCATATCTATCTCACATGATTTTGTGTGTATGACCTGGATTTCTTTGAGTTTTGAGCAAGTTTCCCTTATCATTTCTCACTCATTCATAGTAATATTTTGTTTTTAAGAAATGTACTCTAGTCATTTGGGGTTGTCGAAAAGCTCATATTGAATCTCCACCACGTCGAACATTGAGTAGTGCTCTATTTGTGTATGCCTAGTGAAGGCTCTAACTTGTTTGTCTTCCAAGAGTTGGTTTTCCTTGTATGAGTAACATTTTTGAGTGGAATAACTTGTGTTAGCAAGATCTTTGCATTTAGTTTATGTCTGCAAAGGTTCAAGGATTTACTACTCAAGTGTTTAGAGAATCAATTGTTTGAGTGAATAGTTGTTTCGTGCGTGTGCCTATGAGGTGACCTATGCTTCAAGCCTCGATAGGGAAGTTTTTTCTCCTCCCATGAGTGCTATCAAAGCTTTTCAACATACAAAAGTATTCAAGTAAGACTAGAGAATTCGTTGAAGTGCCTTGAAGGAAGGAGACCTATTGGATCAAGTTCAAAAGTACTCACCAAGCAAAGGAGAGTCTATTAGTAATGAAGGAGATTATCAATCTCATCTATTGGGCGCATTTTGAAGTAGGGAGATAAAATATATAGTCATTTTTCGCTTTGTATGCATCAAAGGCATCTACAAGAAAGAAGAATAAAATTAATATCTGAGGAAAACACTAAGTAAAAATATAAATGGCTACATTTTGAGAATAAAAGAGGTCAATGATGCATTGTGTTCCATAGGTTGTCACATAGATTATGACATAGTTGTGTACAACTTGAATAAGCTTAAGGATGATGACCTAGTTGCGTACACCTTGAATGGGATTAAGGATTATGAGAACTGGAATGATTTTACAACATCTCTGTATGTTAAAGATGCTCTTACCAAATTTGAGTTGTTGGTGGCCTTGATAATCAGTAAGGAGATGAATTTTGGATGCTAAAAGACAAAGTGAAATGAAGTCCAAACTTTCTATCAAGTAAAGGAAGAGGAAGATAAAGGGACGAAGGTAGAGGAAGATGTATAAATGGAAGACGATCAAATGGTGATTTTGATTGGGATCAAGGAATAAAATAATCTTCATCAATAGGTAGAGGCAAGTTTAAAGGTGGAGGAGGAAGGTTCAATTAGAATAGAGACAACCAACGCTCCTAGGTTTGCTTCATTTGTTGCACGTATGGCCACTATGCAAGGGATTCCTATCAAATTCAACCTAAAGAGGTCAAGATAAATATGCATCTACTTCAAAGGAAAATGAGAGCATACTAGCCATGATGCGAATGAGTGACTATAAGACACAACGGTTAAACACATAGTACATTGATAGTGGATGTAGCAACCTCATGAGTTGCACCAAAGAGTTCTTCTCAAACATGTAAGTGCCATCAACTAAAGGGCATGTGGAAATAGGTGATGGTAATCCTCATGCTATTACAGATATAGGTGATGTTATATTAGATGAATCGAACCAAAGCACGTGCTTGAAGGATGTACTTCATGTTCACAAATAAAAATCTCTACTCCCTAAGGGCCAAATGCTTTAGAGAGGATTCCGAGTCAAGTTCAGTCATAAGGGTAACATAATTAGAAGGTAGCATTTGGAAACAAGAAGGTAAAATAATTAGATGTATGGCACAAATTGTATAGACATATCAATACTCAGATATTGAAGGACATGGAGAGGAATAGGTTAGGGATAAGGTTACCTAATCTATTTTTTTCATTTAAACTTATCTCAAAAATTGTGTTGAATTGGAGCATATTCTAAGAGAGCGAGGTTCGAAATGGAGTAGTGGTCTATCTTTGTATACGTAGTGAAGGTTATAGCTTGTCTCTCTTGGATGCAATGTCTTGGAGGCATTGATTCTCCTAGTAGGAGTAACCGTTTTGAGTGAAATAAATTGCATTACCAAGGCATCTTAGTATATTTCATGTGTGCAAAAGCTATTAGATTCTGTCCTCAAGAGTACATAAATTAGAATGATTGAGTGAATGATGGTTCTGTGAGTGCCCGTGTGAGGCCACCTATGCTTCAAGGCTGCATCTGGAAGTTGTTTAGCATCACATCATGGTGATCAAATGGTCCCTAGAAGATTGGATCTTATCTGCTCTATTTGGAAAGCATGGAACAAGATAAGGTCAGTATGAGGCCAGAAGTGGGATCCACTATGTGGTAGCATGATTCTATTTGGCTCCCAATTAAGATTATGATGTGTTTTGAGAAAGAAAATTTTTAGAGAGCTTCGAGGCTACAGTTTTGTGCAAGTGGGGCATTGTGGAACCAAGATATTGGGAAATTGTTGATATTTAATTACGTCAAACCCTATCATAGAGTGTATTATATTCTTGAATGATTTTAAGGATGCTTAACATGAGCTCTACACATATCTAATAGTCCAAATTCAACACGAAGATTGTTTACTCTCAAGGCATCTTTCTTTGACAATCTTGATCGCTACTTTAGTTCCAAAATCGAAGCCTAAAAAACATGATTGTTTTGTCTAAGGATAAAAATTGTAAGGTGCATATGTTTTCAATAATGAAGAAATTATGCGTAAATCTTCACCTACTCTCTTTGGAAATATTACTCTTAAAGATTCAACAATTTTGTCCCTACTTGACTTGATGTAGCTCCTTGTATAGAATATAAAATTTGTGGTTCATTCTTTTTCGATTTCATTTAGGTTTTTTAGACTTAATTTATTAGAAGAACTAGGTTTACTAATTAAAAATCATTTTTATAGTTTATACATTAAATAAAACATATTGAAAATTTCTATTTTTTTACTATGTTTGACACATAAGTCATTAGCAACTATGATCATACTTTGTCAACCCATTCTAGTGAAGTTCAAGAGGATGGGCTTGATCCAAAGGAAGTATAGATATCGATAGGTGGTTAAACATTAAAAGGTTTTATAGCATGGATATAGAACTCTTCAAGATAAATCCCTATACTTTTTGTTGTATCCCACCATTTCCATTTTTAGTAAAATTCAACATTAACCCAACTATAGATGATTAAGATTGTACGATTTTTTTCATTCACTCATTATTGTTTCACTAATACACATGTTCACTCAAGCAACTGTGTTTTTTTCTTTTGAATCCTAGATTCTATAGATTTTTGAAATGTTGAATATCCCAAACATCCTATCTTAAGAAATGATTTTTATGCCTTTGTATGTAGTAGATTATAGAATCTAGTTTTTGAACGGACCTCATTATTTCTAAGTCAATGTAGCAAATTATAGGAGATCCATTAACTGTTGCTACCTCTAGTTGTAGCTTATGGGATGGGGGAAATTATGGCATGATCTGAGTTGATTGATTCAACATATTCCATGATTATGTGCTCTATCTATCCTTACTTCTAATGAGAATCATGATTTTTCTTTTCCGTTCATATCTTTTGAATGCCTATAACGTTGAAAGATAGAATGTCATTTGATATTGGGGTGTAGATTCATCCATTCCCACTAGTCTCCTTCTTGACTCAAACCGAAGATTAGTCTTCCACTTAACTTAATCCCAAGATAAGGTAGTCTAAAAATAATAGTAAAAGTCATTTTATTTGCATATTCATACAACATCTCATCCATTTTTGCAATTACTTTATACTTAGATGTATGCTCTTAAAGATAATGCCCACATAATAATTTTGTTTTAAGAAATCATTTTTCTATGGTGACTGAGAAGAAGTGTTTTTCGACATGTAACATGTATGGATATGCACAAATCAAAGCATTTTTGTCCTTTTTTACAAGAACGAGAGGAAAAGAAAATAGCATATATCTCATAATAATAATTTTAGCCTCAATAAAAAATCTCCTTAATATGCATATATTACTTCGCATAAGTAGCAAAGAGTAGTATGAAACCATGTGTATCACTTCATCAGAAATTGATTAAATTCAAACTTCAAAGTAAATAGGTCACACGTATACCCGCTCTTCAAGTATTTAAAGGGATTAAGCTTAATGGAGACCATCATGGGAAGGAGGGTGAAATCTCAAAAATAGATAACATAAATGCAAATCAATGGAATGGTGAGATAATAAGGTCTGATATGGTAAGGTATGCAACTAAAAGACTTACCAATTATTTATGTATGTCTAGACCTTATGCCCACATGAGCATGGCTATTGAAGAACCCACATACTTAGAAGAATCAAACACATGCAGGGAATGGAAAGAATCTTTTCAAGAGGAGATCAAGGCTTTGGAAGACAATCACACTTGGACTCTTTTACAAAGGAAGAAGGACATGAAGGTAACTTGGAACAAGTGGGTCTATAAGGTAAAGAAACATTGAGATGTTGGTATTGCTAGGTATAATCCTAGGCTTGTACCAAGAGGATTTGTTCATACATATGGAATCAACTATGGGGACACATTTAGCCCTATGGCCAAGATGACTACCATCACAGCTATCACTACAATTGCAGAAAGCAAGAATTGGAAGATGTGCCAACTTGATGTGAAGAACGCATTTCTAAATGGAGATCTAGAGGAATCTGTTTACATGGACCAACCATTAGGGTTTGAGGACAAGGTCAAGGATGGATATGTTTGCAGGTTGGAGAAATTATTATTTGGCCTCAAAGGAGCCCCAAGGGCATGGCACCAAAGGCATGTGAACTATTTGATCAATTGTGGATATGAACAAAGCAAGGAAGATTTATCATTGTTCTACAAGGAAAAAGGTGATTCATATGTGTACTTGTGTGTATATGTGGATGGCCTATTTATTAGAGGTGATCATAAGGAAGGTATTAAGGACATCAAAGAGAAGCTTGGAGAGGAGATCACGGCTTAAGATCAAGTGATGCATGAGCTTATGTGGCTCACGAAGCTGATGGATTAACTTAATTTTGTAGCGTAATCAATTTCCAAACATCTATGACAACATGACTAGTATGCACGTATTGACAATCATGTGTTCCACACTAGGACTTATCACATAGAAGTACACTATCACTAAATGAGCAAGACGATGCTAGCCAAGGAGGATGATGTGCAACATATAAGTACCATGGATGTGTGTGCTAACATATTCATCAAAACTTTGAATTGAATTAAGCTTACAAAGTTTAAGAAAGGGACTAGATTGTCAAAGCTCGGTTTAAATACTGGAAGTTGAATCTTGAGGGGGAGTGCTAAAACTCAAGCTTAAACCTTAATACATAAATGGACCACTCAATGGATTCCACTTGGAGCTATATGAAGCAAGAAATTAAGTAGGAGAAATCAAGAGCAAATTCGAATTTAAAGTCCCCCACACAACATCCGTAAATCATGAATCACACTCAGGTGTGATAGAAGCCTAAATTTTAGGAAATGTGATTCCTAACGTTTCCCATATGTGTAAGATCCTTGAGCTATTTAAGTAGACCCCTCCATAGCAAGCCATATCTAGTTCACACATTTGTCTGTGTATAAGCTAAATAGCTTTGAGTGTTAAGCAAGGTTTCCTAATCATTTCTCATTCATTTCTTGTAATCCTTGGTTTGTTACAAATCTATTTCTATCATTTAAAATTATCTCAAAGATTATGTAGAATCATTGTATATTTTAAGAGAGCCAGTTTCATAATTGAATTGTGAGCCAGGAGAGGAGATCAAGGCTTTACATCAAGTGATGTGTAAGATCATGTGGCTCAAGAAGATAATGACTTGAATAAGTTTGTAGATAAATCAATTTCCAAACATCTGTGACAACATGAGTTGTGTGCACGTATTGAAAATCCTATGTTCCATACTAGGAGTTAAAACATAGAGGTACACTATCAGCACCAAGGACATATGTGCTAACATGTTCACCAAAGTAATGAATCTAACGAAGCTTATAAAGTTCAAGAAAGGCATTAGATTGCCAGAGCTAGGCTCAATAATTGGAGCTTGAATCTTGAGGGGGGAGTTCTAAAATTCAAGCTTCAACCTTAATACAGAAATGGAGCACTCAATGGATTACACTTGGAGCTACATGAAGCAAGATTTCAAGGAAGAGAAATCAAGATCAAATTCAAATTTAAGTCCCCCCAACAACATCCATAAATCATCAATCACACTGAGGTGAGATAGAAACCTATAATTTAAGAAACATGATTCCTAGCTTCCCGCATATGTGTAAGCTCCTTGAGCATTTGAAGAAGGAAGTAGACCCCTTGCTCAGCAAGCGACGTGTTTGCTTAAGAGATTTAATATATCTTTGTGATGCCAGATCTAGTTCACAGGTTTGAGTGTGTATGAGCCAAATAGCTCTGAGTGTTAAGCAAGGTTCCCTAATCATTTCTCACTCATTTCTTGGTTTCTTACAAATCTATTTCTGTCATTTAAAATTATCTCCAAGATTACATAGAATCACTGCATATTCTAAGAGAACGAGGTTCAAATTGAGTAGTGGTCTATCTATGTATGCCTAGTAAAGGGTATATCTTATCTCTCTTGAAGGCATTGATTCTCCTAGTAGGAGTGACCATTTTGAGTGAAATAACCTGAATTATCAATGTGTCTCTGTATATTTCATGTGTGCAAAAGCTAATGGATTGAGTCCTCGAGAGCTCGTAGAATGGATTGTGTGAGTGAAGAATGGTTTTAGGAGTGTCCATCACTACAACATATTGGCCGTATACCAAGGCTTTTACCAAGGAAATTGAACAAGCACATTTTTTCCCCAATGTCACTATAATTGTTGGTATATGAATCGGTATCAAAGCGTGGGTATGGGCATTTATATAGGCATTGGTATGAGCGTCAATATGAGTGTCGGTATAAGCATTGGTATGGTCATCGATATTTCCGATGTTCATGGCGACGGCATGCCATCGCCTATACCAATGCCCGTTGGGTGTACCGTCGCTTATACTGACGACACTTTAGGGAGTACCATCGCTTATACCGATGACCATATCTGTAAATTTGTTTTTGGGTAGAGTGTGTTGTCTTTGACTACAACAACATTATCATGATGTTGTTTAGCAAAAGACAATACACGCTGCCCAAAAAAAAAATGAGTAGATGTGATGTGTACTCTAATGGCAACGGAAATATGATTTCATAAAACAAAATACTATCGGACACGAAAGAGATTGTCAGAACAAACCATGAACCATGAGCCATGTACAAAAAAATTTATATATTTCATAAATGAAGCATGTACAAGAGTGTGGCAAATCACTATCATATATATGGGGAAATACAAAATGTGGCAAAGCACTGCCATATAAGAATCAAATACAAAATTCTCCTGCACCAGTGCCATATACAAGCCAAATACAAA
Source organism: Ceratopteris richardii (assembly GCA_020310875.1). Lineage (NCBI taxonomy): Eukaryota > Viridiplantae > Streptophyta > Polypodiopsida > Polypodiales > Pteridaceae > Ceratopteris > Ceratopteris richardii. Next base: position 48,747,981 of record CM035441.1, read on the forward strand.
ATTGTGGCACATCACTATCATACACATGCACAAAAAGTTCAATACATCCATATCAGCAATCTTGCAACAAAGAAAATTTATGAAATGAGATAAATTCACATGGTATTTACAAACAACAAGCAAAAACCAAGTTTAGAAATTCATCACCTCATCGCAAATGCTACCATGAATTGACCACACCGCGTCCCTCCAAGTCCTCCAATAGTGCAGTCAATCCATGACGATATCCATAAGACTCCTCCATTCGTGTTGGAGGACGACCCATTGCATCATCCACATAAGTATGCCTTGCACTCGCATGTCTCATCTTCTTATAGGTTGAGACATGTCATGCACAGTAGTCCCATCCAATAAAATGCATAGCTCTTCCACAAGTGGCGCAAGGTATACATCCATGTTTTTTACCTTATACTTACCTGGCACAATAGGAGCTAATAATAAATGACCTTTCTTTGTGGCCAACCATGGTGTGATGTTATACTTGACCAAACATATAGGCCATGTGCTCCATGAAGAGCTGCATAAACCAAATGGATTTACACCATCCATAGCTAGGCCTAGAGTATGTTTCGAGGCTCACTAGCAAACTTTGGCCACTTACTATCTATGTGTTTCAAGCATCAGAGTTAGCAGGCTCTCGCATTACACCATCTGTAGACCTGCTCTTTGCATGCCATGACATTAACTCAGCTATAGATTTGCATCTAAACATGTTCTTTATTTGTGGAATGATAGGAAAGTGGTGACGAACCTTTGCAGAGATTGCTTCACCTACAAGATCTTCTCTAAATCTATTCTCCCCACACTTTGGACATATGTGGAGATGCTCATAATCGTTCCGAAAGAGGATGCAATCATTTGTGCAAGCATGAAGCTTAATGTAGTCCATTCCAATGGATTGTAAATTTTTTTTTTCATCTCCATGTGTTACACGCATGTCACTGCCCTCTGTCAAAAATTGATCTTTAAGAAGCTTATAATAAGCCATTAGAAAGATATTAGTAAATAAAGTTATTTTGATACAACAATTAAAGTCTATTTCAAATCCACTTACCTAAACAATTTAGAGACACTACTATCTGACCATCCATAAATGGATTGCAGATTGAGCATCAAGAGTGACGCACGTAGTATAGATATCTTTGATCCATTGTATAGTGGTAAACGAGCTATTCTTATCATGTTTTTGTATTCTTCATCCACTTATGATCGTAGAAATTCTGTTGTGGCCATGAAACTCTTGACATCTTCTCCACAATCATGATCTTCGTCCATCTCATAAAATGCTTCGAGCATTTCTTCCATGTGTTCATTCCGTGTAATGTTATTAGTACCTTGTACTTCTAACTCCTTTCTAGTTCTCTTTTGTCCACGAGAGGTTACCAGTGCAATGTCGTTCAGATCGATCTGCTCACCTGAGGGACCATGCGAATGGTAGCATAGGTTTTCTAGTTGCCTTTTATCAAAGGATCCATACTCTCTAAGATGTGCAGTACAAAGCCATCA
>CM035441.1:48754486-48811986 GCA_020310875.1 Ceratopteris richardii
CTTTGGGAAAAATACTCTCCCCATGTCTCTCATGGGCATTGAACCCAAGACCTCCTCCATCACATCATTGAGACTTAACCACTAAGCTAAGTGCATCACTTTCTCACAAGAGCACAACACCTCCTAGTAAGTCCAAACTCGAGATCTTTGGTCATACACACGGATGACCAAAACATGTCTGATTTCAGATCCGTCTGAACCGGCCGAATCCCTAAATCATAGACTTTCTTTATTACATTGTTCCCTTCTTGGAAAATATTTTCGTCCTCGAAAATAGAGCTAGATAAATACCATAGGCAACCCCCGAGTCTCATGTTCTAAAACTGAAAAAACATGGTCATGTTCTAGAACTGGAAGAACATGTCTCATCTGTGTGGTGGCGTTTTGCACAAAAGATTCAAAACACTCTTTCGTTTTTCACTTTGATAAAGTGGTCAAAGTACAAAGTAGTGAATGAATAATAAGGGTGGATCTAAAAGCATCCCTGGCCAATTCATAGTTTCTCGATGTGCAATCTAGGCACAAATATGTGAACTGGGTGGATTCAACTTACTAGTCCATTGTCGAGCATAACTCGCGCATTGACTTAGTAATGAAGGTGGGATTCTTTATCCCTTGCAAGACTTTGAGAACTCTTGATTTACTTGAACTTGTTTTGGAGAACTTGAAGTCTGGTTGTCCCAAACATCTAGCTTGGATGTTTGTATAATGGTTTACTCTGATCCAACAGTTACTTGATTTTTTTCACCCTACTAGAGGACTAGCTTTTCCTAAAAAATCCTATATAAACTGTAGGAGAAAGTTTACCATTTTCTTTGAGTCAACCGTACTATAACTTGTCCAACTCAAATTCAAGATGAAAATTATCTTACTTAAGATACTTTTCTCAAAGACTTAGCTGAAAGTTCTTGGGAATTGTCAATCTAATGAACAATTCCTAACTTGTATATTTGAGAGTATACTAGATTCTACAAAATCATTTATGCTATAACTTAAAGCAAACTCAAATAAATAGGTCCATTTAGACTTATTATCTTTTGAAGATTGAAAAGGTTCTTGTACATAACATCTTTTTAGGATGTTCAAGTTAGTTATCTAGTTCTAATCCGCTAACCCTAGTCTTTTGTAAAAACCAATCAGATACCATATTTGAGCCAATTCCAAAAGATTTGGAAAACCGAAAGAAATACTTAAAACTCTCTACAACCAATTCAAACTTCGAAGATATTTAAAATTGCTAAGAGTCAAAGTCTAGATGACTCAGGACTTTAACTTCTCAAAGATGTGTTTCAACATGGTATTGAAGCATTTTCTTTATTTTCAAGAGAAATAAACTGGATTCTCAAAAAGATTCAAAGTAAATCCAAAAACATCATCCAACCACAAGATACTAGTGTGGTAACCAACATCAGTGTGTCGACCCACTGAGGTTCGGTTGAGGAGTTTTGTATTCAAATAATGCTTCTTTTGAGACTAAGTTTAGGTCACATTTAGTCTTTCTGACTCCTTACTGGAAATGTGATTCTTGTGCATTTCTTTCAATCATAAGAGTGAATTTACCAAATTACACTAGGAACTTGGTGCTTGACTTACTCAAAAAAATCTTTAACTCAAAATCAAAGTCCAACTTCTTTCAAAAATTTATGAAATATTTCTGAATTAACAACACTTTATCTTGAAGTGTTTTCAAGAAGATCTTGGAAGTTACTTACTTTGTATCTTGTGTTCCCTTGATCTTGAAGTTATCTTGAAGTACCTTGAGATACTATTTTCATCCTTGTTGAATTAAACTCCTTCTTTGAAGTCTTTATTCCCTTGAGGATTAAACCTAACTTCAAAATCCAAAGTAGGACTAAACGATAATCATCAACTTACGGTCCGATGTCCCATACCATCTTTCCTACATCAATCTAAGTATAAAATATGGTGTCCCATACCACTCTACTTTATACTTACATTGATATGTGAGTGAATTTTACCCTAAAGTCTAAACATATCTTGATAGAGTACCTTCTTTCTTCAATTCTTTACGAGAACTTTGAAGTTTCAGGCATTATCTCTAACTTGATTTTCTAGGTTTTTGATCCCTTCATATGATCCTTTCACGATCTTGTGCTTTTCTTGGGAAACTTGAAAAACCGTTTCATGGAACATCTATCCTTCTTTGCTAATGGTTTCAAATGAGAACCAATTCAAATTCCAAGTACTTGAAATTTTATAAGTTCAAGTTCAATTGGTTTATTCTGGACCAATTTGTAGTGACAAGAGTTTTTAACTTCTTGTCTTTAGATTCCTTTTTTAACTCATGCTTTAGGTACCTATCTCGGCCGAGACTTTTACAGGAATCTCTCTACTCCTTAAGTCTAAGCATCCGCTCATGGTCTCTGGATTTGTACCAAAATCCCTTTATGGATAGGCAAACATTTATGTTTTACCTTCCATAGACTTAAGTACCATCTTCACGGTTGCAAACTACATTCTTGGAATTTCTTCTCTCTGTTCAGACTTGCAACAACTTACTCTTTTCACAATTTTCCATTGGATAAATGGAGCCTGAGTGAATAATTTCCAAAAGGAATTTTATTGCCAATAGTTGGGCAATTTACAAAGTAGTTCCAATCGCACATACTTGGACAATCATGGCCAAGTTTCATCAAGTGTATTTGATCTTGTGACTAAAATAAAGATTAAGTCTTTATTATTAAGATCTCCTGAACTATCAAAAGCTTCTTTGCTTACCCGCGGGATTATTAGAGATCTTTTCCTGAACTTCAATCCAAACATACATTGATGCCTCTTAGATTCCAAAGCTAAGAATCTTTGATATACCTTTAGGTTATATCACTATTTGGAGTTAATTACCCATACCAAAGGTTTGGGAATTACTAGGAACTACCTACTATCAATTACTTGAAAGATTTCAGTCTCACATCTAAGGAGATTTTTCTTTCAAGAACTTTAGATTCCTGCCAAGGAATCAACTCATACTAAGGCAATGATTCATCTAAGAATCATTTTCTTTACTAGAATTATCTTGAAAAGAAATTCTTGACTTTTGTACAAGACCAAGACTTAAAGCTTTTTTGCTTGTCCAAAAGATATTTCTTTTTTAACCATTGAAATAGTTAACTAGGAAAATATCTTGATTCCCAAAGATTAATTTGACTTGGGTTTTTTCGTTAAGTTTGAATTAGCTTAAACAAAACCAAGCATACTTTAGATCTTGGCAAAATATCTATATCCTAAAGAGGTTTTGCCTTCTTCATATTTCAGCAAAACATCCATAACTAGGAGATGTTTCGCTCTTATATATCCAATCCATCAATTTCTATCCCGAATGATGGGTATATCCATTTTTGGAAAGATTTTCTTAACAAGAGGTCTAAGCTATCATTTTTCCAATGGCTTATCTTCATGACTCCCTAAGTACATCCGGGACTTAGAGTCGTCATACATCACAAAAGCTTGCAAGTAATTAATTTTTCTTGATCATGAAGAAAATTTAATACTTAACTTTCTCCTAGTGCCTAGTTAGACCTGGCAAGACATCAAACATACTTAATTGTCATTAAGTATTTATTTTCAATAACAGAGTATCCACTTGGAAAGGAATTTACTGATTACTTGAGATGCAAACTAGAACTAGCATGTTTTTGCAACTAACTAGTCCTTTGTCTTCCCTAATGTCAAGAGGTGAGCTTTATAAAGTAAGCTAAATACCAAGAGAGTTCATTATCATATCTACTTTCAAAAAACATCCCGTTTACCATGCAAATGCATGTGCCTACATGCAAATCCATATGCTCACATGCGTATGCATGCATGGTCTTTGCATGCAATAATAATGCATGAGCTTGATGCATGACTTTTCCTTGTATTAAGAATGTATATCATGCAATATTGATGCATGTATATCCTTTCCTTTGTCCTAATGCACTATGATATAAAAACATATCCTCGTGATGCAATAAAAAGCTTTACTCAATGGAAAGGAAATCTAGAATCAAACTACCAAAATACATTCTCTGATGCACAAGGATCCTTCTTTTAAATCAAGTCTTTATTTAATGCAAACTAATGCTTGGAATGAGAAGTGGAATTTTTCATTATCCTAATCTAGACTTAATCCATTGAAATCTTGGCTATTTCAATGTGTATCTAGGATTAAGTGTAGAATAATGAAAAAGAAGATAAATCAAGCATTGCATCCAAGTAGAAATTGGAAAATACTTAGCTTTGATCATAGCTTCGTCCATCCTTTTATCCTTGCGAGGAGCTATTCATCATCCTTGTTAGCTTCAAGAATCATAATTATCAGTATAGGACAACATAGCGCTCCGGTCATCATACATAACTAATGTCATAAAGCTTAAGATGGCATCAGTTCGAGACTGTCGCGACCTCCATCGGTTTGCTAGTTGGGGCTTATCTTCAGCGCAACAACAATGGATTTTGAGGGGTTCGTATGAAGTCGTCATGGAAGTGACTTGCTTAATTGAATATGAAAAAATGCTACCAAAGAAAGGTTGAAGGTTCGAGCCCTGGGATGGCAACGAGATTATAGAGAGCTCATGTTGTAGTTTCTTTTGGTTTTGATCTACCAATTAATATCGTATGGAACTTCTATACTAAGCCGCATGATATCCTAGATAGCTCAAAGCTTGATTATAAACTGATAATGCACTATTCGTGCTAACCATGAGTTTGAATCATGCCGAAAAATAAGCGCCGTCAAAAGGAAGACCATAACTGAAGTACAGTGGAACTGATAGAACCATGATATCTAGAGGTCGTGAGTTTGACCCCAGATAGCATGAGTTTTTGCAGCCTCCTATAGATGACGATTGGGACAAAGCGGAGTAGTATCTCCTCAACCCAGGAGTTTCGTCGGGCTTTACATGATGAATCCTGCTCAGCAAGCTGAATTTTGGGCCGTGCGCTTTGCTTTCATGATGGTAAGCACCCGGTCCAGGACTTGCTGCTCGTCCCGACTCTGTGAACCTTCCTCTTAACAAGAACGATGGACCATCTATGTCTGTCGGCCGCTGGTAAGCCCCAGGCCCAGGTGTGTCGCTTCTCTTGAATTTCTCCTCCCTCCCTGTGATGGAGTATGATGGACCAAACGTCCGCCTTGTGCGAAGGTTATATGTTCCAGCTCATGGGGTGTATGCGGTGTCGCTCATCGGTCGGGAGAGATAGCTGCCGAAGTTGAAGGAGGGTGGAGATAGATATCTAATCATTGAATTGATGCAGTATGAACCAGGTCGAGGGAGAGTATCCTTGCCAATGTTGTTCCAATGTGACTCCATACTATACCGTGACCGGTGGAACGAATTCAAAGATCATAGGAACCGGGGCCGGGAGCCATAGAGTCGTCTGACAACTAACCTAGCGGAAGCCGCCTACAGGCATAGAGAATATCTTCGATGCCATGGATAGGTGGAGCACTTTCCTTTCAGAGGACCCAAGATCGATTGCAGATTCCAGCATGGCAACCAACGAATTTTTTCAACCTCCTACAGCGCCGGAAGAATAGCTTTCATTCCGTTTTGTGGAGAATAGGGTTGCAAAGGAGACGTGCTCTCTTGGATAAGAGAGAAATTCCACTTGTGGTAGGTCACAGGATCAAATCCCGCTATGCCGGGCTCACCATTCCAAAGGAAAAATGTTATTTTTTTGTCATAGGAAGTGATCTTTGATCACCCATGTCTTTTTGTGTAGTTGTTCGATTCATTTGCAAAATAGCTCATTTTGTTCCTATGATTTTAAGATTTCCTTTTGATATAATTTTAGTATTAAGTTTTCATTACCCTTGACTATTTTGAGCTTGAAAACGCTCTAGTCTGATCTCTAAATATTCCCAAGTGTATATGTGTTGGAAGGTTCACATAGGTGCAAGTTGCCTGTTTGGACAATTTCAAGTTTGTCTTGTGGAAGGAGGTTGATACCCCTCAAATTCTCGAAAATGAGTGATTTTTGGCTTGTTTGAAAGCCCTTAATATCCTTTGTTTTATGTAGAATTTCATAGGTCCAATCTTCAAGTACATCAAGAAATTCAATGTTTAGTGGACTGTGGTAGTGAACTGTTGGGTCCTAGGAAGGACCTATCATTCTTCTACTACAATTAGGAGTGGATATACTCCATTAGTGGTATCACATGTCAACATTGAGCATTGAGGACATCAAGATGAGTCATTGAACTTGCTTAGGAGACAAGGATTGAAGAAAATACCACAAAGATTTGAAGAAGAATTTGAAGCAAGGGGTAGCTTCTATCATAATGGAAGGTTTTAGAGAAGTGGAAGATCTTGTGGGAAGATAACATATCATTATTTCTCATACCTATCATAATCCAAGGGAGGATTAGCATCCACTCCATAGTCTCGCACACAATGGGAGACTATAATACTCAGATTGAAAAGCTTGAAAAGATCAAATACCAACCTGGAAGTTTAGAACCTCTAACTTCCTCATGGGAAAGGGCCTTTGGGGGTTGGTTAATGGTAGTGAGGTAAAGCCATACATATATCAAAATACACCCATTGAGAATTAAAGGAGATCCATAAGAGAGCGGAAAGAAAGGGATAGGAGAGTGAACTTCATTCTATCTCAACACATAAGCAACTCCATGCTTGGTGATATCCAAGACCTAGATACATCCAAGAAGGTTTGGAAATGTTTAGAAAGGTTATACTCTACCTCTACAAAGCCTAGAAAAATTCAACTAAAAAATGAGCTCAAAAACCTTAGAAAGCCATCAAATCATAGTATTAATGACTTCATACTCAAAAGAGATTTGAGATGCAGTTGGTTATTTGGCTAGTCATGGAAGCAAATATGTACAACTATTTCATGAAGCATGTGAACTATTGCTTGTAACATTGGATCATTTACCATTTGTAAAAATGTAGATGGACTATTTATTAGAGGTGATCATGAGGGAGGTATTAAGGGCATCAAAGAGAAGCTTGGAGCAAAGATCAGGGTTTAAGATCAAGTGATGCGTGAGCCTATGTGGCTCAAGAAGTTGATTGAGGAGTAATCAATTTCCAAACATTTATGACAACATGAGTAGTGTGCATGTATTTGACAATCCTATGTTCCATGCTAGGAATTAGCACATAGAGGTACACTATCACTATATGAGCGAGATGATGCTAGCCAAGCAGGAGAATGTGCAACATATAAGTACTTGTTGAACTAGAACCCTCCATAGGAAGCCGTGTGTTTGATTAAGAGATTTCATTTATCTTTTTGATGCCATATCTAGTTCATAGATTTTTGTGTGTATGAGCTGAATAGCTTTGAGTATTAAGCAAGGTTCCCTTATCATTTCTCACTCATTTCTTGTAATCCTTGGTTCTTTATAAATCTATTTCTATAATTTAAAATTATCTCAAAGATTAAGTAGAATCGTTGCATATTTTAAGAGAGTCAATTTTAGAATTGAGTAGTGAGCTTGGAGAGGAGATCAAGGCTTCAGATCAAGTGATGTGTGAGCTTATGTGGCTCAAGAAGATAATGAGTTAATTAAGTTTGTAGGTTAATCGATTTCCAAACATCTGTGACAACTTGAGTAGTGTGCACGTATTTGAAAATCCTATGTTCCATACAAGGAGCTCACACATAGATGTACACTATCACTATATGAGCGAGAAGGTGCTAGCCAAGGAGGTTCACATGCAACATATCAGTACCAAACACATTGTGCTTACATGTTCAACAAAGTTTTGAGTCCAATGAAGCTTACAAAGTGTAGGAAAGGCAGTACATTGTGGGAGTTAGGTTCAATTATTGGAGCTAGAATCTTGAGGGGGAGTGTTAAAATTCAAGCTTCAACCTTAATACATAAATGGAGCACTCAATGGATTACACCTAGAGCTACATGAAGCACGATGTCAAGTAGAAGAACTCAAGATCAAATTCGAAGTTAAAGTCCCTTTCACAACATCCATAAATCATCAATGACACTCAGGTGAGATAGAAGCCTATAATTTAGGAAACATGATTCCTAGCATCCCGCATATGTAGCTTCTTTCTAGGAACTATAAAGTTCTACATTGCTATGGCATTCCTAATTCGGCTTACAGTTGAGTTAATTCAATCAGAAGAATGCCCACAATGCAAAGTGATTAAATTTTAATTCCAGTTAGGAATGCCCACAGTAAAAAGCTTCTCATTACTATGGATGCGCAATCATATATTGCTTCACATAAGTAACAAGGAGTAATATAAAACCATGTGTATCACTTCATTAGAAAGTGATTCGATTCAAATTCCATAGTAAATGTGTCACACGCACATCCCCTCTTCAGATATTTAAAGGGTTTAGTTCGCATTCTGCTTCTCTTCTTCCACACCACAAATTCATTTAGACTTGCTATCAACATAAGAAGAGGTTTGAGTTTTGTCGTCCAGCTTTAGTAATCCGCACGTTGGTGATCACTGTTGTTTTCAAAAATTGTGTGTCCTGTCAGACTTCTTCTTCCCCGCGCGCCAAACAACGTCGCAGGTCTTCTCTCCTACAATTCTACTGTCACTAAAATAGCCAACTGAAGAACAACTGCAACGCCGATTTCGTACACGTACATGTACATGGCGATTGTTGGGTGATGAAAGATTTCGAAGGCGCACGCTAAGTCACGCATTTTCAAACTTGAATGATTCACTTGAAGATTTCACGATATGGTTCTTTCGACCCAGACACGACACGAATTTCTCATGAAAGCGTACTTCGTGCTCATCGCATCGCAGCGCAGCGAGCGATAAAGGTCGGCCTGCTTAGTCAGTGCGAGAAGGAGACACCTAATCTCTTCAGCGGTTTCCATGTGTCACGAACACGCGTCATAGGAGCTAATGAAGTCAGTTTGTTCGCTGTTCTACTATATAAACGGAACCAGCTGTGCAGAAACAAGTAACAACAGTATACGCTAGCTATATTTGTGTACCCTTCAGCATATAATAGCTACAGCCGGCAGCATCGCCCCCTTCCTATTCCCATCCATCTGATACAGCATAGAAATACTATGGCTGCCATGCGCAACATGGATGTGCGTTCGCCAATAGCACTAATATCCTTGGCCATACTGGCGATGATGTGTTTTGAGTTGCAGGCTGCAAAGATCGAAACCTTTAATCCAGCCAGCTGTGACGGATCTCCCACAAACACGTTCTACGTGGGCGGAAATACGTGCCAAACGTTCATCGACCAGGGGGCGGTCCGCATCAGCGAGATCAGCAGCAGCACCCGGGTGTCCGTGCACAATCAGCGAGATTGCGAGGGCTACAGCAGCGTCGCGCAGATATACGGCCCCGGCTGCGTGGTGCAAGGTGCCACCAAGCTTCGCGCCGTCTGGATCCAGGGCTAATTCATATGCCGCCATACAAAAGCTGCTGCTCTAAATAAGTATTCAAAATAAACTTAAACACAACAGTTTTAACACTAGTTCTGTACTAGGACACTTGAGTGTCCTGGGACACTCAAGTGTTCTGTTTTTACACCAAATTGATTGATTTTTCTTGATGACACCCTTGAAGCTTTGATGGCATACTCACTTGGATTTGATAGTCCACATCATGTACTTTTAGAGAAAAATATAATCTTTGATATTTTACAACTTCATATGGGTTATTAAATGAAGAAGAAAATGGGGATTTTTGAAAACTCAACTTTTAGCATAACTGAAAAAATAACACAATTCAAACATTTTGACAAATTGGATATGTTTTAGGAAATGGAAAGCTATTCATGGACTTTGGCAATGTAAAGCAAGTGTCTAGGGATCTTTGGGGAAGGTTGAACACTTACATAAGTGATAAACATGGACTCAAAACTTGTCTTCTCTAGAGCACTACCATTTATTGCACCTTTTAAAGAATGGCTCACAATAACTTTTGTGTAAGTGACATTGCAGAGAATTGGCAAGATATCAATGGATAACCTTCATATCAATTGAATGCATATTTTTATTGAAAGTTAGAAGGCCTCCCCTTTGAATTAGTAGCCATTACATGTGGTGCTGACTTTCATGCTGAATTGGCAAAGCATATATTTCTATGTTCACAAAAAGAACATAGCTCCAAAGGTGGAATAAAAAAATTATGATGAAAAATAATAATTATTTAAATGTTATGCTAAGTATTAAACCTTCCAAAATATGCTTTCATGCCATGTTTCATTCTTAATCTCGTCAAATAATATGTGATCTGCAATGGTGATTGTGATAAGAATGAAAATAATTGGCATACATATTTCATTTGACAAAAAAGAAGATGGCATCCATGATGGAAATGATGAAATGTTTTCAAATGATCATTATCATTTTATGATATCAAAGATTATATCAAAGACTTTTGAGTATGTGTCCACAAACAATTCATGATTGTATCTATAGAATTTGGTTGATGCCCACACAACAAAAGATTCTTGGTTATGTCCAAAGACATCAAAATTTTGGTGGATTTCAATAAATTATTTAGCCTTGTATATGTAAGCTTTGGTTTGTTATGTCACACATTTTCTACTTGGTAACTTGAATGTGTAGACCTTGAATGATGTCCATAAATTCTTTTGAGTCATATATGTAGGCTTTAGTTTTGTATTTTTGGTGACTAGAGTCATATCAGTTGATTTTATATGTGTATACCTTGGTTTTTGTCTTCATAACTTGTTTCATTGTTGGCACATTTGTACACTTCTATGGATTCCCATAAGTTTGTTTGAACCATAATTAGAACTAGTTGTTGTTTTGGTGTACAAAGTCAAAATAATTTATTTTATTTGAGTTGAAATGATTCTTCTAAGTGAGTTTGAGGTTCATACTATTTGATCTATGTTTCAAGGAATGTGTATAATTTTTTCTTTCATATGATGATTTTTTTCTTTTGATAAAAATACATTTGATCAAGAATTTTCATCCTATTCACTACCATAGCATGTTGAGAGGCTATTTACATGAACACAAAACATGATTTATTGTGTTTTATAATTTTGCATTGACCTTTGAATTATATTGTGTGTTAAAGGATTGTCTCAAATTCTCTTTGTAGAAGGTATGTGATTTTTTGGAAAATTATCAAAAAAGGACACTTAAGTGTCCTGTTTTGGTACCAAACTAGTGTTAAAGCGAATGCATCGCTTGTGAAAAGGCTCATGAACCTCTTTCACTATCTCCCTAAATAAATATTCATGTACGCCTCGCCTGCTGTTTTATAATTTGGAGCTGATTTGTTTGTGACTAAACGTTTCTGTCACTTCTTCCTCACACTTCCAAATTCTCTCTCTCTCTCTCTCTCCCTCTCTGTTTGGATATTAAATTAAAGGATTGTTTCGTCACAGATCAAATATCTTCACAGATCATTTATTTACAGATTAATTCATAGAGACGATGATTAATAGCACAAAAGACTTCGCCTCTTGTTTGTTTGGAAATTGTGCCATTTCACAGCGACTCCCAGATTTTGCTTAACTTTTTGATTCATTGGATTGCCTTCAAACATGAATTGATAGGCAGCAACAGGTTAGAGCAAAACCGAATCCTGCAACTTCAAGCAAGTAATTCCTTCAACATCTCCGGGTGTTGTCACGATGACTAGATGTACTTGCATAACATTCACTCACTCTGCAGCTTTACCAAAATTGGGAGGCTACCCACAAATCGCACTCTATAGCTTTACCAAAGTATCACATCGCTAAACGTCACACGTTTGTGAGACCCTCAAGAGGGGCGATTCTTGGTCAATGGTTCAAAGTCAAGTGCCCCAACCCCAACTTTATCTGCTTACAAGAGATTAAAATTGACGTAGAGGACCTCTAGAAACGGCTTAAATGCATTTCTCCGAACCACCTTTAGTTCTCCACCTAGGGAACGAGGGGCGCTGGGATTGGTATTAGTCGCTCTTAGTCTGGCAGATTGACCTCGACTTGGGAAGATCTGAGTCATCGGTGGATTGTTTCCTCCATTGGGTTCCCTATTGTGTTCACTGTGGTCTCAATGTATGCCCCTAACGGCGAGGCAAATAGAATCGATATTTGGGCTTCCCTCAACTCCCTCTCACACAATGTTTTGATTTCTGGGGGACTTCAACATAGTTAAGCTTCCTGAGGACCGATGGAATAACAAGGCGATAATTATTGACGGTTGGGAGAAAGAGATATGGGATAAAATCAAGCTCCATCTCGACCTGGTCATGGTGAAAGACATGAAGGGGTTCTCCTGGTCTAATCTCCAATTGGGGGACTCCCTTAGGAAAGCAAGACTTGATAGATGTTATATCGATCAAAACAACATCCTCCAGTGGGCTATTCCTTCAATCTCCCAACACATGGACCTGACTATCTCCGACCACTACCGGATTACTCTTTTTTGTTGGAAAAGATGGATGGATGCTCCAAGAGACAAAGTAGGTACTGCTAAACCTGCTTTGTACCAGCCCTCTTTTGCTTCAGAGTTGATAAGTAGACCTTCTTAGCTTTCCAATAACACCAAAAAATGGCCTATGTACTTTGAAAGTGATGTGTGTAATGATTGAACCAAAACAGATAACTTTGAAGTTCACAAACTCAAGAAAACCTTCTATTTATGTCTTTACACTTGCTGGATGTTTTACTTAGTGTGACAAGAACAATAGAAATTGATAAACTTCCTTCTAGGGGTATTTAATTAGCTTAGTAAGCTACCATTTGCAAGTGGAATGATGTAAAAAAATAAACTATGCTAAGAGAAATCAATTTAGCAAGTTTACCTATACCCCCGACTTTTTAGGACTGTAACAGAAAATGAACAGAGTTCACCTCAACGCACATTTCTTTGAAAAGGCTGAATAGAATTACTTCAAACTTTGATAGCATGTAGATGGCTTTGAGCTGAATCCAACAAGCTTTGAATTATTTGCTTTGGTGAAGAATTGACCGAGATATGCCCTTGACAAGTTGACAGACTTTTGAGTAGACTAACAGAGAACTTAGAGATGAATGATGTAAATGTATCTATTAATTAACACTTGTATACAATCCCATTGGCATGAACAACATTGCCTAATGGTTCAGAGAGGTGTAGGCTATGGTATAGTCCTCACACACACTCAAACTCATTAGAGTGAGGCTCAGGAATGATCTCACTTACCCGCGACTTTTCATGTTCACTTTTATATGTAATGAGCAAAGACTTGAATTCAAATTCAAATTTTGGCTCCCTATGATCAAGCTCCTAAATGCTTGGAGATATTCCTTCAATCAAATGAACTACTTTTCCACGACTCACTTTGGTAGGTGATTAAAAAAGATTCTAAGTCAATTTGACTTTTACAATGAGGTTAAGTGGTAATTAACCACTAGCATATGTTCCTATGCTTCTTCATATATGTGTAGATTTTAATGCATCCTTTGAGCCAAATATGTAGGCTTGCAATTTTCACCAACAGCTCCCCCTCAAGCCAAACATTTTGGCTTAATTCTTCATCTTCAATCTTCACGTATATCCTGCGATCCAATCATGGATTTGAACCTGCAAAGTTTTGTTCCATCCAAAGCTTTAGTCAACAAATCTACACATTGCATGTTGGTTGATACATAGGTAAGTTGAATGTTCTTGCTTATCAACTTCTCTCTCACATAATGATAATGAACCTCTATGTGTTTGTTCCTAGCATGATAGATAGGATTAGCTACAAGGTGAAGAGAACTTGTATTATCTCCAAAGATAATCGGTGACCTAGTATACAAACCAAATTCTGTATACAAAAGCTTAATCCAAATTGCTTCTTGTGTGGCATTAGCCAGTCCTCTATACTCTGCCTCTATAGAAGAAAAAGCAACAGTAGGTTGGTTCTTTGAAGACCATGAAATTGGTTTGTCACCTGCAAAAGAGATATATCCAGAAGTGCTCCTCCTATCATCCTTGCATCCTGCCCAATCTGCATCTGAATAAATTTTGATATCAATATCTGAAGTGTAAGGGAAATACAAACCATGATTATGTGTACCCTTGAGATACTTCAAGATTCTCTTGGTAGCCTCTAAGTGAGGTATCCTTGGCTTGTGCATAAATTGACTTAGCACACTAACTCCATATGCAATATCAATTCTTGTAAGAGTAGCATAGTTCAAGCTACCCACCATACTTTGATAACCTGTAATGTCTTTGACTTCATCACCTTCATGGGCACTTAGCTTTAGGTTTACTCCATTGGAGTGCTTGCTACTTTAGCATCCTGCAAGTGAAACTTCTTCAACAGATCGTGTACATACTTTTTCTGAGTAATGTATATCCCTGAATTAGTGTAAACTAATTCAAGCCCTAGAAAATACTTCAATAAAGCAAGATCATTGATCTTGAATTCCTTCATCATCTGGCTTTTGATATACCTGATTCCATTGATATCATTACCTATAATTATGATGTCATCAACATAAACACAGAGATAATTACCTCTGAATTACTTCTCTTAATGAACAGAGAAGTGTGAGCCTTGCTCATGACAAAACCTTGGTCTTGGAGGTATGTAGTTAACCTGTAACTCCATGCCCTAGGTGCTTGCTTCAATCCATATAATGCCTTTTTTAATTTGCAAACATAAGTTACCTTCTTAGGGTCCTCATAGCCAGGAGGTTCTGACATATAAACTTCTTCTGAAATCCATCCATTCAAGAAAGCATCCTTGACATCCAATTGGTACATGTTCCAATTCTTTGATGCAGCCACACTTACCAACAATCTGATTGTTGGCATCTTGGCCACAAGAGAAAATGTCTCTTCATAGTCAATGCCTTGGGTTTGTGCAAATCCCTTGGCTACCAATCTGGCTTTGTAGCTATTAACTGTTCCATCAGATTTTCTTTTCAACTTATACATCCATCTAGATCCTATTACCTTCATAGAATCCTTCCTAGGTACTAACTCCCATGTGTCACTCTCCTTGAGAGCATCAATCTCCTCATCCATAGCTTCTTTCCATTCTGATTTGGTTATTGCTTCTTCATATGAACTTGGTTCTTCATTTGACAAATCTTTGGCAAGATAAACTGAATGTTTAGTAACAAGAGATGTATCATACCCATATCTGATAGGTTTCTTGCTTTCTCTTTGAGATCTTCTGATTGATTGAATTGAAGATTCAGGTATGTCTTCAAGCTTCTTCATCTTCATTTTGCCCTTGGACTTCCAAGCCTTGAAATCTTCAAGGTTGATAGTGTCTTCATCATCTGAACTTGAGTCTTCATTCTGAGTAGGTTCCTCCTTTGCAAGTGTTGGAAATTCCTCTTCCAAATCATAGGGTAGATTAACTTTCCTGCATTCATTCTCATACCAAGAATAATTTTCATCAAAGATCACATCTCTGCTTACCTTAAATCCCTTATTGGTAGGATTATAAAACCTGTAACCTTTTTATTTAAATCATACCCAATAAAAATGCATTTTTCAGCCTTTGGGTCTAGCTTACCTCTTATCTGAGAAGGAATGTGCACATATGCTACACATCCAAGTATTTTGCAGTGATCTAATGATGGTCTCTTACCATGCCATGCTTCATAGGGTGTCATACCATCAAGTGACTTAGATGGTAACCTGTTTATGAGGTAAGTTGCAGTAGAAACACTCTCTGCCCATAGATAGTTAGGTAACTTCTTCTCATTAAGCATAGATCTGGCTGTTTCAACAATTAACCTATTTCTTCTTTCAGCTACCCCATTCTGTTCAGGAGAATACCTTGTGGTTATCTCTCTTTTCATGCCTCTCTCCTGCAAGAAGTCTTCAAATTCATTGGAGAAGTACTCACCTCCTCCATCTGACCTTAGCCTCTTCAAATTCCTTCCTGTCTGGTTTTCAACTAATGCAAGATATTTCTTAAAACAATTAAATACCTCATCCTTGTGCTTCATGAAGTATAATACAGTCCATCTGCTATAATCATCAATGAAAGACACATAGTACCTTGAACCTGAGACTGAGGGGTCTTTGCTAGGTCCCCAAACATCTGTGTGTACAAGCTCTAGGTAGTCTTCATGCATATATCCTTTCTTGGAGAAGGGTAACCTGTGAGACTTACCAAATTGACAAGCACCACATTTGTAAATCATATGTTGCTTGGATACATTAGGTATCCCAAGCACACATTGGTCCCTGCACATTTGTGTCAAGGTTCTTTCTCCTATGTGCCCTAACCTTTTGTGCCAAATCTCAAGCTCTGAAAGTGTTTGATCTTTATAACTGTATAGTGCAATATTCTTTGTATCTTCCAACTCAAAAGTGAAAAGTCTACCTGATTTTTCTCCTTTAGCAATCCTCTTGAACCCATGTCTTGGGTCTTCCACAAATGCTCCATATTGATTGAATCTGACCTGCAACCCTTTCTCCACAATCTGACCAACACTCATCAAATTTTTTGGTAATGGTTGGTACATAGAGTACCCTACTCAACAAATTCTGATTACCATCACAAGTCTTAAAATTTCCAACTTTAACTATTGAATGCTTTGTATCATCACGTGTTTGGACTTGATGTTTACCTTTTGGTTCCTCAAGATCAGAGAGTAGTGCCACATTGCCAGCCACATGATTTGAGCACCCTGAGTCAATGTAGAATAGGTGATTTGTTGTAGTAACCCCATCATAAGGAACATAAGTGACACATTCATTATGTATTATATATGTGAACCATAGTTTATGCTTATATATATGGAGTGTGTTTGAACCCTTATGCATTCAATTGCATACATGTTAGCTCTCCAATGGATTCAACTTTCAAACTTGACATGATGCAAGACAAAGCTATCGAAGAATATGAAGAGGAAAAATAATGGGTTCTAGTCCTAGCAATAGAGTTTATATAAAGCCACACCATAAAGGGTGGTGGTTAGAGTTTGCCTAAGGTATCGTTGGACTAAAGACTTGTCTTCATGCATCTATTTATATATATGTATAATTCTGTTAAGTTAAATGTGCATGCGAGCGCATGGGTTTCTAGGGTGAAACCAAACCTATTTCTAAAGAATCAAAGTAAAACAAAGGATATAATAGTAAAGCAATGAGTGAAAGATACGAACGGAAATAGCATTCACATAGGAAATCAATACGCAAACCAAAACAGAAGCGTGCATTGGACGCAAAGTTAACGAACTATTAATAGCGAGAAAAACATTGCTATTTTAAAGAATAATCGGGAAATCGCTAAACATAAACATTACGGCCTCTAAATTAAGCCGACATGCAAATACAAAGGCCTATTTATATAGCACATTCATGCATCTATAAAGAAAACAAGAGAAGGTTGCAAGGTCGTGGACCCTACTGCGGATTCTGTCTCTAGCACCTTCTTGACAACATCATCCAAACACCATCTCTTTCATGTACAAATATCTCATCATAGATGCATGGATGATGGAACGCCTCTTTGAAGACACCGTACACTAATTCTTCAATCAGGCTTGATGACTCTTCATCTTTCCAAGGCTGAAGCGGTTGCTATGCGCCATGCTATTAGCTTTCAAATTACTTAGCGCATACAAGATATCTAAGGAGGCCATATATCGAGGAGGGGGGTGGGGTTTGCAAGAATTTGGACATCGGATAAAATTGGCACAATACAGAGAAGGTTAACATGGCCTTGCGTTTTCTCTACACCTCTAGAGATCCTTCATGTCATGAATGGCGTAGCTTGCTCTCAAATCTACCTCCTATTTAAGCTGCTAAGTTGGCAACTTCTCTTCAATTGGAAAGATGATCAAGCATATGTATGCCGTTTGATAGTTCTTGGTCTTCAGGATCATGTTTTTATTTGTGCGAAGAAATTGGGCATGTGTCTCTATTGTCTTATAATTGTCGGAAGGCAAAGTTTTCATTGCATATAGGACGAAATTCATCATTGTTGTCAGGATCGCATAGAATTTGTGTCTTTAGGTAATATCTAATGGGTGCCCATGGATTAATTGTGGTTGATGTTGTGAGAATTTGAGTGCCAGATGAATATAATCAGAGCAAAGAGCAGAAATGGAGCATAACTAGATGTATGTGGAAATCAATTATGATCGGATGGATCAATGGAGAAAATAAATTAAGTAAATCTGTGGTCATGCGCCTATGTTGTCATCATGAGTGTCATTAGGTGCATCTGTCCTAATTCAGAGCATCATCTGCATGCATCAAGTATGTTCAGATTCTCCTTCCGTAGCAGCAAAGGCTAATCTTTTGTTGCGAGATTGCATAGAAGACTACTGCAAAGGTTAACCTCAAGAAAGCAAAGATTTGACAAAGCACTCCCAAATTCTACACTTCTTCAGTTATGGTTTATTTGTGCAATTTATGATGTGCAAACTTTCTTTGTAATCATGTTGTTGCAGGAAATGCTGGAAAGGAGGAAGGTGGCCTATGTGGAGAAGATGAGAAATCCAATTCTTAGCGTGACATCAAGAAGTGTTTTGTTCACAAATTATGCGCATGGAAATAACGATGTCAGATTTCATATATCGTAATCCATTAAGTTATATACAGGAGATATAGCATTGAATGCGGACTCATAAAGAGAAGAATGGCACAAAAGGTGGAGAGCTTGAAACGATGCTGCACTCTTAACGAAATATAAGTAATAACCATCGTGGTCGTATGGATTGTCCGAGCACAGGGCAGGAGAAGTTTTGCAGATGTGATCTAGGAGAGGATTTTGACAATGTAAAAGTGCCGTCATGATGGATATCACGAGTGACCATATTGACGCATACACAGATGCTACAAATGCATACAATAGAGCACAATGAACTAGAAAAGAAGACATAGACTGAGATGAGGCATTTGCTCAGAGCAAGATGTAACGAATCATTCAGATTCTAGATGGGTCACTAGAGTTCTGACACGTCAAAGTGCTATTACACGAGATCCAACAAGGAGGACAATAATTGATTAATCATTGATGAGCTGAAAAAGAGACATATGTTGGATGTTAACGATCAATTATTCATTGATGAGCAGAAGGAACACTTGGACGACTCACTTCAAAAGTGTGAAGAGCAGATGCCACACACAATATTGGACCTTGAAAGAGGCAAGTTCGAGAGTCCGTGCAACTTTGAATGACATAATCTATAATAGCGACTGTAATCAGAGATGAAGAAGGGGCTTGGCTTATAGAGCTGGAGATGAAGTTCATGATGGTGATGACGTAGTCAACATGAAAGAACTGACCTTGCAAGAATCTTCTATCTACATTTTAGGAGATCTAGAAGAATGCTCGATGAGGATGTGATTGGGAGTGTGATTGAGAGTGAGAGTGTGATTGAGAATGAGAATGAGAATGAGATTACAATTATTATTGTATAATCACATGATTATGATTGTGATTCAGATTGAGATTGAGAGTGAGAGTGTGATTGAGAGTGTGAGTGTGAATGAGATTGTGATAGCTCGGGGGTGGTCGGGAGGTAGAGGCTTCGTCAAAAAGCTATTTTCCAAAGCTATTGTATCACGAAGGATGAGGCTTTATACGAAAGCTACTGATTACATATGGAATTATGACATTTAATTCATCAAGATAAGTTACTATCTTGTATTTGATTTTCTTTTTTTAATTTCATTTGACCCGAATTTATTTATTGCCATGTTCGAGTATTCATCAAACTAATATTTAGATATTTCTTTTGTATCTTTGCTTGTTCATCGTTATGGTCATGATGAGGAATGCTACATTTGTACCTAACTTTGAAGTCATGTTCATGATCAGAAGAGAGTCATCCTGCTCCTCTATGTAGTTGTTGTAGTCCTTTCTGGTTTTGAATCCTCCTTGGTAGTTGCCATTATAATTGTTGTTGTAATTGTTGGTGTGGCCTTGATGATGGTTGAACCTTCCTCTTGACTGTGAGTATCCACCTCGTTGGTAGCCTCTTCCTCTCTGATTTTTGTAATTCGTGAAACACTCATCTCTAGTATGATTTGATAAACCACAAATGTTGCATTGGTGATGAGTTATAGGGTCTCCCCCTACCTTGCTTACCTCCTCTGCCCCTTCCTCTTGAAGATCTACCTCTCCCTGCATAGTTGGCTTGGAAGGTAGAGCCTTCATCTTCCATTTTTTTGCTCTTGCCTTTATCCTTAGACTTCTTATCAGTGTATAGGGCAGAAGAGTTATTACCTTTAGATGTATCTCCATTTTTGGTGAGCTTTGCTTCATGTGTAAATAGTTGTCCCATGAGTGTTGTAAGATCTGGAGTGTGCATGTCCATGTAGAGATCCATTGCAGTGGTGAAGCTCTCCCATTTGTCATCAGCCTTGATTCCATTGATCACTTGCCTTACAATTTGTTCTTCTTCAATCTCTTCTCCTATGCTTGCTAACTGATCTGCAACATCTTCGATCTTGGTCACAAATTCTGAAACAACTTGCTTAGGTTGCTTCCTTAGTGTTGTGTATTCAATCCACAACTGATTCTTCCTAGCCCTTGTATTGGAGGAAAAATATGATGACAAGGTTTCCCAAGTTTCTTGGGATGTCTTACAATTTCTCATATGTGGAAAAAGAAAGTCAGAGATAGAGTTGAGTAAATTTGATCTTGCCAATGCATCCTTAGCACACCATGTGTTGAGTTTTTCTTGTTCTTCCTTGGTTGGCAATCCTCTTGCTTTGAATGAGGGCAATTCCTCATCTCCTGAGATGTATCCATAGAGACTCCTTCCTTGTAGGTAGGTCTTCATGCTTAGAGACCAAGCTTGATAGTTCTTCCTGTCCAATTTATCAATAAATGAAGGAAAACCATCTCCCATTTTACCTCTATTGCTCTGATACCACTGTTGGGAAAGATGGATGGATGCTCTAAGACACTGAGTAGGTACTGCTAAACTTGCTTTGTACTAGACCTCTTTTGCTTCAGAGTTGATAAGTAGACCTTCTTAGCTTTCCAATAACACCAAAAAATGCATATGTACTTTGGAAGTGATGTGTGTAATGATTGAACCAAAACAGATAACTTTGAAGTTCACAAACTCAAGAAAACCTTCTATTTACGTGTTGACACCTGTTAGATGTTTTACTCAGTAGGACCAGCACAGTAGAAATTGATAAAATTCCTTCTAGGGGTATTTAATTAGCTTAATAAGCTACCATTTGCAAGTGGAATGATGTGAAAAAATAAACTATGCTAAGATAAATCAATTTAGCAACTTTAGCTATACCCCCGACTTTTTAGGACTGTAGCAGAAAATGACCAGAGTTCACCTCGACGCAGATTTCTCTGAAATGGCTGAATATAATTACTTCAAAATTTTCTGGAATGTAGATGGCTTTGAGCTGAATACAACAAGCTTTGAATCACTTGATTTGGTGAAGAATGGACCGAGATATGCCCTTGACAAGTTTCCAGACGTTTGAGTTGACTAACAGAGAACTCAGAGATGAATGATGTAAATGTATCTATTAATTAACACTTGTATACAATCCCATTGGCATGAACAACATTGCCTAATGGTGTAGAGAGGTGTAGGCTATGGTATAGTCCTCACACACACTCAAACTCAGTAGAATGAGGCTCGGGAATGATCTCATTTACCCGCGACTTTTCATGTTCACTTTTATTTGTAATGAGCAAAGATTTGAATTCAAGTTCAAATTTTGGCTCCCTATGATCAAGATCCTAAATGCTTGGAGATATTCCTTCAATAAAATGAACTACGTTTCCACGACTCACTTTGGTAGGTGATTACAAAAGATTCTAAGTCAATTTGACTTTTACAATGAGGTAAAGTGGTACATTAGGGCGAAAAACGGCCGAAAAGGGGCTCTTTGCTAATGAGAGATTAAGGAAATTGACAAATAGAGTCTTTCCACGTGTACAAGAATATAACATTGTTGTCTCCTTTAACCGTATGAAGAAATTCTTTTTTTAAGAGAATATGATCTAAAAGCGCCGCGAAAGTGATGAAGATTCTTGTATTCAGTGTACAATTTCTTGGTTTGATGCAAAAAAAGATATTTTTGCACATCACACAATGCATATCTTTAAAGTTCCAAGAAGGAAATGATTTTTGAAGATACGAAATATTTTTGGGTTCACGAAATTCCATGGTCATTCGGCGACAGGGTTTACATCAAATCAAAAGTTTCCACGTGTACAAAGCCCTTTTATCTATAAATGTTGGCAAAGTTTGTGAATGTCGGTTTCTCGCTTTGAGCATTCTTCTTCTTCTCGATTGTAATGGCTTCTTCTTCTTGTCGTCCTTCCAATCGTGTAACCTCATGTGAGGTTTACAACAGAAGAGAGGATTCTTTATGGAAACCTCTTTCTGTGAAGTTAAATGAATGAGTAACTATGCTTCCTAGCTATAGAGGTGCCCATAAAGTCAAGCATGCTAAAAGAGACAACACAAGGACCGTTGCAGGGGACTTATTCTTAGTTTCAAATTGAAGAGATGCGGTTGGTTTGCAAGAGTACAACATGTGTACAACACTAAGGATCTTGTTCTGGAAAAGCATATGCAATTCCCTTTGTACTGTAAGTGAAGTTTTACAATGATCATCTATCATTTCAGTTGGTTTTGTATAAAAACATATATGTTTTTGTATTGCAGATATTTTTCCTTCCAATATTTTAGTGGCAACCTCTTGAATGTTTAACATGAACATTCAGAGTTCTTCGTAAGGAATATGCAGAGCTTATGTATGCAGACAAATCCGCTCAAGTTTTCAATAGCACAAAGTTATTTGTCCATTTTGCATATTATCAATTGCCATTAGGGAGGAGCTCTTATGGAAATCCTATACATTTGCCTAGTCCTTGCATCTCTTCATTAGATTGGGATGCTTCTAATCATTCAACAAAAGGTGGAAAAGAAAGCTTGGACTTTGGATAGCCTTGGACTCAGAGGAGAGCTGTCCAGAAGTATTGATTCATCCAGATTTTCAATCTAGAAAGATAATTGTCACTGCAAATTGGAAATTCAAAAATGTAAGGGAGCTCTAGAATACCTTGATGAGGCATCATCACAATTCAAATTCTCAATTGATGATGCAATAGTTAACATTAGATTAGAGAAAAAACATTATCTTGCATCAAGTTGCAACCCTTTAGATTGTAACAAGTCTCCTTCTTTAAGAAGCTTTTTTTCAAACTTCCATTGATTTTTCTTTGCAGAATGGTGACTAAGAATGTAACTGATTACATCACTTCAATTATGTATTTTTATGGACTATATTCATATTGGCATTTTTTTGTTTAATTTCAAGATTCTGAGGAGGTTTCAATGGTGCAATGATTATACAAGAATTTGCATATGACAAAATGGAAAATATTGGATGACACGACCGATACAAGCGATACGGGCCATCCGAAATTCTCCAATTGCCCATATCGCTTGCATCGGTCGTGTCATAAAAACTTCTCTATCCTCCTCACATTTAACTTTTCTGCAGGATGGTGACTAAGAATGTGAATGATTACATCACTTCAATTATGTCTTTTTATGGACTAGATTCATATTGGCATTTTTTGTTTAATTTGAAGATTGATGAGGTTTCTATTGTGCAATGATTATAAAGGAACTTGCATGAGTAAATTCTAGGTGATTCAAGAATATAAACCAAGAAATTCTTACATAATATATCTCCCCTTTTAGAACCTTTTTCCATACTTCCATTGATTTTCTTTTGCAGGAGGGTAACTAAGAATGTGACACATTACATCACTTCAATTATGGCTTTTTATGGACTATATTCTGATTGGCAATTTTTTTGTTTAATTTCAACATTTTGATGAGGTCTCAATGGTGCAATGATTATACAGGAACTTGCATATGAAAAAATGGATGGTATGAAAAAATGGAAAAGACTGGATGACACGACCGATACAAGCGATATGAGCCATCCAAAATTCTCCGATTTCCCCTATCGCTTGCATCGATCGTGTCATAGAAACTTCTCTATCCTCTTCACATTTAACTTTTCAACAAGAATAAAGCAAAAACCACACAAAATAGACATTTTGATGATAGGAACAATTCAATTTTGCTTGAACCATGCAATGAAGTCACTTTTGCTTAGCTCTCAAGAGGATCAATTCAACATTACATTACTCAAGGCATATAAATATATTACAATGTATCTATGTACATTTCATGAGTAATAAGCTTTGAATAGAAATATATTTAATCCTTCTTGAGCCTTTTGAATGAACTTGTCTCTAGCAAATCTCCTCTATATCTGAGGTACTCTTTTCTCCTGTAGACAATAATACTTTGAACATATGACACCCCTACAGCCATTGCATAGCTTGAGTAACAAAGGAAGTAGCCTGCCCTTGAAGCATTGAATCCTGGGGCATATCCAAAAATTCTTAATGCACCTGTTCTTTCAAGTAGAAAAACTCTGTATGCATTAAAGGGTATTGAAGTAAAACCCATGTATCTTGAAAGAGTCCTCAAGGAGAATAGTGAAAAATCTGCCTCTTCACTATACTGCTTATGAATAACACAAAATAATTTTGGATTCAGTTTTGGAAGATAGTGGATCACTGAATGAATATCCATCTTTGTCTTTCCTTTCTTCTCTATGGTTTTCCTTGTTCCCTTCCCCCTCCCAATGTAGTTTTCTTCATCCAATATAGATATCTGTGGAAAAAATTGAAAATCTAGGTTAGAAAAAGTAAAAGGTCTTTTAAAGTCATAGAAATAACTGGAAACAGAAGAAGAAACAAAGCATGAGATACGACCGATCCAAGCGATTAGGGTCATCAGAGAATATCCGATGGGCATAATCGCTTGCATCAGTCATGTTTGATTTATCATCCTTAACTTTATAGAAACATATAATTAATGTTGAAAATAACATTTATAAACACATTTAGTTGTTCTATATGGAGCATTCATTCATATAGCTATAAATATGATACTTGATTGGACACAACCAATTCAAGTGACTAGGCCCATCAAGGAAGCTTGGATGGTCCTAATCGCTTGAATTGGTTGTCTCCAAAGGAGGTCATCTTGAAGCTTAGATTGCATGTGAACTTTTGTATCTTATTATTGGTTAAGAATTTGGAGAAGATAATGCTACCATTGCATCCGAAACGTTCAAAACCCTAAGATTGACTGTCTATTTGCATGATTTCGATACCTAGAGGTCTTGATAAGCCTTTTTGTATTGATTTCCAAACACGACCGATGCAAGCGATTAGGCCCATCCAACATTTCCAGATGAGCTTAATCGCTTGCATTGGTCATGTCCTAGATTCATGCACAAATAGGCTCATCAAGACCTTTCCATATCAGAATTTGCATGATTTCGATACCAGAGGTCTTGATAAGCCTTTTTGTATTGATTTCCAGACACGACCGATGCAAGTGATTAGGCCCATCCAACATTTCCAGATGAGCCTAATCGCTTGCATTGGTCATGTCCTAGATTCATGCACAAATAGGCTCATCAAGACCTTTCCATATCAGAATCATACAAATAGACAGTTAATCTTAGGGTTTTGGCATGTTCCTCCGGATGCAATGGTAGCATTAGGTTCTTGATTCTGAGCCAATAGTAAGATAGGGAAGTTCATGACCGATGCAAGCGAAATAAGCTAGTCAAAGGTAGGTCAAACGCGTGTAATCGCTTGTATCAGTCGTATCGGGTATGTAGCACAAGTATGCATGGGTGATCAAGAGAGAAATTCTATGAAGGTTGAAAATGTGAAATGGTGAACGGGACCCGTATTTATAGTCGAGAAGGACCGGGTAACGGTCACATCACATGGACCAATAAGTGAGTGCCACGTGGCAAAAGACGTTGGGAATCACAACGGCTAGATGACGTGGCCCACTCAAATGATGCCACATGGCATTGTAATGTTGGGATTTGCAACGGCTAGATGACATGGACCAATCACACATTGCCATGTGTCACCAATGGTCAAATCATCCCAAAGACCTATTTAAGCTCTTCTATTCACTTTTTTCATTTAGTGAAACTCCTTGCTACCATCAACTTGCCGTTGTCTTCGCGTTTTTACATGCTTTTCAAAACTTTCCATAGACCACATTTTGTGTGAGGGTTTAGGGTCATCATGATCAATTATTTTACAACACGACCGATACAAGCGATTAAGGACATTCGAGGATTTCCCGATGACCCTAATCGCTTGTATCGGTCATGTTTCTTGAGTGCTTTGTGAAAGCTTTTTTAATTAGTCTTTCTGCGTTTAAAATTTGTTCCAAGCTTTTAAACTCTTTTTTGTGCAAGTTGGCTTATTTCGCTTGCATCGGTCATGAATTTCCCTATCTTACTATTGGCTCAGAATTTCAAGAAACTAATGATACCATTGCATCCGAAACGTGCCAAAACCCTAAGATTGGCTGTCTATTTGCATGATTCTGATATTGAGAGGTCTTGATGAGCCTATTTGTGCATGAATGTAGGACACAACCAATGCAAGCGATTAGGCTCATCTGAAAATGTTGGATGGGCCTAATCGCTTGCATCGGTCGTGTCTGGAAATCAATACAAAAAGGCTTATCAAGACCTCCGGGTATCAAAATCATGCAAATAGACAGTCAATCTTAAGGTTTTGGCACGTTCCAAACGCAATGGTTGCATTATTTTCTTAAAATTCTTAACCAATAATAAGATACAAAAGTTCACATGCAATCTAAGCTTCAAGATGACCTCCTTTGGACATGACCAATTCAAGCAACTAGGACCAATGCAAGCGATTAGACCCATCCGATATTCTTTGATGACCCTAATCGCTTGGATTGGTCATGTCTCATGCTTTGTTTCTGCTTGTGTTTCGAGTCATTTCTATTAAATATATTTCTTTTCAAAGCTTATTACTCATGAAATGTACATAGATACACATATTTATTGCCCAAAGGGGTACAAGACATTGCAAATATGAAGGATGTAATCTTTTTTTTGTGTAATTGATCCATGTCCTAATATTAATCCTTACTGATCCATGATTTGTTTTTCTCTAGTAAAAGTCCTATTTATCTGATGATAATAATCTTTTTTTTGTAGGTTATGGCTAGGACAAAGAAGACAGCAAGGAATTCTCTCCAATCACAACATGGAAACTCCAAAGTGTAAGCCTCGCCATACGTTTTGTTGTGTTCTATTTTAAAGCCTTGCCATCCATTCTAAATTTAAGTTTACCTTGCAGTGCTGTTAAGCTCCTCAAAATGCATATTGATCAAAACATTCTAGGAATTCCTTCATTGAAAGAAGAAAAAAGGTTTGGATACATTCAAATACATGTGCCATTACAGAAATACAACACCTCGTGTGACTGGAGAGTGATTGCAAATGCAGTAAGGTTCTTCGAAAGCAGGTTTTACAACCCTGAGTTGAACTTGTCAGACTATCCATATGCTTGGGTCATCTTGATCAAGGAGAGAGCAATAAATGCCATTATGGAACATGCAATATGCCCTTATATTTCTGGAATGTAAGATTGTAATCTAATGTGTAACCAACATATGTTGGAAGATTTATTGATGTACAAATTGTATGTAATTATGCCAGTCTTCATCTGGAAGATGGTCATTGTAACTATATTTATATGCCTTGAGTAATGTAATGTTGAATTGATCCTCTTGAGAACTAAGTAAAAGTGACTTCATTGCATGGTTCCAAAAAAATTGAATTGTTTCTATCATCAAAATGTCTATTTTGGGTGCTTTTTGCTTTATTCATGTTGAAAAGTTAAATGTGAAGAGGATAGAGAAGTTTTTATGACACGACCGATGCAAGCGATAT
Organism: Ceratopteris richardii; assembly: GCA_020310875.1. Classification (NCBI taxonomy): domain Eukaryota; kingdom Viridiplantae; phylum Streptophyta; class Polypodiopsida; order Polypodiales; family Pteridaceae; genus Ceratopteris; species Ceratopteris richardii. The sequence continues at coordinate 48,782,203 of CM035441.1, forward strand.
GGGTAATCGGAGAATTTTGGATGGCTCATATCGCTTGTATCGGTCATGTCATCCAATCTTTTCCATTTTTTCATACCATCCATTTTGTCATACCATCCATTTTGTCATATGCAAGTTCCTGTATAATCATTGCACCATTGAAACCTCATCAAAATGTTGAAATATAAAAAAATGTCAATATGAATATAGTCCATAAAAAGCCATAATTGAAGTGATGTAATGAGTCATATTCTTACTTTTCTTGGTTTATATTCTTGAATCACCTAGAATTTACTCATGCAAGTTCCTTTATAATCATTGCACAATAGAAACCTCATTAGAATCTTGAAATTAAACAAAAAAATGCCAATATGAATGTAGTCCATAAAAAGACATAATTGAAGTGATGTAATCAGTCACATTCTTAGTCACCATCCTACAGAAAAGTTAAATGTGAAGAGGATAGAGAAGTTTTTATGACACGACCGATGCAAGCGATATGGGCAATCAGATAATTTCAGATGGTCTATATCGCTTGTATCGGTCGTTTCATCCAATCTTTTCCATTTTGTCATACCATCCATTTTGTCATATGCAAGTTCCTATATAATCATTGCACCATTGAAACCTCCTCACAATCTTGAAAATAAACAAAAAAATGCCAAGATGAATATAGTCCATAAAAAGACATAATTGAAGTGATGTAATCAGTCACATTCTTAGTCACCATCTTGAAAAGAAAAATGAATGGAAGTTTGAAAAAAAATCTTCTTAAAGAAGGAGACTTGTTACAATCTAAAGGGTTGGAACTTGATCACCCTGGGTGGCAGGCAAGTTATGCAAGATAATGTTTTCTCTGATCCAATGTTAACTATTGCATCATCAATTGAGAATGTGAACTATGATGATGCCTCATTAAGGTATTCTAGGAGCTCCCTTACATTTCTAAATTTCCAATTTGTTGTGACAGTTATTTTCTTAGATTGAAAATCTGGATGAATCAGTACTTCTGGATAGCTCTCCTCTGAGTCCAAGCTATCCAAATTCCAAGCTCTTTTGTACATTACCTATATTTTGTAGAAGCTTTGGATCTTTTCTTAGATGAACATCACCACCAAGAAATCCCATTTATGAAAGTAGAGATTCACATTTTTTAATGAAAAGGTGAACGATAGCCCTGTGAATGTAGACTTGCGTGCACTTGATTGCAGTGCTACCCTTGTAGACGACATTGGTCACTTCCTGCACGGTGCCATAGTGCTCCTGCACATACATAGATAGATGGGCACTACTTCAACGGATGCCGCTATCATCATCACGGGAGTGGACAAAGCAGAGGAAGTGTGATTACCTGATTGATGGAGTCCCAGCTCGTGACAGTTCCGGTGTTATGAAATAGAACAGTCGCTTATGTAGCTCTCCACATAACGGCTCCGAAAAAAAGTGGTAGGAGCAGTGTACGTAATTCAGTCGCCATCCTGAAATGTAGCTTCCAGTGCCTGCGATATTTCTTTTACATAAGAAGGGATGCCCATGTTTCTCCTAAAAGTCTAATTAGATCATGAAGATTATGAAAAGGGGTATACCTTCCAGTTTGTGGATCAATTGGATAAACAAATCCATCTGCCCATATGTCGATATGTTTTTTGCCTTCTTTCTGCAATCCAACCACTTTAGAATGTTGAAGAGCCCTTCGGCATACCTTTCTTGTCATTGCATACTCATGACTAACTGCAATGTTGATATGGAACTTATCACAATGATTTTGGCTGGTTGAAAGGTGAGTGAGAGTGTTTGGGTTGAGGTTCTCCATGGTCTACTAGGAAGAGTGACGTGAAAGTGTCTAAAATGACATGAAAGAGAGAAACAAGCCTGCTATCGAAAGTAGAGTAAAAAAAGTGCAAAACGGCATAAGCACACATTATATAGGTCCGTGAACAAGAGGAAAATTCAAATTTTCATGAACGCCTGATGAGCACAAACTTTGAGGCATAAGATATCACACATACTTTTCATGATTATCACACGAGTTTCTCTCTCTTCAAAATTTGCACAAGATACGTTTTAAATGCGCTTACACGGATTTTTTTAAAATGAGTTGACAACTTTAATCCAGATTAAGCACAACTAATTGAAATCCTTACACGGCCCTTTTTTGGCCGTTTTTTGCCCTAATGAATTAACGACTAGCATATGTTCCTATGCTTCTTCATATATGTGTAGACTTTAATGCATCCTTTGAGCCAAATGTGTAGGCTTGCAATTTACAGCAACATTTCTTTCAAATCGATTTCCAACCTCCAGAAAGCTCCGTGGTTTCATGCTTGTCAGACGTCGTTTTCCCTCCCTCCCAGTGTGGGTGGAGGCCTTTGCCTACTATAATGAACCGACTAAGTGTTCGAGAAGCACGGTGGAAAGGACTCGACAAATTATGATCAGGACTCATAAGGCTATAAGAGATATCCGAAAAAAAGGAAGAGAAACAATGTACCAGAGGCTCTCACAGCTTGAAGAAGAAGTGAACAAAGGTAACTTGCAATGGAAACAAGGGCTTTTGAAAATCAGGGGAAGACTAAGACTCGATGAAGAGGTTCAAAGGAAAAAGTTGCAAATATTCTTCAAAGATTGGTGGGCGGGGAAGGCTGATAAACCTTCGAAAGAGATGTGTAATATCCTCAAAAGCAAACAAGCTAGAGAATCCATCCCCTTCTTGGTCAATAAAAATGGGATTGAATGTAGCACTGAAGTTGAGAACAGATCTATCATCGTCGAGCACTTTACCCGTCTTCTCAAGGTCTCCACTCCTCTTTTCCCGCACAGGCGTGACTGCATGGCAAACATCCCAAGGGTTGCTCAATCTAGAATCCCACAGAACATGAATGCTCTGTTGATTGCTAACATTTCCGAGGATGAAATTATCGAGGTTATTGATGTGCTTCCCAATGGAAAAAGTCCAGGTCCTAATGGCCTCACCAATGCGTTTTTCAAGTCCTTCAAGCACGTGGTGACCACCCCGCTGCGTTTGGTGTGGCAAGCGGCTCTCTCCTTTGGTGCCCTCACTGAGTGTCTTAATAATGGTATCATCAAGTTTCACGAAAGGGGAGATAAGAACAAAATTGAAAACTGGCGGCCGATTACCATGCTCCAAAGTGGATAGAAGATAATTGCCAAAGTTATTGCCAACAGAATCTCTTGTCATTTGAAGTCATGGCTTTGTGAGGACCAAAAAGGTTTTGTGAAAGGTAGATCTATACTTGAAGCAATTATCAATATTTGGGAAGGTCTTGCATTTGCTGAGGAGTTTGAACAAGATGTGGTATTCATTAAGATCGACTTCGACAAAGCATATGATAGATTGGAATGGGACTTTATTATTCAATCACTGAAAGACCTTGGATGCAGCCAAAAGCTCACGAAGATGGTTTCCACTCTACTCTAAAACACTTCAACGAGAATAAATATCAACGGTAAGCTCTCTAAGCACATACGTTTAAAAAGATGTATCAGGCAAGGCTACCCTGTGGCTCGACTACTCTTTGCTATTGCCTTGGATGGCCTCACTCACCTATTAAAGTATCACATGGATGCTGGCAATCTTAAGGGTCTTTCCCTACCTCTAGATCATGACCAAATGATAGCGAGACTCTTTGCTGATGACATGAATGCCTTTGTACATAATGATATGAACAGCATTGCGGTGTTTTGGAGTTGCCTCGACACCTTTTGTGTGGCATCAGGTTCCAAAATCAACCATGCTAAAACTACTTTCAGAGCAATCCGTGGACCTCCACCCCAGCTATTGTTAGATCAGGGGTGTCAAGCTATCCCTAGAGTTCAAGTCTTTACAAGATCTGACCATACAAGATCACATAGCCACTTCGTGCGGTGAGTCTTAGTCCTAATCTCATCTTATGTGTGAGTGTTAGGTGAACGTCCACCATTAACATTGGATATCGGACTTTCAATGAATGGTCAAGGCTGAGGTAATCAGAAATATTTATGCAATATTGCCATGCATTTACAGATCCATATTTGCGAAGACATTCATCATATAATCGATACACTTGTGTAATCTTTTCTGCTTTCATGGTTGCCCCGAATAAGTGTTATACGATCAAGATATCAAACCTTCAAATCCCAAAGAAGTAAAAAATACGTTCATAGAATAGTACCCTCTATCATGTATATCACCACAAATCGTCATGAGAGTATCGACCTGGTGGACGTTGCTCTCCTCGACCCGAATCTCCAAATTCTCTCTCTCTCTCTCTCTCTGATGGTATATTAGCTTAAAGGAGTGTCTCATCCCTTCCGAATCCTTCAAAGACGATGTGTTCACCAAATATCTCCACAGATCAATTCATAGATATGACGATCAATGCTGCAATTATTTACAGATCAATTCATAGAGGCGACAATTAATAGCACAAAAGCCTACACCTCCTTTTCGTTCAAAAATTGTGCCATTTCACAACGACTCCTAGATTTTGCTTAACTTTTTGATTCATCGGATTGCCACCAACTTGCTAGTTTCATTGAATGCTTGCCTTAACATGTGAAATTCATAGGCAGTAGCAATAGCAGGTTAGAGATGAAGCCCTTATGGCCAATCTCTATACCACACTTACCTCCCCGCCTACCAAGACTCAAGCCTACAACTTCAAGCAAATAATTCCTTCAGCATCTCTTGCTGTTGTCACTATGACTGGAGATAATTGCAAATCAATCACTCACTACAACATTACCAAAATTGGGATGCTACTCATAAATCATGCACGCTAAAGTGTTGCACGAAATTGAAACGTACACAGAGATAGGCACTGTTGAGAGAGAGAACTCAAAAAATTTCAAAATTATTTTTACATATTAATTCAAGCAATCTCAAAATTGGATTTACATATTTAGCAAGAGGGATTTTTTCTCTTCATATCCATGGATCCTATGAACACAATGGAGGATCTCGGTGAGTCACTTTTACCCAAGCTACCACTCGAGCAACAAGTAGAGCTCTTGCAGCACAAACTTTGAGGTGCTCAAAATGAGATTCCGCAATGCGATGAAGTACTTAAGTAGATACAATCTGATGAAGATAGCCTTGCGCTAGTTGTAAGAGCTATCGTCTGTACGCAATCTAATGGCACACATTCTAAGATTTGTGTTAAGAATTATTCTATGGTTTGATGGCCATAATGATGGCCCTTCAGTTTGTTCATGGTTATCACAATTTGACGATTTCTATTCTGATGAATCATATGCTAAAATGCAAAATTAAAATTTTCTACTAACTATTTAGTAGGAGGGGCTCAGCTTTTTTGGAATGTCATTTGTCATAGTGCACATTTTTAGACCACATGGAGGACTTTTCAAGAAATGCTTTAGGAATCTTTTCTTCCCCTATAGTTCCACCTACATGTTCAACGATTGAGAGCTACTTATACATGGATGGAAGGTGACACATTTACAACCTATACATACTGTTTGTGGTATTATTTAGTATTTCTTTGCCTTCTTGAAGAGGTTTGGGAAGATAACATGAAGAAGAAGTATGATGGTTTAGATAAGGAGATTCAAGCAACGCTTTACTCATGCCAGCCTACATCACTTTATGAAGCTATTTGTTTTTCTCATGATGTGGACAAAGAGTAAAAGTCAATTATCAAAAAGATCTGTTTGTAATAACAACGTCTGCAACAACAACCTCTTCACTAGGCAAAATTTCTTTGATCATCAACTTTGATTTTGGCCTTTCTTCTTTAATCTTCTGGTTCTTTATATGTGATGCATCTACACATAGAATTCACTACTTAAGAGCATACTTTAGTAACACTTTACAGAGTAAATAAAAATATTTTGAGCATATTCTAGATAGTGAATGATGAAAAAAACCCCAAAAGAATTTTGACTAGCTAGTCATTAACATTTTTAATTGCCTAACTTAGAGACTAAGTTAGCACCTTATAAATAATCTTACTAGTTTAATGCCTCCGTAAACATTTCGATGCATGGTTTTTTACATGGAACATGCTTACTTTTATTTATTGATGGAACATGTGACTACCCATCCATGCTTATTTCTACTTTATCAACTAAGGTGAGGTTCTTTTTTAACTAAGGGACATGTTATGAATTATGGAATGTGTTGAACAAAGAATTGTTGGAGTGTTAGGTTATAAATTTATTAATATGTTTTGGTGTTTTTGATATAGTAGTTTAAGGTTCGTGAGGGCATGAAAGGCATGAAAGGATAGACATCAGTAATCAGATTTATACTTTATATAGTTTGTAAATAAACCCATGTAAACTAGTGGTTATGATAAGGATCATTGTAGACCACAATCTCTATTAATAAAAGCAAAGGCTCTCCACAAAAGAGAGCAACTTTTACTTTCATGAATGCTTTTTTCAAACTCGCCTCAGTGAAATCAGTATTTTCAACATCATGAAAAATCCTATAAATACATGCGCTCTATGGGCTGTCAAATCAGAGTGCATTGGGGAGATTGCACCCAATCCTGTGTTTTTTCTAGTCTCTTTGCATATTTGTTTTCGATTTCTCTTTAGCATACATATCCTCTATCTGAGTGCGAACTAAAATCATGATTACACATTATCTTCCGTTGATATGTTTTGAATGACTATAATATTGGACGATAGAATACCATTTGATTTTGGGGCGTGGATTTTATTCCTCATGGATTCCATTTTTACTTAAAATTATCCATTCCTACTAGTTTTTCTTCTTAACTTTTTGATTCATTGGATTGTCGGTAACTTGCTAGTCTCATTGAACGCATGTTTTAACATATGAATTGATAGGTAGCAATAGGTTAGAGCGGAAGCCCTTATGGCCAATCTCTATGTCACTCTTACCTTGTCGCTTACCATGACTAAGGCCTACAACTTAAAGCAAATAATTTCTTCAACATCACCTCTTGTTGTCACAATCAATAGAGATAATTGCAAAACAATCATTCACTCTACAACATTAGCGAAGTTGGGAGGCTACTCATAAATCACATAAGCTAAAGAGTTTCAAAAACTCTTGTATGATGCAAAGATTAAGCTAAACATTTAACAACATGGAAATGTAAGAAATGACAGCACAACATAATACACCAATAGATAGAGCTGCCAGAAAAACGTAGACATAGATGGTGATCTAGAGTGACTCTAGATGATGGGCATAATAGTGCTCAATGATATTCAAAGCTACACATGGGTCATGTTTATATAGCTTATACAAGGGGATTCAATATAGATGAATGTAGTCAACTAGCGAGAAAAAATAGTCAGTAAAATATACAATCAAACAATATCTCCACAACTAGAGGTCCTATCGTCTCACCCCTATGGGTGCTTGTGGTCATTTGAGGGTGAATTATTGAGTATATCTAACCCTCCCCCACCCCCCCCCCAAATGTCCACCTTGTGGTGAGCCACCTCCCTAGTCCAATGAGCCATAAGGCGTCTAAGCCACACACACTCAACAGTTGCTATGAAAGCTACCGTATACTCAGCCGCACAACTAGAAGTGGCCACAATAGGTTGCTTCTTGCTCAACCAAGATATACATGAGCTACCAAGAATGAAGCAAAATCCACTAGCGGACACACATGTCATAGCAACAATCCTAGTCAGAGTCAAAAGAAGCATGTAGATCTGGTGGTAGTGATCACAAAAAGCATGTAAATGTGGCAGTAGTGTTCATGAGTAGGTGGAGATCGTTCCAGTTTTCCGAGAATGTTGAGGTTGCATCCTTATTTCGATCCCTATCTTCACCTAGGAAGTAAGGAGGATGCACAACTTTCCCTAAAGAAAGATGTGATAGATGGATTATACCTACTGATTACCCCGAAGTATTTGCAAAAAGAAAAGTGGTATGAGTCATCAAACTAGGATGAATCAAACTACTAGTTGAGCAAAACAAGTTGATTTAAGAAATGGATGGATCCTTATCCTTTTCCAAAACAGACAGTCATAGGCGAGGTTGCTATCATATTAACATGGCTACCAAGGATAGTTGTACCTACATCTTTGGACTTTCAAAGTAAGTCCAAAATAGCCCAAAGGAGATTTTGAACCCCGTCAAAGAATTGATGAAGCTTAGGGACCTCATTCTGGCCATTTAGAAAATGTCCAAGGTTATGATCTACTTTCAACAACCTATCTTCAAATTCTTTCCTTGCATTTGAAGTGTTGTTCGTTTCCCATTGCTACATGGTACCGTCAATGTTTAAAGCTAAAGTCGTTGATTCTACGATCCATGCATCAGGCCCATGAGTTAGAATTGAAATCATTCTTGCATATGCATGCAATGCACTTGATGCTATAGGTGTCTAAACATGAATGAAGATACTCATGAAAGTGGTATCAAAATATTCATAAATTTGCTTATGCTACTCATAAGTGTGACTTAGGTTTTGAACCCTCATTGCACACATTCCATTAATAACTTTCTTTAGAATTCCTAATGTGAGTGGTGCATGATAAAATCAAAAGAACAATGCACAATTTCACAAGAGTATTTCATGATTTTATGTTCCTTTAATGTAGACTCGATTCTAGTAGAGGGTACTAGAAATACGATGTGGCAAACCCTTCCGGAGTAGATGAACTCCACAGCTTAACTTTTTCCTTAGTCTTTGAGTGTTGGTTTTCTTGAGGTCAAGAAATGGTGCAAAATCGGCTCACAGTTGGCTCAGTTTCTAGTTCTGATGGAAATCTTAGTTAGATATATGTCCACACCATCTACTAATAAATCGGCAAAGTGGTAATGTTAACTCTAGATCCCCCATCAATTCGAACTCTAGAAATTGTTATGGACTTGTACCAAACTATGATCAATGGAACAAAATAACTCATCAACTTGTCTTTAGTTGTTTCCACTTGATTAACCAGCACTGTAGTTTTATATGTTGTACAATCCAAGGTTGAAATCTACACTTTTGATTGAGCTTCTACTAATAGTGCTTCCCTAAAATCCAAAACTAGATCCAAGAGCTCATTTAATTACATTTGAATAGTAGATTGATATAATACCATGCAGCAAGGGGAAACCAACAGCACTTCAAATGCGAGGAACGAATTCGAAGATAGGTTGTTGAAAGTAGATCATAACCTTGGACATTTTCTCAATGGCTAGAATGAGGTCAGTGAGCTTCATCAATTCTTTGACAGGGTTCAAAATCACCTTCAAGCTATTTTGGACTTACTTTGAAAGTCCAAAGATGTAGGTACAACTATCCTTTGTAGACATACTAGTATTATAGCGACCTGGCCTACGATTGTCTGTTTTGGAAAAGGATAAGGATCCATCCATTTCCCAAACCAACTTGTTTCCCTCAACTAGTAGTTTGAGTCATCCTAGTTTGATGACTCATACCACTTTGCTTTTTGCAAACACTTCGAGAAAATCAGTAGGTATAAGCCATCTATCGGATCTTTCTTCAGGAAAAGATCTACATCCTCCTTACTTCTTAGGTGAAGATAAGGATCAAAATACGAATGCAATCTCAACATTCTTGGAAAACTAGAACAATGTCAACCTACTCATAAAAACTACTGCTAGATTTACATGCGTTTTTTTTATATTACCATCAAATTTTTATATGCTTTTTTTGGCTCCAACTAGGTAGTTCCTATGACATGTGTGTTCGCTAGTGGATTTTGCTTCATGCTTGGTAGCTCATGTATATCTTGGCAACCTATTGTGGCCACTTCTAGTTGTGAGGCTGAGTAGCTTTCACAACGATTGTTGAGTGTGTGTGGCTCAGACGCCTTATGGCTCATTGTACCAGGGAGGTAGCTCACCGCAAGGTGAACATTTGGGGGGAGGGGGGGTGGGGAGGGTTAGATATACTCAATAATTCACCCTCAAATGACCACAAGCGTCCATAGGGGCAAGATGGTATGACCTCTATTGTGGAGATATTGTTTGATTGTATATTTTACCGACTATTTTGTATCGCTTGACTATATTTATCTATATTCAATCGCCTTGTATAAGCTATATAAGCATGACCCTAGTGTAGCTTTGCATATCATTGAGAACTAGTATGCCCATCATCTAGAGTCACTCTAGATCACCATCTAACCTCCACTTTGGGAGCACATGGGTAGACAACACCATTGTTGTAGCATGATTACCCTTGGCAATTTAGGAGTTTGAGTTCTCTATCTCTCGGTAAGTGTATATCTATGTCTACGTTTTTTTGGCAGCTCTATCTATTGATCTATTATGTTGTGCTGTTATTTCTTACAGTTCCACATTGTTAAACCTCCAGCTTAATCTTTGCATCATACTAGAGTTTTTGTAACTCTTAAGCTTATGTGATTTATGAGTAGTCTCCCAACTTCGGTAATGTTGTAGAGTGAATGATTGATTTGCAATTATCTCTAGTGATTGTGACAACAACAGGTGATGTTGAAGAAATTATTTGCTTTAAGTTGTAGGCTTCAGTCTTGGTTGTTGGTGCAATTCAAGCCTTCACTTTTTGGCTTGTATCCTTGGAAGGATCTCTCACATGTAGCTAGAACCATAGGAACACTTGCCTATGTGTTATTACCTTTTACTCCTTGTAAAAGTCTAGATGACTTGGCACTTACAAGTAATCACTTACCTACTTGATTAGTCGTGGAATTTGGATGGTGTAAATGGAGAGAATATCTCCCTACTTTTAGAGGAGAGATTCTAGGGAGCCTTAGTTTGAATTTGAAATTCAAATGTATCTCCATCACTTATAAAAACCAATGTAAAAACTCGCGGGATATAGTGTGATCTTACGAGCTCCATTCTTCACTATCATTGAGTGTGTGAGTGCTACACTATAGCCTACACATCTCCAAATCATTAGGCTACATCTATCAAGCCAATGAGATTGTACATTCATGTGAATTAATAGAAAGAGTTACATTCATAATCTCTATTTTCTCTGAGTCATCTACTCCAAGTCTGTCAACTTCAACAAGGCATATCTCAAGATCTACTGAACCAAATCAAGTGCTTTAAAGCTTGTTGGAACCAGCTCCAAGCATACTACAAAGCCTACAGAATTTCAAAGTCATTGGATCAGCCATCTCGGAGAAATCTTGCTCTAAGTGGTCTCTGGTATTTCTCTGCACACCTCCTAAAAAATCGGGGGTGACTCTAATTTTGCTAAAGTGATTTCTCAGAGTATAGTTTATCATTTCTTCTCATTCCACTTGCAAAGGGTAGCTTGTTAAGCTAATTTAATATGTCTAGAAGGAATTAAATCAATTGTAAGTGTGCTGGTCACACTGAGTGAAAAACTGAGCAGGTGTCAATACCAAAATAGCAAGTTTTCTTGGATTTGTCAAGTGCAAAGTTATCTGTTTTGATTTGATCATTACACATATCATTTGGAAAGTACATATATGCTTTCTTGGTATCATTTGGAAGCTAATCAAGTGTACTAAGCATATCTGGAATCAAAGGAGGGCTGGTGTGAAGCAGGTTTAGCAGCACCAACTCAATCTTCTGAGTGCATCCATCCATCTCTCCTAACAGTGGTATCAGAGCAAATAAGGTAAACATGGGAGATGGTTTTCCTTCATTCATTGAAAAATTGGACAGGAACAATTACCAAGCTTGGTCTCTAAGGATGAATACCTATCTACAAGGAAGAAGCTTATTTGGATACATATCAGGAGATGAGGAATTGCCCTCATTCAAAGCTAGAGGACTACCCACCAAGGATGAACAAGAGAGACTCAACCAATGGTGTGCAAAGGATGCTTTGGCAAGGTCTTACCTTCTTAACTCCATATCTGATTTCCTTTTACCTCATGTAAGGAACTCTAAGACTTCCCAAGAGACTTGGGAAACTCTGTCAACATATTTCTCTTCCAACACAAGGGCCAGGAAAAATCAACTATGGATTGAATTCACAACCCTTAGGAAGCAGCCCAAGCAATCAGTCTCAGAGTATGTGACCAAGATTAAAGATGTGGCAGACCAATTAGCAAGCATTGGAGAGGAGATTGAAGAGGAAAAAATATTCAGGCAAGTAACAAATGGACTCAAGGCAGATGATAAGTGGGAAAGCTTCACCACTGCAATGGACCTCTACATGGATATGCATACCCCAGATCTCACAACACTTATGGGCCAACTTTTCACACATGAAGCAAAGTTTACAAAGGCAGGAGATCAATCAAAAGGTAACAACCCCTTTGCTCTATATACTGATAAGAAGGTTAAAGATAAAGGTAAAAGTAAGAAGGTTGATGAAGAAGGCTCTACCTCCCAAGCAAACTATGCAGGGAGAGGTAGATCCTCAAGAGGAAGAGGCAGAGGAGGTAAGTCAGGTAGGGGGAGACCCTACAACTCATCACCATGCAACATTTGTGGATTGTCCAATCATACCACAGATGAATGCTACAAGAACTACAAGAATCAGAGAGGAAGAAGCTATCAAAGAGGTGGATACTCTCAAGGGAGAGGCAGGTTCAACCAACACCAAAGCTACAATGGATACAACAATCAATACAACAACAATTACAACAACAACCACAATGGTAATTACCAAGGTGGATTCAGAAATAGAAGGGATTACAATAACTACAGAGAGGAGCAAGATGACTCCCTATTGATCATGAATATGACCTCCAAGGCAGGTACAAATGATGATCATTTATTTTATATTGACTCAGGATGTTCTAACCATGTAGCTGGCAATGTGGCACTACTCTCTGATTTGGAAGAACCCAAGGGGAAACATCAGGTACAAACAGGTGATGATACTAAACACTCTGTTATAAAGATTGGAAATGTAAAGACATGTGATGGTAACCAGAATCTACTGAGCAGGGTACTCTATGTACCAACCATCACCAAGAATCTAATGAGTGTTGGTAAGATTGTGGAGAAAGGTTTGCAGGTCAGATTCACTCAACATGGAGCATATGTGGAGGACCCAAGATATGGTTTCAAAAGAATTGCCAAGGGAGAAAAATCAGGTAGATTATTAACTTTTGAGCTAGAAGACACCAAGAACATTGCTTTGTATAATTACAAGGATCAAACACTTTCAGAGTTAGAAATATGGCACAAGAGGTTAGGTCACATAGGTGAAAGAACCCTAAAGCAAATGTGCAGGGATCAATGTGTGCTTGGGATACCTAATGTGTCCAAGCAACATATGATTTACAAGTGTGGAGCATGTCAGTTTGGTAAGTCTCATAGGTTGCCCTATTCAAGGAAAGGTTTCATGCATGAATACTACCTGGACTTGGTGCACACAGATGTTTGGGGACCTAGCAAGGACCATTCCATTTCAGGATCAAGGTACTATGTGTCCTTCATTGATGACTATAGCAGGTGGACTATCTTATACTTTATGAAGCATAAAGATGAAGTGTTTAATTGTTTCAAGAGGTATCTTGCACTTGTTGAAAACCAAACAGGAAGAAGCTTGAAAAGGCTAAGGTCAGATGGTGGAGGAGAATACTTCTCAAATGAGTTTGAAGATTTCTTGCAGGAAAGAGGCATCAAAAGGGAGATAACTACAAGGTACTCACCTGAACAAAATGGGGTAGCTGAAAGAAGGAATAGACTCATTGTAGAAACAGCTAGGTCTATGCTTAATGAAAAGAAGCTACCAAATTATCTTTGGGCAGAGAGTGTATCTACTGCCACCTATCTCATCAATAGGTTGCCATCCAAATCAATTGATGGCATGACACCATATGAAGCTTGGCATGGTAAGACACCTTCTCTGGATCATTGTAAAATCTTTGGTTGTGTAGCATATGTGCATATTCCCTCACAGGTAAGGGGAAAACTAGACCCTAAAGCTGAAAAGTGTATCTTCATTGGTTATGATTTGAACCAAAAGGGATACAGATTCTACAACCCAACAAACAAAGGCTTCAAGGTAAGTAGAGATGTCCTCTTTGATGAGAATGACTCATGGTATGAGAATGAATGCAGGAAGATTAGTCTACCCTATGATATGGAAGAAGATTTCCCAAAGCTCAAAAAGGAGGAACCAATTCAGAAAGATGAATCAAGCTCAGATGATGATGACACAATAAACCTTGAGGAATTCAAGGCATGGAAGTCCAAAGGAAAGATGAAAATGAAGAAATTAGAGGATACACCAGAATCCGCAACTCAAGAAATGAGGAGATCTCAGAGAGAAAAGAAGAAGCCTATCAGATTTGGGTATGCACATCACTTGTAACTAAACATTCTGTATATCTTGCAAAGGATTTGTTGAATGAAGAACCAGGTACCTATGAAGAAGCAATAACTAAACCAGAATGGAAAGGAGCTATGGATGAAGAAATGGAAGCTCTCAAGGAGAGTGATACTTGGGACTTGGTACCCAAGAAGGACTCTATGAAGGTGATAGGATCCAGATGGATCTACAAGCTAAAGAGGAATTCAGATGGAACAATAAACAGGTACAAAGCTAGGTTGGTTGCCAAGGGTTTTACACAAACCCAAGGCATTGATTATGAGGAGACATTTTCTCCTGTGGCCAAGATGCCAACTATCAGAATATTGGTGAGTGTCGCTGCATCCAAGAATTGGAACATGTACCAATTAGATGTCAAGAATGCTTTCTTGAATGGATGGATATCTGAAGAAGTCTACATGTCACAACCACCTGGCTATGAAGACCCCAAGAAGGTAAACTATGTTTGTAAATTGAAGAAGGCTCTATATGGTTTGAAGCAGGCACCTAGAGCATGGAATTACAGGTTAACAACCTATCTCCAAGACCAAGGATTTGTGATGAGCAAAGCTGACACTTCTCTATTCATAAAGAGGAGTAGTACAGAGGTAATATACTTGTGTGTTTATGTTGATGACATCATCATTACAGGAAATGATGTAAATGGGATTAGACACATCAAAGGACAGATGATGAAAGAGTTCAAGATTAATGATCTTCGATTATTGAAGTACTTCTTAGGTCTTGAGTTAGTCTACACCAACTCAGGTATATATATCACTCAAAAGAAGTATATACAGGATATGGTCAAGAAGTTTGGCTTGCAGGATGCTAAAGACTCAACTACTCCAATGGAGGTCAACCTAAAGCTAAGTGCTCATGAAGGGGAAGAAGTCCAAGACATCACAGGATATCAAAGTATGGTAGGTAGTTTGAATTATGCTACCTTGACAAGAATTGACATAGCATATGGAGTTAGTGTGCTAAGCCAATTCATGCACAAACCAAGGGTACCTCATCTAGAGGCAGCAAAGAAAATCTTGAAGTACCTCAAAGGAACTCAAAGTCATGGTTTGTACTTTCCTTATACATCAGATATTGATATTAAAGTATATTCATATGCAGATTGGGCAGGATGCAAGGATGATAGGAGGAGCACATCATGATACATTTGTTTTGCAGGAGATAAACCTATTTCTTGGTCATCCAAGAAGCAACCTACAGTGGCATTATCATCCACTGAAGCAGAGTATAGAGGGCTTGCCAATGCCACTCAAGAAGCTATCTGGTTGAAGCTCTTGTATACAGAGTTAGGTCTATACACTAGACCTCCAATCATCTTTGGAGATAACACAAGCTCTCTTCACCTTGCAGCTAATCCAATATATCATGCTAGAACCAAACACATAGAGGTTCATTACCACTATGTGAGAGAGAAGCTGCTTAGTAAAGACATTCAATTAACTTATGTGTCTACTAATATGCAATGTGCAGATTTACTCACAAAAGCATTGGATGGAAACAAGTTATGCAGATTCAAATCTATGATTGGATTGCAGGATGTGATTGAAGACTAAAGATGAAGACTTAAGCCAAAATGTTTGGCTTGAGGGGGAGCTGTTGGTGCAATTCAAGCCTTCACTTTTTGGCTTGTATCCTTGGAAGGATCTCTCACATGTAGCTAGAACCATAGGAACACTTGCCAATGTGTGATTACCTTTTACTCCTTGTAAAAGTCTAGATGACTTGGCACTTACAAGTAATCACTTACCTACTTGATTAGTCGTGGAATTTGGATGGTGTAAATGGAGAGAATATCTCCCTACTTTTAGAGGAGAGATTCTAGGGAGCCTTAGTTTGAATTTGAAATTCAAATGTATCTCCATCACTTATAAAAACCAATGTAAAAACGCGCGGGATATAGTGTGATCTTACGAGCTCCATTCTTCACTATCATTGAGTGTGTGAGTGCTACACTATAGCCTACACATCTCCAACTCATTAGGCTACATCTATCAAGCCAATGAGATTGTACATTCATGTGAATTAATAGAAAGAGTTACATTCATAATCTCTGTTTTCTCTGAGTCATCTACTCCAAGTCTGTCAACTTCAACAAGGCATATCTCAAGATCTACTGAAACAAATCAAGTGATTTAAAGCTTGTTGGAACCAGCTCCAAGCATACTACAAAGCCTACAGAATTTCAAAGTCATTGGATCAGCCATCTCGGAGAAATCTTGCTCGAAGTGGTCTCTGGTATTTCTCTGCACACCTCCTAAAAAATCGGGGGTGACTCTAATTTTGCTAAAGTGATTTCTCAGAGTATAGTTTATCATTTCTTCTCATTCCACTTGCAAAGGGTAGCTTGTTAAGCTAATTTAATATGTCCAGAAGGAATTAAATCAATTGTAAGTGTGCTGGTCACACTAAGTGAAAAACTGAGCAGGTGTCAATACCAAAATAGCAAGTTTTCTTGGATTTGTCAAGTGCAAAGTTATCTGTTTTGATTTGATCATTACACATATCATTTGCAAAGTACATATATGATTTCTTGGTATCATTTGGAAGCTAATCAAGTGTACTAAGCATATCTGGAATCAAAGGAGGGCTGGTGTGAAGCAGGTTTAGCAGCACCAACTCAATCTTCTGAGTGCATCCATCCATCTCTCCCAACATTGGTAAGGGGCGAGGTAAGAGTGACATAGAGATTGGCCATAAGGGCTTCCGCTCTCATCATAATAAATTTATAAACTAACACTCCAAAAATTCCTTGTTCACCACATTCCATAATTCATAACATGTCCATTAGTTAAAAAAGAACCTCACTTAGTTGATAAAATAGAAATAAACATGGATGGCTAGTCACATGTTCCATCACTAAATAAAAGTAAGCATGTTCCATGTAAAAAAACATGTATGGAAATGTTTAGAGACACATTAAACCAGTAGGATTATTTATAAGGTGATAACTTAGTCTCTAAGTAAGTTAATTAAAAGTGTTGATTACTAGCTATTCAATTTTTTTTTTATGTTTTTCATCATTCACTATCTAGAATATGCTCAAAATATTTTTATTTAATTTGTAAAGTGTTACTAAAGTATGCTCTTACGTAGTGAATTCTATGTGTAGATGCATCACATATAAGGAGCTAGAAGATTAAAAAAAGGCCAAAATCGAAGTTGATGATCAAAGAAATGTAACCTAGTGAAGAGGTTGTTGTTGCACACGTTGTTACTACAAACATATCTTTTTGATAATTGATTGGTACTCTTTGTCCGCATCATGAGCAAAACAATTAGCTTCATACAGTGATGTAGGTTTGTATGAGTGAAGCTTTGCTTGAATCTCCTTATCTAAAACATCATACTTCTTCTTCATGTTATCTTCCAAAACATCTTCAAGAAGGCAAAAAAATACTATATATTGCCACAAACAGTGTGTATAGGTTGTAAATGTGTTACCTTCCATCCGTGTATAAGTAGTCCTCAGTCCTTGAACATGTAGGTGGAACTATAGGGGAAGAAAAGATTCCTTAAGGGTTTCTTGAAAATCCCTCCATGTGGTCTAAAAATGTGAACTATGACAAATGACATTCCACAAAAGTTGAGCCCCTGCTACTAAATAGTTAGTAGAAAATTTGACTTTTTCATTTTAGCATATGATTCATCAGAATAGAAATCGTCAAATTGTGATAATCCACGCATTAGATTACGTAGAGAAGATAACTCTTACAACCAATGCAAGGTTATCTTCATCAGATTGTATCTTCTTAAGTACTTCATCGCGTTGCCGAATCTCATTTTCAGCACCTCAAAGTCCGTGTTGCAAGAGCTCTACTTGTTGCCCGAGTGGTAGCTTCGCTAAAGGTGACTCACCAAGATCCTCCATTGTGTTCATAGGATCCATGGATATGTAGAGAACAAATCCCCCTTGCTAAATATGTAGAAACAGTTTTGAGATTGCTTGAATTATTCTGTAAAAAGAAATTTGAAATTTTTTGAGTTCTCTCTCTCAATCAGTGCCTATCTTTGTGTATGCTTTTCTCGTAGCTCTTTCTCCCGGTGTATTCTGTTGTGCCGTTATTTGTTATAGGTGCAGGTTTATCATGATTTTTTTTTATCACTACCACTAGATTAACATGATTTTTTTATCACTACAACCAGATTTACATGCTTTTTTTGACTCGAAGTAGGCTTGTTGCTATGACACCTGTGTCCGCTAGTGGATTTTGCTTTATGCTTGGTAGCTCAAAATGTTTGGCTTGAGGGGGAGCTGTTGGTGAAAATTGCAAGCCTACATATTTGGCTCAAAGGATGCATTAAAATCTACACATATATGAAGAAGCATAGGAACATATGCTAGTGGTTAATTACCACTTAACCTCATTGTAAAAGTCAAATTGACTTAGAATCTTTTTTAATCACCTACCAAAGTGAGTCGTGGAAAAGTAGTTCATTTGATTGAAGGAATATCTCCAAGCATTTAGGATCTTGATCATAGGGAGCCAAAATTTGAATTTGAATTCAAGTCTTTGCTCATTACATATAAAAGTGAACATGAAAAGTCGCGGGTAAGTGAGATCATTCCTGAGCCTCACTCTAATGAGTTTGAGTGTGTGTGAGGACTATACCATAGCCTACACCTCTCTGAACCATTAGGCATGTTCATGCCAATGGGCTGGTACAAAGCAGGTTTAGCAGTACCTACTTTGTCTCTTGGAGCATCCATCCATCTTTTCCAACAAAAAAGAGTAATCCGGTAGTGGTCGGAGATAGTCAGGTCCATGTGTTGGGATATTGAAGGAATAGCCCACTGGAGGATGTTGTTTTGATCGATATAACATCTATCAAGTCTTGCTTTCCTAAGGGAGTCCCCCAATTGGAGATTAGACCAGGAGAACCCCTTCATGTCTTTCACCTTGACCAGGTCAAGATGGAGCTTGATTTTATCCCATATCTATTTCTCCCGACCGTCAATAATTATCGCCTTGTTATTCCATCGGTCCTCAGGAAGCTTAACTATGTTGAAGTCCCCCAGAAATCAAAACATTGTGTGAGAGGGAGTCGAGGGAAGCCCAAATATCGATTCTATTTGCCTCGCCATTAGGGGCATACATTGAGACCACAGTGAACACAATAGGGAACCCAATGGAGGAAACAGTCCACCGATGACTCAGATCTTCCCAAGTCGAGGTCAATCTCCCAGACCAAGAGCGACTAATACCAATCCCAGTGCCCCTCGTTCCCCAGGTGGACAACTAGAGGTGGTTCGGAGAAATGCATTTAAGCCGTTTCTAGAGGTCCTCTGCGTCAATTTTAATCTCTTGTAAGCAGATAAAGTTGGGGTTGGGGCACTTGACTTTGAACCATTGACCAAGAATCGCCCCTCTTGAGGGTCACACAAACCCGTGACGTTTAGCGATGTGATACTTTGGTAAAGCTATAGAGTGCGATTTGTGGGTAGCCTCCCAATTTTGGTAAAGCTGTAGAGTGAGTGAATGTTATGCAAGTACATCTAGTCGTCGTGACAACACCCGGAGATGTTGAAGGAATTACTTGCTTGAAGTTGCAGGCTTCGGTTTTGCTCTAACCTGTTGCTGCCTATCAATTCATGTTTGAAGGCAATCCAATGAATCAAAAAGTTAAGCAAAATCTAGGAGTCGCTGTGAAATGGCACAATTTCCGAACAAACAGGAGGCGAAGGCTTTTGTGCTATTAATCATCGTCTCTATGAATTAATCTGTAAATAATTGATCTGTGACGAAACACTCCTTTAATTTAATATCCAAACAGAGAGAGAGAGAGAGAGAGAGAATTTGAAAGTGTGAGGAAGAGGTGACAGAAACGTTTATCGCAAACAAATCAGCTCCAAATTATAAAACAACAGGCGAGGCGTACATGAATATTTATTTAGGGAGATAGTGAAAGAGGTTCATGAGCCTTTTCACAAGCGATGCATTCGCTTTAACACTAGTTTGGTACCAAAACAGGACACTTAAGTGTCCTTTTTTGATAATTTTCCAAAAAATCACATACCTTCTACAAAGAGAATTTGAGACAATCCTTTAACACACAATATAATTCAAAGGTCAATGCAAAATTATAAAACACAATAAATCATGTTTTGTGTTCATGTAAATAGCCTCTCGACATGCTATGGTAGTGAACAGGATGAAAATTCCTGATCAAATGTATTTTTATCAAAAGAAAAAAAATCATCATATGAAAGAAAAAATTATACACATTCCTTGAAACATAGATCAAATAGTATGAACCTCAAACTCACTTAGAAAAATCATTTCAACTCAAATAAAATAAATCATTTTGACTTTGTACACCAAAACAACAACTAGTTCTAATTATGGTTCAAACAAACTTATGGGAATCCATAGAAGTGTACAAATGTGCCAACAATAAAACAAGTTATGAAGACAAAAACCAAGGTATACACATATAAAATCAACTGATATAACTCTAGTCACCAAAAATACAAAACTAAAGCCTACATATATGACTCAAAAGAATTTATGGACATCATTCAAGGTCTACACATTCAAGTTACCAAGTAGAAAATGTGTGACATAACAAACCAAAGCTTACATATACAAGGCTAAATAATTTATTGAAATCCACCAAAATTTTGATGTCTTTGGACATAACCAAGAATCTTTTGTTGTGTGGGCATCAACCAAATTCTATAGATACAATCATGAATTGTTTGTGGACACATACTCAAAAGTCTTTGATATAATCTTTGATATCATAAAATGATAATGATCATTTGAAAACATTTCATCATTTCCATCATGGATGCCATCTTCTTTTTTGTCAAATGAAATATGTATGCCAATTATTTTCATTCTTATCACAATCACCATTGTAGATCACATATTATTTGACGAGATTAAGAATGAAACATGGCATGAAAGCATATTTTGGAAGGTTTAATACTTAGCATAACATTTAAATAATTATTATTTTTCATCATAATTTTTTTATTCCACCTTTGGAGCTATGTTCTTTTTGTGAACATAGAAATATATGCTTTGCCAATTCAGCATGAAAGTCAGCACCACATGTAATGGCTACTAATTCAAAGGGGAGGCCTTCTAACTTTGAATAAAAATATGCATTCAATTGATATGAAGGTTATCCATTGATATCTTGCCAATTCTCTACAATCTCACTTACACAAAAGTTATAGTGAGCCATTCTTTAAAAGGTGCAATAAATGGTAGTGCTCTAGAGAAGACAAGTTTTGAGTCCATGTTTATCACTTATGTAAGTGTTCAACCTTCCCCAAAGATCCCTAGACACTTGCTTTACATTGCCAAAGTCCATGAATAGCTTTCCATTTCCTAAAACATATCCAATTTGTCAAAATGTTTGAATTGTGTTATTTTTTCAGTTATGCTAAAAGTTGAGTTTTCAAAAATCCCCATTTTCTTCTTCATTTAATAACCCATATGAAGTTGTAAATTATCAAAGATTATATTTTTCTCTAAAAGTACATGATGTGGACTATCAAATCCAAGTGAGTATGCCATCAAAGCTTCAAGGGTGTCATCACGAAAAATTAATCAATTTGGTGTAAAAACAGAACACTTGAGTGTCCCAGGACACTCAAGTGTCCTAGTACAGAACTAGTGTTAAAACTGTTGTGTTTAAGTTTATTTTGAATACTTATTTAGAGCAGCAGCTTTTGTATGGCGGCATATGAATTAGCCCTGGATCCAGACGGCGCGAAGCTTGGTGGCACCTTGCACCACGCAGCCGGGGCCGTATATCTGCGCGACGCTGCTGTAGCCCTCGCAATCTCGCTGATTGTGCACGGACACCCGGGTGCTGCTGCTGATCTCGCTGATGCGGACCGCCCCCTGGTCGATGAACGTTTGGCACGTATTTCCGCCCACGTAGAACGTGTTTGTGGGAGATCCGTCACAGCTGGCTGGATTAAAGGTTTTGATCTTTGCAGCCTGCAACTCAAAACACATCATCGCCAGTATGGCCAAGGATATTAGTGCTATTGGCGAACGCACATCCATGTTGCGCATGGCAGCCATAGTATTTCTATGCTGTATCAGATGGATGGGAATAGGAAGGGGGCGATGCTGCCGGCTGTAGCTATTATATGCTGAAGGGTACACAAATATAGCTAGCGTATACTGTTGTTACTTGTTTCTGCACAGCTGGTTCCGTTTATATAGTAGAACAGCGAACAAACTGACTTCATTAGCTCCTATGACGCGTGTTCGTGACACATGGAAACCGCTGAAGAGATTAGGTGTCTCCTTCTCGCACTGACTAAGCAGGCCGACCTTTATCGCTCGCTGCGCTGCGACGCGATGAGCACGAAGTACGCTTTCATGAGAAATTCGTGTCGTGTCTTCGGTCGAAAGAACCATATCGTGAAATCATTCAAGTTTGAAAATGCGTGACTTAGCGTGCGCCTTCGAAATCTTTCATCACCCAACAATCGCCATGTACATGTACGTGTACGAAATCGGCGTTGCAGTTGTTCTTCAGTTGGCTATTTTAGTGACAGTAGAATTGTAGGAGAGAAGACCTGCGACGTTGTTTGGCGCGCGGGGAAGAAGAAGTCTGACAGGACACACAATTTTTGAAAACAACAGTGATCACCAACGTGCGGATTGCTAAAGCTGGACGACAAAACTCAAACCTCTTCTTATGTTGATAGCAAGTCTAAATGAATTTGTGGTGTGGAAGAAGAGAAGCAGAATGCGAACTAAACCCTTTAAATATCTGAAGAGGGGATGTGCGTGTGACACATTTACTATGGAATTTGAATCTAATCACTTTCTAATGAAGTGATACACATGGTTTTATATTACTCCTTGTTACTTATGTGAAGCAATATATGATTGCGCATCCATAGTAATGAGAAGCTTTTTACTGTGGGCATTCCTAACTGGAATTAAAATTTAATCACTTTGGATTGTGGGCATTCTTCTGATTGAATTAACTCAACTGTAAGCCGAATTAGGAATGCCATAGCAATGTAGAACTTTATAGTTCCTAGAAAGAAGCTACATATGCGGGATGCTAGGAATCATGTTTCCTAAATTATAGGCTTCTATCTCACCTGAGTGTCATTGATGATTTATGGATGTTGTGAAAGGGACTTTAACTTCGAATTTGATCTTGAGTTCTTCTACTTGACATCTTGCTTCATGTAGCTCTAGGTGTAATCCATTGAGTGCTCCATTTATGTATTAAGGTTGAAGCTTGAATTTTAACACTCCCCCTCAAGATTCTAGCTCCAATAATTGAACCTAACTCCCACAATGTACTGCCTTTCCTACACTTTGTAAGCTTCATTGGACTCAAAACTTTGTTGAACATGTAAGCACAATGTATTTGGTACTGATATGTTGCATGTGAACCTCCTTGGCTAGCACCTTCTTGCTCATATAGTGATAGTGTACATCTATGTGTGAGCTCCTTGTATGGAACATAGGATTTTCAAATACGTGCACACTACTCAAGTTGTCACAGATGTTTGGAAATCGATTAACCTACAAACTTAATTAACTCATTATCTTCTTGAGCCACATAAGCTCACACATCACTTGATCTAAAGCCTTGATCTCCTCTCCAAGCTCACTACTCAATTCTGAAATTGACTCTCTTAAAATATGCAACGATTCTACTTAATCTTTGAGATAATTTTAAATGATAGAAATAGATTTATAAAGAACCAAGGATTACAAGAAATGAGTGAGAAATGATAAGGGAACCTTGCTTTATACTCAAAGATATTTAGCTCATACACACAAAAATCTATGAACTAGATATGGCATCAAAAAGATAAATGAAATCTCTTAATCAAACACACGGCTTCCTATGGAGGGTTCTAGTTCAACAAGTACTTATATGTTGCACATTATCCTGCTTGGCTAGCATCATCTCGCTCATATAGTGATAGTGTACCTCTATGTGCTAATTCCTAGCATGGAACATAGGATTGTCAAATACATGCACACTACTCATGTTGTCATAAATGTTTGGAAATTGATTACTCCTCAATCAACTTCTTGAGCCACATAGGCTCACGCATCACTTGATCTTAAACCTTGATCTTTGCTCCAAGCTTCTCTTTGATGCCCTTAATACCTCCCTCATGATCACCTCTAATAAATAGTCCATATACATTTTTACAAATGGTAAATGATCCAATGTTACAAGCAATAGTTCACATGCTTCATGAAATAGTTGTACATATTTGCTTCCATGACTAGCCAAATAACCAACTGCATCTCAAATCTCTTTTGAGTATGAAGTCATTAATACTATGATTTGATGGCTTTCTAAGGTTTTTGAGCTCATTTTTTAGTTGAATTTTTCTAGGCTTTGTAGAGGTAGAGTATAACCTTTCTAAACACTTCCAAACCTTCTCGGATGTATCTAGGTCTTGGATATCACCAAGCATGGAGTTGCTTATGTGTTGAGATAGAATGAAGTTCACTCTCCTATCCCTTTCTTTCCGCTCTCTTATGGCTCTCCTTTAATTCTCAATGGGTGTATTTTGATATATGTATGGCTTTACCTCACTACCATTAACCAACCCCCAAAGGCCCTTTCCCATGAGGAAGTTAGAGGTTCTAAACTTCCAGGTTGGTATTTGATCTTTTCAAGCTTTTCAATCTGAGTATTATAGTCTCCCATTGTGTGCGAGACTATGGAGTGGATGCTAATCCTCCCTTGGATTATGATAGGTATGAGAAATAATGATATGTTATCTTCCCACAAGATCTTCCACTTCTCTTAAACCTTCCATTATGATAGAAGCTACCCCTTGCTTCAAATTCTTCTTCAAGTCTTTGTGGTATTTTCTTCAATCCTTGTCTCCTAAGCAAGTTCAATGACTCATCTTGATGTCCTCAATGCTCAATGTTGACATGTGATACCACTAATGGAGTATATCCACTCCTAATTGTAGTAGAAGAATGATAGGTCCTTCCTAGGACCCAACAGTTCACTACCACAGTCCACTAAACATTGAATTTCTTGATGTACTTGAAGATTGGACCTATGAAATTCTACATAAAACAAAGGATATTAAGGGCTTTCAAACAAGCCAAAAATCACTTATTTTCGAGAATTTGAGGGGTATCAACCTCCTTCCACAAGACAAACTTGAAATTGTCCAAACAGGCAACTTGCACCTATGTGAACCTTCCAACACATATACACTTGGGAATATTTAGAGATCAGACCAGAGCGTTTTCAAGCTCAAAATAGTCAAGGGTAATGAAAACTTAATACTAAAATTATATCAAAAGGAAATCTTAAAATCATAGGAACAAAATGAGCTATTTTGCAAATGAATCGAACAACTACACAAAAAGACATGGGTGATCAAAGATCACTTCCTATGACAAAAAAATAACATTTTTCCTTTGGAATGGTGAGCACGGCATAGCGGGATTTGATCCTGTGACCTCCCACAAGTGGAATTTCTCTCTTATACAAGAGCACGTCTCCTTTGCAACCCTATTCTCCACAAAACGGAATGAAAGCTATTCTTTCGGCGCTGTAGGAGGTTGAAAAAATTCGTTGGTTGCCATGCTGGAATCAGCAATCGATATTGGGTCCTCTGAAAGGAAAGTGCTCCACCTATCCATGGCATCGAAGATATTCTCTATGCCTGTAGGCGGCTTCCGCTAGGTTAGTTGTCAGACGACTCTATGGCTCCCGGCCCCGGTTCCTATGATCTTTGAATTCGTTCCACCGGTCACGGTATAGTATGGAGTCACATTGGAACAACATTGGCAAGGATACTCTCCCTCGACCTGGTTCATACTGCATCAATTCAATGATTAGATATCCATCTCCACCCTCCAACTTCGGCAGCCATCTCTCCCGACCGATGAGCGACACCGCATACACCCCGTGAGCTGGAACATATAACCTTCGCACAAGGCGGACGTTTGGTCCATCATACTCCATCACAGGGAGGGAGGAGAAATTCAAGAGAAGCGACACACCTGGGCCTGGGGCTTACCAGCGGCCGACAGACATAGATGGTCCATCGTTCTTGTTAAGAGGAAGGTTCACAGAGGCGGGACGAGCAGCAAGTCCTGGACCGGGTGCTTACCATCATGAAAGCAAAGCGCACGGCCCAAAATTCAGCTTGCTGAGCAGGATTCATCATGTAAAGCCCGACGAAACTCCTGGGTTGAGGAGATACTACTCCGCTTTGTCCCAACCGTCATCTATAGGAGGCTGCAAAAACTCATGCTATCTGGGGTCAAACTCACGACCTCTAGATATCATGGTTCTATCAGTTCCACTGTACTTTAGTTATGGTCTTCCTTTTGACGGCGCTTGTTTTTCGGCATGATTCAAACTCATGGTTAGCACGAATAGTGCATTATCAGTTTATAATCAAGCTTTGAGCTATCTAGGATATCATGCGGCTTAGGATAGAAGTTCCATACGATATTAATTGGTAGATCAAAACCAAAAGAAACTACAACATGAGCTCTCTATAATTTCGTTGCCATCCCAGGGCTCGAACCTTCAACCTTTCTTTGGTAGCATTTTTTCATATTCAATTAAGCAAGTCACTTCCATGACGACTTCATACGTCAAAACCCTTCAAAATCCATTGTTGTTGCGCTGAAGATAAGCCCCAACTAGCAAACCGATGGAGGTCGCGACAGTCTCGAACTGATGCCATCTTAAGCTTTATGACATTAGTTATGTATGATGACCGGAGCGCTATGTTGTCCTATACTGATAATTATGATTCTTGAAGCTAACAAGGATGATGAATAGCTCCTCGCAAGGATAAAAGGATGGACGAAGCTATGATCAAAGCTAAGTATTTTCGAATTTCTACTTGGATGCAATGCTTGATTTATCTTCTTTTTCATTATTCTACACTTAATCCTAGATACACATTGAAATAGCCAAGATCTCAATGGATTAAGTCTAGATTAGGATAATGAAAAATTCCACTTCTCATTCCACTTTTTATTGCATCACGAGGATATGTTTTTATATCATAGTGCATTAGGACAAAGGAAAGGATATACATGCATCAATATTACATGATATACATTCTTAATACAAGGAAAAGTCATGCATCAAGCTCATGCATTATTGTTGCATGCAAAGACCATGCATGCATACGCATGTGAGCATATGGATTTGCATGTAGGCACATGCATTTGCATGATAAACGGGATGTTGTTTGAAAGTAGATATGATAATGAACTCTCTTGGTATTTAGCTTACTTTATAAAGCTCACCTCTTGACATTAGGGAAGACAAAGGACTAGTTAGTTGCAAAAACATGCTAGTTCTAGTTTGCATCTCAAGTGATCAGTCGATTCCTTCCCAAGTGGATACTCTGTTATCGAAAATAAATACTTAATGACAATTAAGTATGTTTGATGTCTTGCCAGGTCTAACTAGGCACTAGGAGAAAGTTAAGTATTAAATTTTTTTCATGATCAAGAAAAATTAATTACTTACAAGCTTTTGTGATGTATGACGACTCTAAGTCCCGGATGTACTTAGGGAGTCATGAAGATAAGCCATTGGAAAAATGATAGCTTAGACCTCTTGTTAAGAAAATCTTTCCAAAAATGGATATACCCATCAATCGGGATAGAAATTGATGGATTGGATATATAAGAGCGAAACATCTCCTAGTTATGGATGTTTTGCCGAAATATGAAGAAGGCAAAACCTCTTTAGGATATAGATATTTTGCCAAGATCTAAAGTATGCTTGGTTTTGTTTAAGCTAATTCAAACTTAACGAAAAAACCCAAGTCAAATTAATCTTTGGGAATCAAGATATTTTCCTAGTTAACTATTTCAATGGTTAAAAAAGAAATATCTTTTGGACAAGCAAAAAAACTTTAAGTCTTGGTCTTGTCCAAAAGTCAAGAATTTCTTTTCAAGATAATTCTAGTAAAGAAAATGATTCTTAGATGAATCATTGCCTTAGTATGAGTTGATTCCTTGGCAGGAATCTAAAGTTCTTGAAAGAAAAATCTCCTTAGATGTGAGACTGAAATCTTTCAAGTAATTGATAGTAGGTAGTTCCTAGTAATTCCCAAACCTTTGGTATGGGTAATTAACTCCAAATAGTGATATAACCTAAAGGTATATCAAAGATTCTTAGCTTTGGAATCTAAGAGGCATCAATGTATGTTTGGATTGAAGCTCAAGAAAAGATCTCTAATAATCCCGCGGGTAAGCAAAGAAGCTTTTGATAGTTCAGGAGATCTTAATAATAAAGACTTAATCTTTATTTTAGTCACAAGATCAAATACACCTGATCAAACTTGGCCATGATTGTCCAAGTATGTGCGATTAGAACTACTTTGTAAATTGCCCAACTATTGGCAATAAAATTCCTTTTGGAAATTATTCACTCAGGCTCCATTTATCCAATGGAAAATTGTGAAAAGAGTAAGTTGTTGCAAGTCTCAACAAAGAGAAGAAATTCCAAGAATGTAGTTTGCAACCATGAAGATGGTACTTAAGTCTATGGAAGGTAAAACATAAATGTTTACCTATCCGTAAAGGGATTTTGGTACAAATCCAGAGACCATGAGCGGATGCTTAGACTTAAGGAGTAGAGAGATTCCTGTAAAAGTCTCGGCCGAGATAGGTACCTAAAGCATGAGTTAAAAAAGGAATCTAAAGACAAGAAGTAAAAAACTCTTGTCACTACAAATTGGTCCAGAATAAACCAATTGAACTTGAACTTATAAAATTTCAAGTACTTGGAATTTGAATTGGTTCTCATTTGAAACCATTAGCAAAGAAGGATAGATGTTCCATGAAACGGTTTTTCAAGTTTCCCAAGAAAAGCACAAGATCGTGAAAGGATCATATGAAGGGATCAAAAACCTAGAAAATCAAGTTAGAGATAATGCCTGAAACTTCAAAGTTCTCGTAAAGAATTGAAGAAAGAAGGTACTCTATCAAGATATGTTTAGACTTTAGGGTAAAATTCACTCACATATCAATGTAAGTATAAAGTAGAGTGGTATGGGACACCATATTTTATACTTAGATTGATGTAGGAAAGATGGTATGGGACATCGGACCGTAAGTTGATGATTATCGTTTAGTCCTACTTTGGATTTTGAAGTTAGGTTTAATCCTCAAGGGAATAAAGACTTCAAAGAAGGAGCTTAATTCAACAAGGATGAAAATAGTATCTCAAGGTACTTCAAGATAACTTCAAGATCAAGGGAACACAAGATACAAAGTAAGTAACTTCCAAGATCTTCTTGAAAACACTTCAAGATAAAGTGTTGTTAATTCAGAAATATTTCATAAATTTTTGAAAGAAGTTGGACTTTGATTTTGAGTTAAAGATTTTTTTGACTAAGTCAAGCACCATGTTCCTAGTGTAATTTGGTAAATTCACTCTTATGATTGAAAGAAATGCACAAGAATCACATTTCCAGTAAGGAGTCAAAAAGACTAAATGTGACCTAAACTTAGTCTCAAAAGAAGCATTCTTTGAATACAAAACTCCTCAACCGAACCTCACTGGGTCGACACACTGATGTTGGTTACCACACTATGTATCTTGTGGTTGGATGATG
>CM035441.1:48819486-48899486 GCA_020310875.1 Ceratopteris richardii
TGGAAATAAACTTTAATTGTTGTATCAAAATAACTTTATTTACTAATATCTTTCTAATGGCTTGTTATAAGCTTCTTAAAGATCAATTTTTGACAGAGGGCAGTGACATGCGTGTAACACATGGAGATGCAAAAAAATTTTTACAATCCATTGGAATGGACTACATTAAGCTTCATGCTTGCACAAATGATTGCATCCTCTTTCGGAATGATTATGAGCATCTCCACATATGTCCAAAGTGTGGGGAGAATAGATTTAAAGAAGATCTTGTAGGTGAAGCAATCTCTGCAAAGGTTCGTCACCACTTTCCTATCATTCCACGAATAAAGAACATGTTTAGATGCAAATCTATAGCTGAGTTAATGTCATGGCATGCAAAGAGCAGGTCTACAGATGGTGTAATGCGAGAGCCTGCTAACTCTGATGCTTGAAACACATAGATAGTAAGTGGCCAAAGTTTGCTAGTGAGCCTCGAAACATACTCTAGGCCTAGCTATGGATGGTGTAAATCCATTTGGTTTATGCAGCTCTTCATGGAGCACATGGCCTATATGTTTGGTCAAGTATAACATCACACCATAGTTGGCCACAAAGAAAGGTCATTTATTATTAGCTCCTATTGTGCCAAGTAAGTATAAGGTTTACATCCTTGCACCACTTGTGGAAGAGCTATGCATTGTATGGGATGGGACTACTGTGCATGACATGTCTCAACCTATAAGAAGATGAGACATGCGAGTGCAAGGCATACTTATGTGGATGATGCAATGGGTCGTCCTCCAACACGAACGGAGGATTCTTATGGATATTGTCATGGATTGACTGCACTATTGGAGGACTTGGAGGGACGCGGTGTGGTCAATTCATGGTAGCATTTGCGATGAGGTGATGAATTTCTAAACTTGGTTTTTGCTTGTTGTTTGTAAATACCATGTGAATTTATCTCATTTCATAAATTTTCTTTGTTGCAAGATTGCTGATATGGATGTTTTGAACTTTTTGTGCATGTGTATGATAGTGATGTGCCACAATTTTGTATTTGGCTTGTATATGGCACTGGTGCAGGAGAATTTTGTATTTGATTCTTATATGGTAGTGCTTTGCCACATTTTGTATTTCCCCATATATATGATAGTGATTTGCCACACTCTTGTACATGCTTCATTTATGAAATATATAAATTTTTTTGTACATGGCTCATGGTTCATGGTTTGTTCTGACAATCTCTTTCGTGTCCGATAGTATTTTTTTTTATGAAATCATATTTCTGTTGCCATTAGAGTACACATCACATCTACTCATTTTTTTTTTGGGCAGCGTGTATTGTCTTTTGCTAAACAACATCATGATAATGTTGTTGTAGTCAAAGACAACGCACTCTACCCAAAAACAAATTTACAGATATGATCATCGGTATAAGCGATGGTACTCCCTAAAGTGTCGTCAGTATAAGCGACGGTACACCCAACGGGAATCGGTAGAGGCGACGGCATGCCGTCAGCATGAACATCGGAAATATCGATGACCATACCAATGCTTATACCGACACTCATATTGACGCTCATACCAATGCCTATATCAATGCCCATACCCACGCTTTGATACCGATGCATATACCGACAATTATAGTGACATTGGGGAAAAAATGCGCTTGTTCAATTTCCTTGGTAAAAGCCTTGGTATACGGCCAATATGTTGTAGTGATGGACACTCCTAAAACCATTCTTCACTCACACAATCCATTCTATGAGCTCTCGAGGACTCAATCCATTAGCTTTTGCACACATGAAATATATTGAGACACATTGATAATTCAGGTTATTTCACTCAAAATGGTCACTCCTACTAGGAGAATCAATGCCTTCAAGAGAGATAAGATATACCCTTTACTAGGCATACATAGATAGACCACTACTCAATTTGAACCTCGTTCTCTTAGAATATGCAGTGATTCTATGTAATCTTGGAGATAATTTTAAATGACAGAAATAGATTTGTAAGAAACCAAGAAATGAGTGAGAAATGATTAGGGAACCTTGCTTAACACTCAGAGCTATTTGGCTCATACACACTCAAACCTGTGAACTAGATCTGGCATCACAAAGATATATTAAATCTCTTAACCAAACACGTCGCTTGCTGAGCAAGGGGTCTACTTCCTTCTTCAAATGCCCAAGGAGCTTACACATATGCGGGAAGCTAGGAATCATGTTTCTTAAATTATAGGTTTCTATCTCACCTCAGTGTGATTGATGATTTATGGATGTTGTTGGGGGGACTTAAATTTGAATTTGATCTTGATTTCTCTTCCTTGAAATCTTGCTTCATGTAGCTCCAAGTGTAATCCATTGAGTGCTCCATTTATGTATTAAGGTTGAAGCTTGAATTTTAGAACTCCCCCCTCAAGATTCAAGCTCCAATTATTGAGCCTAGCTCTGGCAATCTAATGCCTTTCTTGAACTTTATAAGCTTCGTTAGATTCATTACTTTCGTGAACATGTTAGCACATATGTCCTTGGTGCTGATAGTGTACCTCTATGTTTTAACTCCTAGTATGGAACATAGGATTTTCAAATACGTGCACACAACTCATGTTGTCACAGATGTTTGGAAATTGATTTATCTACAAACTTATTTAAGTCATTATCTTCTTGAGCCACATGATCTTACACATCACTTGATGTAAAGCCTTGATCTCCTCTCTTGGCTCACTATTCAATTATGAAACTGGCTCTCTTAAAATATACAATGATTCTACATAATCTTTGAGATAATTTTAAATGATAGAAATAGATTTGTAACAAACCAAGGATTACAAGAAATGAATGAGAAATGATTAGGAAACCTTGCTTAACACTCAAAGCTATTTAGCTTATACACAGAAAAATGTGTGAACTAGATATGGCTTGCTATGGAGGGGTCTACTTAAATAGCTCAAGGATCTTACACATATGGGAAACGTTAGGAATCACATTTCCTAAAGTTTAGGCTTCTATCACACCTGAGTGTGATTCATGATTTACGGATGTTGTGTGGGGGACTTTAAATTCGAATTTGCTCTTGATTTCTCCTACTTAATTTCTTGCTTCATATAGCTCCAAGTGGAATCCATTGAGTGGTCCATTTATGTATTAAGGTTTAAGCTTGAGTTTTAGCACTCCCCCTCAAGATTCAACTTCCAGTATTTAAACCGAGCTTTGACAATCTAGTCCCTTTCTTAAACTTTGTAAGCTTAATTCAATTCAAAGTTTTGATGAACATGTTAGCACACACATCCATGGTACTTATATGTTGCACATCATCCTCCTTGGCTAGCATCGTCTTGCTCATTTAGTGATAGTGTACTTCTATGTGATAAGTCCTAGTGTGGAACACAGGATTGTCAATACGTGCACACTAGTCATGTTGTCATAGATGTTTGGAAATTGATTACGCTACAAAATTAAGTTAATCCATCAGCTTCGTGAGCCACATAAGCTCATGCATCACTTGATCTTAAGCCGTGATCTCCTCTCCAAGCTTCTCTTTGATGTCCTTAATACCTTCCTTATGATCACCTCTAATAAATAGGCCATCCACATATACACACAAGTACACATATGAATCACCTTTTTCCTTGTAGAACAATGATAAATCTTCCTTGCTTTGTTCATATCCACAATTGATCAAATAGTTCACATGCCTTTGGTGCCATGCCCTTGGGGCTCCTTTGAGGCCAAATAATAATTTCTCCAACCTGCAAACATATCCATCCTTGACCTTGTCCTCAAACCCTAATGGTTGGTCCATGTAAACAGATTCCTCTAGATCTCCATTTAGAAATGCGTTCTTCACATCAAGTTGGCACATCTTCCAATTCTTGCTTTCTGCAATTGTAGTGATAGCTGTGATGGTAGTCATCTTGGCCATAGGGCTAAATGTGTCCCCATAGTTGATTCCATATGTCTGAACTAATCCTCTTGGTACAAGCCTAGGATTATACCTAGCAATACCAACATCTCAATGTTTCTTTACCTTATAGACCCACTTGTTCCAAGTTACCTTCATGTCCTTCTTCCTTTGTAAAAGAGTCCAAGTGTGATTGTCTTCCAAAGCCTTGATCTCCTCTTGAAAAGATTCTTTCCATTCCCTGCATGTGTTTACTTCTTCTAAGTATGTGGGTTCTTCAATAGCCATGCTCATGTGGGCATAAGGTCTAGACATACATAAATAATTGGTAAGTCTTTTAGTTGCATACCTTACCATATCAGACCTTATTATCTCACCATTCCATTGATTTGCATTTATGTTATCTATTTTTGAGATTTCACCCTCCTTCCCATGATGGTCTCCATTAAGCTCAATCCCTTTAAATAGTTGAAGAGCGGGTATACGTGTGACCTATTTACTTTGAAGTTTGAATTTAATCAATTTCTGTTGAAGTGATACACATGGTTTCATACTACTCTTTGCTACTTATGCGAAGTAATATATGCATATTAAGGAGATTTTTTATTGAGGCTAAAATTATTATTATGAGATATATGCTATTTTCTTTTCCCCTCGTTCTTGTAAAAAAGGACAAAAATGCTTTGATTTGTGCATATCCATACATGTTACATGTCGAAAAACACTTCTTCTAAGTCACCATAGAAAAATGATTTCTTAAAACAAAATTATTATGTGGGCATTATCTTTAAGAGCATACATCTAAGTATAAAATAATTGCAAAAATGGATGAGATGTTGTATGAATATGCAAATAAATTGACTTTTACTATTATTTTTAGACTACCTTATCTTGGGATTAAGTTAAGTGGAAGACTAATCTTCGGTTTGAGTCAAGAAGGAGACTAGTGGGAATGGATGAATCTACACCCCAATATCAAATGACATTCTATCTTTCAACGTTATAGGCATTCAAAAGATATGAACGGAAGAGAAAAATCATGATTCTCATTAGAAGTAAGGATAGATAGAGCACATAATCATGGAATATGTTGAATCTTTCAACTCAGATCATGCCATAATTTCCCCCATCCCATAAGCTACAACTAGAGGTAGCAACAGTTAATGGATCTCCTATAATTTGCTACATTGACTTAGAAATAATGAGGTCCATTCAAAAACTAGATTCTATAATCTACTACATACAAAGGCATCAAAATCATTTCTTAAGATAGGATGTTTGGGATATTCAACATTTCAAAAATCTATAGAATCTAGGATTCAAAAGAAAAAAACACAATTTCTTGAGTGAACATGTGTATTAGTGAAACAATAATGAGTGAATGAAAAAAATCGTACAATCTTAATCATCTATAGTTGGGTTAATGTTGAATTTTACTAAAAATGGAAATGGTGGGATACAACAAAAAGTATAGGGATTTATCTTGAAGAGTTCTATATCCATGCTATAAAACCTTTTAATGTTTAACCACCTATCGATATCTATACTTCCTTTGGATCAAGCCCATCCTCTTGAACTTCACTAGAATGGGTTGACAAAGTATGATCATAGTTGCTAATGACTTATGTGTCAAGCATAGTAAAAAAATAGAAAGTTTCAATATGTTTTATTTAATGTATAAACTATAAAAAGATTTTTAATTAGTAAACCTAGTTCTTCTAATAAATTAAGTCTAAAAAACCTAAATTAAATCGAAAAAGAATGAACCACGAATTTTATATTCTATACAAGGAGCTACATCAAGTCAAGTAGGGACAAAATTGTTGAATCTTTAAGAGTAATATTTCCAAAGAGAGTAGGTGAAGATTTACGCATAATTTCTTCATTATTGAAAACATATGCACCTTAGAATTTTTATCCTTAGACAAAACAATCATGTTTTTCAGGCTTCGATTTTGGAACTAAAGTAGCGATCAAGATTGTCAAAGAAAGATGCCTTGAGAGTAAACAATCTTCATGTTGAATTTGGACTATTAGATATGTGTAGAGCTCATGTTAAACATCCTTAAAATCATTCAAGAATATAATACACTCTATGATAGGGTTTGATGTAATTAAATATCAACAATTTCCCAATATCTTGGTTCCACAATGCCCCACTTGCACAAAATTGTAGCCTCGAAGCTCTCTAAAAATTTTCTTTCTCGAAACACATCATAATCTTAATTGGGAGCCAAATAGAATCATGCTACCACATAGTGGCTCCCACTTCTGTCCTCATACTGACCTTATCTTGTTCCATGCTTTCCAAATAGAGCAGATAAGATCCAATCTTCTAGGGACCATTTGATCACCATGATGTGATGCTAAACAACTTCCAGATGCAGCCTTGAAGCATAGGTGGCCTCACACGGGCACTCACAGAACCATCATTCACTCAATCATTCTAATTTATGTACTCTTGAGGACAGAATCTAATAGCTTTTGCACACATGAAATATACTAAGATGCCTTGGTAATGGAATTTATTTCACTCAAAATGGTTACTCCTACTAGGAGAATCAATGCCTCCAAGACATTGCATCCAAGAGAGACAAGCTATAACCTTCACTACGTATACAAAGATAGACCACTACTCCATTTCAAACCTCGCTCTCTTAGAATATGCTCCAATTCAACACAATCTTTGAGATAAGTTTAAATGAAAAAAATAGATTAGGTAACCTTATCCCTGACCTATTCCTCTCCATGTCCTTCAATATCTGAGTATTGATATGTCTATACAATTTGTGCCATACATCTAATTATTTTACCTTCTTGTTTCCAAATGCTACCTTCTAATTATGTTACCCTTATGACTGAACTTGACTCGGAATCCTCTCTAAAGCATTTGGCCCTTAGGGAGTAGAGATTTTTATTTGTGAACATGAAGTACATCCTTCAAGCACGTGCTTTGGTTCGATTCATCTAATATAACATCACCTATATCTGTAATAGCATGAGGATTACCATCACCTATTTCCACATGCCCTTTAGTTGATGGCACTTACATGTTTGAGAAGAACTCCTTGGTGCAACTCATGAGGTTGCTACATCCACTATCAATGTACTATGTGCTTGACCGTTGTGTCTTATAGTCACTCATTCGCATCATGGCTAGTATGCTCTCATTTTCCTTTGAAGTAGATGCATATTTATCTTGACCTCTTTAGGTTGAATTTGATATGAATCCCTTGCATAGTGGCCATACGTGCAACAAATGAAGCAAACCTAGGAGCGTTGGTTGTCTCTATTCTAATTGAACCTTCCTCCTCCACCTTTGAACTTGCCTCTACCTATTGATGAAGATTATTTTATTCCTTGATCCCAATCAAAATCACCATTTGATCGTCTTCCATTTATACATTTTCCTCTACCTTCGTCCCTTTATCTTCCTCTTCCTTTACTTGATAGAAAGTTTGGACTTCATTTCACTTTGCCTTTTAGCATCCAAAATTCATCTCCTTACTGATTATCAAGGCCACCAACTACTCAAATTTGGTAAGAGCATCTTTAACATACAGAGATGTTGTAAAATCATTCCAGTTCTCATAATCCTTAATCCCATTCAAGGTGTACGCAACTAGGTCATCATCCTTAAGCTTATTCAAGTTGTACACAACTATGTCATAATCTATGTGACAACCTATGGAACACAATGCATCATTGAACTCTTTTATTCTCAAAATGTAGCCATTTATATTTTTACTTAGTGTTTTCCTCAGATATTAATTTTATTCTTCTTTCTTGTAGATGCCTTTGATGCATACAAAGCGAAAAATGACTATATATTTTATCTCCCTACTTCAAAATGCGCCCAATAGATGAGATTGATAATCTCCTTCATTACTAATAGACTCTCCTTTGCTTGGTGAGTACTTTTGAACTTGATCCAATAGGTCTCCTTCCTTCAAGGCACTTCAACGAATTCTCTAGTCTTACTTGAATGCTTTTGTATGTTGAAAAGCTTTGATAGCACTCATGGGAGGAGAAAAAACTTCCCTATCGAGGCTTGAAGCATAGGTGGCCTCATAGGCACACGCACGAAACAACTATTCACTCAAACAATTGATTCTCTAAACACTTGAGTAGTAAATCCTTGAACCTTTGCAGACATAAACTAAATGCAAAGATCTTGCTAAAACAAGTTATTCCACTCAAAAATGTTACTCATACAAGGAAAACCAACTCTTGGAAGACAAACAAGTTATAGCCTTCACTAGGCATACACAAATAGAGCACTACTCACTGTTCGACGTGGTGGAGATTCAATATGAGCTTTTCGACAACCCCAAATGACTAGAGTACATTTCTTAAAAACAAAATATTACTATGAATGAGTGAGAAATGATAAGGGAAACTTGCTCAAAACTCAAAGCAATCCAGGTCATACACACAAAATCATGTGAGATAGATATGGCATCACAACGGTGAGTGAAGCTCTTTCGACTTGTCCTTCCTCATTTCATCTTATTGAATGGGATTCACAATGGTATAACCACATGATGATTGACCCATTGGATTACTAGAACATTTAGAGGGCACAATCAAGATGGTGCTTTTTAAATTCACCCTCCCTCCCCCTCCACTGTGCACTTCTCTGGCTTTCTCACCAGAGCTAAGATTTAGCTTCAACTTCTTTACCACCTTCTCCTTTCACTAACTAGAGTCACTAGAACATGAGTCAATTGCTTGTGTAATGATATGATGATCAATGATATTTATCCACCGTCAATAGCCAACATCAAATTTGCAAGAGAGGTCAATTTCTCGCATCGACCTTGTGAGAGAGGTTGATGGATGGAGTGAACTTTGTAGGAGAGGTTGATGCTTGGGATCGATATTGTGGGAGAGGCTGTAAGAAAATAACAGCACAACAGAATAGACCTGTAGACAGAGTTGAGATAAAAACGTAGACAAAGATATACGCTGACTCAGAGATAGAGAACTCAAACTCTCAGATTGCCGAGCATAATGCAGTTACAATGATGGTACTGTCCACCCATGCGCTCCCAGTGTGGAGCTTAGATGGCGATCTAGACAAACTCTAGATGAAGGGCTTACTAGTGCGCAATGCGATGTAAAGCTCAACCTAGGACGTGCTCATATAGCTTTTACAAGGCGGTTTGGCATAGATAAACGTAGTCGAGAGATAGAAAATAGTCGGTAAAATATACGATCTGACGATATCTCCATGACAAGAAGTCCAACCATCTCGGCCCTGCGGGCCAAGGAAATAGGCCCCCCAGACCCCGCAGAAGGGGGCCATGCAACTTTGGTTGTCACACTTCCAACTTTGTAGCCTCCTGTCCTTGTATTGCTATGTGCCATAGGATCCTCCTCAACCATACTGCTTCACATGCGGCAACACATGCAGCTTTGTACTCAACTTCAGTAGAAGATAATGTTGTATTCGGTAGAAAATCCCTGATCCTAAAGAAAAGCAATATCCAGAAACTGATTTTCTGCTATCAATATCTCCTGCCCAATCTTAGTCACACTATCCAACCAGAGATGATCCTTGTTCATAAAGAAGACCATAATCAATAGTTCCTTTCACATACCTGAGTATCCACATGCTTGCCTTCCAATGAGTTTGGCAAGGCTCATTAGAGAACCTGCTTACTACTCCAACAACATAAGAGATGTATGGCCTGCTATTGCACGAGTAGATGAGACTTCCAACTAATTTCCTGTATCTTCCAATATCCACTAGAGGTGAAGTATCTTCAATAGATAATTTTGTGTTGACCTCCATAGGTGTAGAAATTTCCTTGCAATCCTCCATGTCGAATGCCTTCAATATCTGCCTTGCATACTTTTGCTGAGAGATGAAAATCTTCCCTCGTTCCTGCCAAACTTCAAGACCTAAGCAATAATGCATTAAGCCCAAGTCTGTCATTTCAAATTTTGAACTCAAGGCAAGTTTTGTTTGTTGCTGAAGACCATCATCATTTCCTGTAATCACAAGGTCAGCTACCTAGAGTACAAGCACAATTATCTTCCCTCGTTTCTTTAGAACATACAAGTTAGCATCAGAAGCACATCTTTTGAACCCCAGATGCAAGATATACTTATCTATCTGCTGGTACCATGCTCTAGGGGCTTGTTTTAGCCCATATAATGCCTTCTTCAATGTACATACCTTGTTCTCTAAATGGGGAGCCTCAAACCCTGGTGGTTGAGACACATATACCTCTTCCTTGAGGTCTCCATTCAGGAACGCTGATTTGACATCCATGTGATAGACTGACCAACGCTTATGTGCAGCCACAACTAGTACTACTCAGATAGTAGTCATCCTTGCAATTAGTGCAAATGATTCACAAACGTCAATGCCTTTAACTTATGAGTAGCCCTGTGCAACAAGTCTTGCTTTATATTTTTCTAGAGTACCATCATCCTTATACTTAGCTTCCAAACCCACTTGGTGCCAATGACTTTACGCTTAGGGGGTCAATCCACTAGCTCCCAAGTTCCATTCTTCATGATATTGTTGTATTCTGTTTGCATGGCAACCCTCCAATTCGAATCATGGAGTGCCTCCTCCACATTGGTTGGTTCGTTCGCTTCTTCTTAAATGAGATTGCCATCAAGGATGTGTTTACAATATGGGCGCTTGCCCGTCTTTGTTCCTCTAGTGACTGTGGGATGGGGCTTGCAGAATCATTGTGGGACTTGTTTCTGCAACTTGTTCTAGTGACTGTGGGATGGGGCTTGCAGAATCATAGAGCTGCCTCACCCAACGTGGCAATGGCCTTTCCACTTGGGTGTCAGCAAGTTGGTGGCTTTCAGACTCATCATCTGAAGATGATGCTTCCTTCTCTTGTGTAGACGGGATAGCTCTTGGGCGAGGTTCATAGTGGATTTCCCCTTTGCCTGATGATAAAGTGGAAGCTCTCTTTTCCTCCTCCACTACATGTGGGTGCTCCTCCTTAAACACCACATCACAACTCACCATGATCTTCTTAGCGTCAGGGTCATAAAGCTTATAAGACTTCTTATCTTCATTGTACCCTAGGAAGACACATTTGATGCTTTTGGTTGAAGCTTGTTTCTCTCCCTATCTTGAACATGTACATAACATTCACTTCCAAATACTTTGAAATGGGAAACAAAAGGATTTTTACCAGTGTAGGCTTCTTGTGGAGTCTTTCCATTAAGTGCCTTGGTGTATCTTCGATTCAAGATGTAGACAATAGTGTTGATAGCCTCTGGCCAAAATTGATTAGGCAAACCCTTTCCTTTCAACATGCACCTTGCCATCTCCATGATGGTTTGATTGCGATGTTCTGCAACACCGTTCTGTTGAGGACTATGTTCCACTGTGAGTTGATGCTTGATTCCGTTGCTCTTGTAGAAATCTTCAAACTCTGTTGATGTGAACTCACCACCACCATTTGTCCTAAATTTCTTCATCGTCTTCCCTGTTTCAGTTTCAACAAGCTGAAGCCATTCTTTAAACTTACCAAAAGCTTGAGCCTTATCGCGAAGGAAGTACACCCACATCTTCTTGCTATAATCGTCGACAAGTAACATGAAGTAGGAAGATCCGTCCAAGGCCTGTGTAGGAATTTTTCCGCACACGTCAGCATGCACCAACTCTAGAGGATAGCTTGCCCTGTTCTTGCTTTCTTGTGGAAATGCCTAGTTGCTTGCCCATCATGCAAGCCTCACATGGTTCCTTCATTTCTGCAATCGATGGTAGGTGTGCAACCATACCTCTACAATGCATCTCCTTTAGTACACGGTATCCAATGTGGCTGAATCTCTCATGCCATAGCTTACTTGTGCCCACGTTTGTAGTGGCTGTAAGAGCACACAACTCATACAGGTTGTTCCTCCTTATGCCAATCCCAACAAACGGTTGTTGTTATTGTCCATCATCTTAGCTCCTGTCTTACTAAAAGATACTTGATGACTTTGATCAATTATAGAAGCTATTGAAAGTAGACTTCGTTTTATTTGTGGAACATACAACACATTTGAAAGCTTTTTGATATCACAATTAGAGTTAATGAAAGAAACTATACCTTCGCCCTCTACAGGACATCTTGCATTGTTCCCTACCTTTACTGTGATGGGTTCCTTTAGAGGCTGTAAGGAACTGTAAAGGTCTTTTCTACTTGTCATGTGACGAGATGCACCAATGTCCAACACCCATGAGTCATGTGTTTCTGAATCTTCAGCCGAGGAGCACATGTTCTCTATCGTAACAAATAACTCAAGCTCTGTTTGTGCTGTGTTCGCAGACTCCTTGCCCTTGCCAGATTTTGAAGATCCACTCTTCTCTTCTGCCTTCTTGATGCGACAGTCTTGGATTCTGTGTCCTTTCTTCTTGGAGTGGAAACACCCCCCCTTGAACTTCGTTTTGTCGTTCTTCTTTTTCTCTCCATCTTTTAAAGAGTCTGATTTGCCTTTGGAATTTGCTGTGAATGCAGCATCTCCTTTGCTACCACCACTCCTTGCCTTGACCCGCAGCTCCTCCTCCATGAGTAAGGCACTAAATTCTTCAAAATTTAGCGGTTGAGGTCTGATTTGAGTGTTAAGAGCAGTTACCAAACCATCAAACTTAGGTGGACAAATTCGAAGACAACAACGAGCTAACTCCTCACTTGAATTTTGATCACTTGCTCCTGCCATTTGATCTTGTAGATTCTTTATGCCAGTGATAAACACCTCTGCAGTCTCCCCATCAGTAAACCCTTTTGCTGCAAGCTGATTCTCCAAGTTCTGAATCCGTGTCTGATTACGAGTTTCATATCGATTTCTCAGTATGTTCCATGCTTCACATGCCTTCGTAGTATGCTTAATGAGAGTTTGAACACTATCAGAAGTACTTGTAACTAGAGCACAAAGTGCATTTGCATTTCTACGTTTCCAAGCACGTAGAAGATCAACATCAGGAGGAATCATTCGACCAGGATTATTTGGAAGAGGTCTTTCTTGGGGCTCATGATGAGTTCCCAGAATACTCTCCAAAAGCTCATAAGAATCAAGAATAGAAGTAATTTTGAACTTCCACAAGGTGTAGTTCGTACTATCAAGTTTACCTTCTACGAAGGCTGGTGGCCATATCCACAACGTTGGGATGACCGGCATCATTGCTGCTCCTGCTTGTGCACCACCTACTCCTGTTGATAAACCACCTTGGCCCCCAGTCATAGATGATGGTGCATTGCTTGACATCTTCTCTCTTTTGTTGCTCAGACCTCTACAAGCTCTGCATTTCTACTTCGGCACCACTTACAGCCTCCTCAGCTCTGATACCATGTAAGAAAATAACAATAGAACAGAATAGACCAGTAGACAGAGTTGAGAGAAAAACGTAGACAAAGATAGATGTAGACTAAGAGATAGAGAACTCAAATTCTCAGATTGCCAAGTGTAATGCAGTTATGATGAAGGTGTTGTCCACCCATGCACTCTGAAGGGCTTACTAGTGCGCAATGCTATGTAAATCTCAACCTGGGCCGTGCTTATATAGCCTTTACAAGGTGGTTCCGTATAGATAAATGTAGTCGGGAGATAAAAAATAGTCAGTAAAATATACGATCCGATAATATTGCCATGACCAGAAGTCCTACTGTCTCGGCCCTACAGGGCAAGGGGATACCCCCCCAGACCCCACAGAAGGGAACAAGCCCCCCTCTGCACTCCCCCCATTAAGGTTCTATGGGGAAACCGCGAGACACCACATGTCCTTTATTTTCACCTTAATTGGCAACCCAATGGCTTCAAAGTTTGTGCCCTACCTAACCTAATGGCTAGGCTCACAAAGATTATCTACAACCGTCAACGCTCACACATAGACCTCATCTAACTTGGAAGTTAGGGTTCCACAAATATCGGGGCTCTCATAATGGCTTCTCCTCATAATGGGGGCCTTAAAACTTAGAGCACCATGGATCATTTGTGGTCACATGAGGGTGGAGTCTTGAGCATATTTAACATAGGCCAATACCTGGAATCATACACTCTCCCCCTAAACTCAATGCATGTCATCCAATTTATGTGAGACGTTGATGCGAGGTAGTGACTTTATATGAGAATTCAATTCTCGACATCGGCTTCATGTGAGAAGCTAATGGGACGTATCAACTTCTTACATAAATTCGATGCTTGATATCCACTAGATGGAAACTAGCGTTGAAAATATACGTTTGAAATGACCTAATATCAAATTCATTCACAAAAAATTTACTTATACTTTATTATCTAAATATTGGAATCTTTTTTCAATTTCTTTCTATATAGATTTGTGTTACCTATGCGATATTCTACCTGCATCCTTCTTCTCTATTGCTGAATATTTTGATTTTTCTATGCTTTCTCTCTCTAATGTTGCGGGTCAGTGTATAATTAGACCTAGCTACTCTAATCTATTTCTAAAGACTTATATGAGTTGAGCCAAATGTACTTCGATCTAACCAAGATCAACGAAGTTAAGATAGGTAACTTTACTATAGTAGATTTGCTTGATATTCCGTAGGCTCTCATAGTGAGTTTTACGTGATCATAAATCGTGTTAAGCCTAAACTCGAAAAGAGAAAAAGTCCTAAGTTTCATATAATATTTTTTCTCAATTCAGAGTATCTATCCATAATCTATTTAAGTACATATCTCTTTTATTGGAGAACCTTAGTGCTACACGATCGCATTCATGCATAACCCTCCTTAGAGAAAATGACTTTGATTTTTCCTTATATTATTTTATGAACTTGAAATGTTAGCTGCATAACCTTTGTAATATCTTCTTCTGGTATCTTCTATTCCATCTCCAAGAATTTATCTAAAGGCCAATGCCAATTTCACTTTGTAATACATAATTGTAAACAAAGTGGTTATCCTTTGCATGAAACTTCTTCTATGTGTGTCAGATTGCTTTCTTTGCTATGAGCTTATGAGGATCCTTTTTGTGCCTCTATCATAAAACGTACCTTAGAGCTGGGTAAGAGATATCTATTTAAATACATACCTATCTTTCTATCTATCACTTTAAATACATATATGTTTCCCTAAGAGATATGAAACCTTGTGATAGGTTTTTATATATTTAAAATATACATAGAATGCAAATGGC
The DNA here is from genome assembly GCA_020310875.1 of Ceratopteris richardii. Lineage (NCBI taxonomy): Eukaryota > Viridiplantae > Streptophyta > Polypodiopsida > Polypodiales > Pteridaceae > Ceratopteris > Ceratopteris richardii. The sequence goes on from CM035441.1 coordinate 48,834,497, forward strand.
TCTGATAGAGTTTATATAGATAAGAGATATGATCTCACTCATTGGAATCATTAATTTAATCTTACCATAAAATTAACTTAAGAATTATTAAGATCCAACATCATTTAATAGTTCTATGGAAAATCTTATAATTATTAATTAGTAGTCAAATTGTACCTCTGAATCATTGTCAATCATAATGTCAAGACATGATCATTTACTTGTACAACACATAATAATGGGTCAAATCCAACTTCATAATTATCTAGAGACGTGATTTGGGAGATATAATCACTTGATGTTACACCTTTACTACCTACAGTATAAAGGGAGTGCTTCAAAATTTTTCTTCCAATCAATGAGGATGAGCTCCATCTTTTTGGATATGTCTAGGGCTATCTTGTCTCTAATGAGCTTGATAGACTTTCAAATTCATTTTTTTTGTTCATCCTTTCATTAAAGACATGCATGTCTTAGAATGTGTCAATGATTCTATGTTCTTGGTCGAGTCATTTTAGTTAGATTCTCGATGCAATTGTGCTCATCCTAGGATCAATGTTGATCTCAATCCACCTAATGATCTCTCTTCTAATTCAAGTGCGTGTGGAGAAAAGGATGTCAATAAAGAGGGGAGAGTATACAAACAATGTTCATGCATTTTAAGCCAAGGCCTCATTTAATACATCAAAGATGATTCCAAGTCCTTATTTTAGATAGACAAGTTGCATTGGGCATGGTGAAGAATTGTTGAGGTTTGAATTTTTTGTATAAATTAGAAATGAAGAAACTAACATTGCTACAAGAGAGATTCTTAAATTTAGACAGTGAGAGGAAAGATATATACCTTGGTTCTCACATGCAAATTATTGAGGATCACATGTCACTAACACATGTTGCTTTTGAGTATTAATTTATTCAAGGGATCCAACATTGCAAGTATGCATTTAAAACTTTGATGGGTCTCTGGAATTTGAGAATACATAAGATTCAGTAAGGGATTACTAGTGGAGATCTCATTTTTATACCTATTATGGAATTGCAACCAAAGGATCGACTAGTGGTTATGCAATGAGTTGGATGATAAACTAATTAGTTTTCATTATGAAATCATGCCTACAACTCAAAGGTTACACATTTTAGATAACTTTATACATCAAGAAGTATTTCATAACTTTAGAGAAGAGATGGGTGAATTCCCAATTTGCAAAACTTTGAAAAACATGAAAAAGGGTCCCACAATACTACATGAAAAAGATAATTTTGAAATTCCTCTGAAAAACCATTCTGAAAGTCAAGATTTATAAATAAACAAGGCAATTCATCATCGAAATAAAGCATTCAGAAATTGAGTGTTCTATGTGTTTGTTGATTGCTAGTATGGATCAAAATAAGACAGGTTTGCTCCATTATTCATGCTTTCCTAAGGATATTGAAGATGAATTCCGTGTGTAAATGCAATTGGTTGGCGCTTCGATATACAATGAAACCGTAAAGTCTAATTTTTCCTCCACATATGTCAATGTACATAATGATCCAAACCTTATTATCACTATGATTCATATAGCTTTACAATCATGGGAGGGTATTTTTTCACCAACTCTATATCCATAGATTGATAATATTGCAAGAGCGAATAATAATTCAATACTCATTGAATATTTATGCATTTTTGAGGATAGAGAAGTGTTTTAGAAGGTTAAAGTAAATTTTCTTTCAGTTGGGCACACTCATGATGACATTGATCAAATGATCAGTACATTCTCTAAGAGGTTGGCATGCCATAATTGCTCGAAAGAAGCAATAATGTTGAACTCCTCTGATTTTTGCAAAGAATCAATAGCTTTGATTCTGATATGCTATCCATAAGCCCACATATTAGTGAACATTTGGGCCTACAAAAAAAAATATAAGAGAAATTAGTATGCATATATGTGAAAAAATAGAATTTTACTATTCACAACCTATCCTTAACTCCCTCTGCTCACTTAAGACTCTTTCATTATTTGTATTGACTCCTTGCATACTAGTATTTAGTCAATCTCTAAAAGAAGATATACTTGTATTCTCTTTACTATCGGGGTTGCATGTATATCTTTTGTTTTTTTCTTGTCTTTAATTTTGGAGATTTTGAAGTTCTTGTTCATACTCATTAAGGAATCGTTGCATGCATTTGTTATTATAGGAAATAAAAGTAGAAATACCACTTTTTTCTTGCAACCTAAATTGAAATGGACCTCCCTTACCTAATTCTATCTCTTCTGTCAATTTTGAAGAAGAATCACTAGTCCATGCATGTAGAGCTTCTTCATAAATTGTTTCAAGATATTCACTAACATAGTACATGCACTCATGAATTATTCATCCCTTTGCCATAGATCCTTTTGGTTTTTCTCTTTGTTACACATAACATTTTAATGTGTCCATAAATCACTGTTGGAGCAAGTCTATGATAAGCCTAAGTATTGTCTTGAGTCCCACAAATTCAAAGAAGAAGCCTTAAAATAAAGACATTTTAGAGTTCACTTGTGAACTACCTCTCGTAACTTTTGAAGAGTTTACTTAATGTAAAAGTGAAAGAATCTTAAGTGGTTGAGTCGACTTGATCAAAAATGGAGAGAGGACCACGAATTCATGATTTGTGATAGATAGAGAATCAAATCAATCACTAATTGATTGGAGAGTGATTGAGGGAAATTAGCCTCCCAAGCTCAACTATAAATAGATGGCAGCTTTACTCGTGGTTAGAGAGACCTCAGATAAGACCTCAAGAGCTGAGATTTGTGCCATATCAAGGTGTGGTTTCAAGGCATACATATGTATCAGTAAGTCCATTGTGTTGTAAGATCAATATACTTTCATTTTCAAGATCATTTGAGTTCATATTTCCATGTTCTTGTGAAGTGTACTACTCACTGCCATATATCTTAGTTTTCTTAGTCAGATTGCAGAGATAGTTTCTCAGATTTTGGTGCATCATTTTCAATGAGTTAACTTGGAACCGTTAGCTCTATAAGTCTACTATATGTTCACTAGTTTTCATTCAATTTGGGTGTTTCAATATTCAGTTATGTTCAGTTGAAGTCAGCCTTGTCTGTTCATTTTCACTTCTTTGTCAGGTGCTTGACTTTTTTACTCTTGTCAGAGCTGTTTCTCAGTATGTACTTACCCAAATTCAATCATTTAAAGGTTCATGGATTCGGCATACTGTCTAGTATATGCATACAAAGTTTCATAATATTGGATTCTTAAATCTTGAGTTATGTTCATTTTTTTGCTCACTTGTCTCATTACTATAGTAGCCCGTGAAAATTGGGATGATGTCATGACTTGTTAAACATCATTCTGAGTGTGTGGTTCGTTATTTTTTATGCAATTACTCTTTAAAGTTAGCTCTTTAAGTTAACTAGACTTTCCCAAAAGGAATTAAGCTACTTGCTGCTGTGCTCAGAGAATTATGCAAAACATTGGACAGGTGTATGAACCAAACTAGCAAGTTCTTCACCTCTGAGCTAACTCCAACTTATCTGTTTTGATCTATCTTTTTGAGAGTGATCTTCCAAGGTACATAGGGTGTCTACTACATCCAGTGGCAAGATAAAAAGGCCCACCACATACTCCTTGAGTTCATTGAGCTTGTGTAGATCAAGGATTTTGCAACACCTCTTCATATTCAAGCACATACCTATCCATCTCTTCACAGTGGTATTAGAGCAAGGATGGCAGATGGATTTCCTTCATCAATTGACAAATTGCACACAGGTAACTACTCAGATTGGTCACTAAGAATGGAAGCTTATCTCCAATGTAGAAGTTTATATGGTTATGTAACTGGAGATGAACTTATGACAAATTTCAGGAACAAAAGTCAACCAACACAAGAAGAGCAAGAAAGATAGAGCACATGGTGCTCCAAGGATGCACTTGCAAGGTCCTATCTCCTCAACTCTATCTTAGATTTTTTGTTTCCTCACATTAGAAGTTATAAGACATCTCAGAAAGTGTGGGATGCACTTGAAGATTTCTTCTCTTCAAGTACTAAAGCTAGGAAGCATCAACTATGGCTGTATTTCACAACTCTCAAGAAGGCTCCCAAACAAAATGTGACTGATTTTGTCACAAAGCTCAAGGACATAGTAGATCACTTGGGAAGCATTAGAGAGGTAATATATGAAGAGAAAATTGTAAGGCAGGTCATCAATGGATTGAAAGCAGATGACAAGTGGGAAGCATTCACCACAACTATGGATTTGTACATGGACATGCATGTACCTGATTTCAATACACTCATTGGAAAACTACTTACTCAAGAGGCAAAGCTTATAAAAAATGGAGAAATATCTAAAGGTAATCAATCTTCAGCCTTATATACTGATAAAAGCAAGTCCAAAGATAACAAAGGAAAGGCAAAGAAAGTGGATGATGAAGCAGGTACATATCAAGTTAACTATGCAGATAGAGGAAGACATGACAGAGGTAGAGGAAGAGGAGGTAGACAAGGTAGGGGGAGATCCCAAGACTCCAACCCATGTTCTATTTGTGGACTAACTAATCATACAATTGAAAATTTCTTTAGGAATTCCAGGAATCAAAGAGGAAGAGGATCCAATAGAGGAAGTTATGGCTACTCAAGAGGAAGGTTCAACAACTACCATGGAAATTACAACAACTACAATCATTGAAATTATCAAGGAGGCTAGAAAGGAAGGAGAGACTTCAATAATTACACAGAAGAATCAAACAAAGAGGATTCATTATTGATCATGAACATGGCTATGCCACAAGGTAAATCTGATGAGCATGTTTTCTACATACATTCAGGTTTCTCCAATCATGTGGCAAGAAATGTAGCTATGCCACAAGGTAAGTGTTGGGCAGATATTAGAGAAAGGGTTGCAAGTCAGGTTCACAAAAGCAGGAGCATTTTTTCAAGATCCAAGTCAAGGATTCAAAAGAATTGCAAAATGTGAAAAGACAGGTTGATGGTTCACATTTGAATTACAAGACACTAGAAACATTGCTCTCTTTAATTATGGTAGTAAAACACTTACAGAATTGTAAGTATGGCACAAAAGGTTAGCACATATTGGTGAAAGGTCATTAAAGCAAATTTTCAGGGACCAAAGTGTACTTGGACTCCTTAACTTGCCAAAACAACATATGATTTATAAGTGTAGTGCATGTCAATTTGGAAAGTCTCACAGGTTACCATTCATGAAGAAAGGTTATATGCATGGAGATCTCTTCGAGTTGGTTCATACAGATGTATGGGGACCGAGCAAGATAACTTCAATATCTGGATCAAGGTATTATGACTCCTTTATTCATGATTGCAGCAGATGGACTATCCTATTGTTTATGAAACACAAAGATGAAGTTTTTTCATGTTTCAAAAGATATTTGGCTCTTGTGGAGAATCCAACAAGTAAATCACTAAAAAGGCTAAGGCCAGATGGAGAAGGAGAATACTTCTCCCATGAGTTTGATTCTTTTCTTCAAGAAAGAGGAATCAAAAGAGAGGTAACTACAAGGTACACTCGTGAGCAAAATGGAGTGGTAGAAAGGAGGAATAGGACAATTCTTGAAGTTGCAAGGTCCATGTTAAATGAAAAGCATTTGCCTAATTATCTATGGGTTGAGGCTATATCTACATCCACTTACTTGATTAACAGGTTGCGTTCAAAATCCCTTGATGGGATGACTCCATATGAGGCCTGGAATGGAAGAAGACCAAGCTTAGATCATTGTAAAATTTTTGGTTGCATTGCTTTGGCCAATGTTCCTTCACAAGTTAGAGGCAAAATGGATCCAAAGGAAGAAAGGTGCATAATCATTGGATATGACAACAATCAAAAGGGCTACAGGTTATACAATCCTACAAACAAAGGATTCTTGGTAAGAAGAGATGTAGTTTTTGATGAGAAAAATTCATGGTATGAATATTCATTTAGGAAGGTCAATTTACCATATGATCTTGAAGAAGATTTTCCAAAGCTCGGTAGAGAACAACCAAAGATTGAAGAACAAGACACCTTAGAGGATGATGAAGAATCTCAGATGGAAAAGACCAAAGCATGGAAGTCTAAAGGTAAAGCAAAATTGCAAGAACTTGGACATGAGGCAAAATCATCACATCATGGCCTAAGAAGATCTACGAGGGAAAAGAAAAAACTAGAAAGGTATGGGTTTGACACCTCATTAGTAACTTAACATTCTATTTACATAGCACAGGACATAAATCAAGAGGAGCCATCATCCTTTGAAGAGGCCAAAGCAAAATTAGAATGGAAGCATGCAAGGAAGGAAGAGATTGAAGCACTTGATGAAAACAACACTTGGGATTTGGTGCCCAAGACTTCATCCATGAAGGTAATAGGCTCAAGATGTATCTATAAACTCAAGACGAATTCTCATGGTTCCATTAACAGGTATAAGGCAAGGCTTGTAGCAAAAGGCTTTGCACAAACTCAAGGAATTGATTATGAGCAGATCTTCTCTCCTGTGGAAAAGATGCCCACTATTAGGATTTTTCTTAGTATTGCCTCTTCCAAGAATTGGAAGGTACATCAACTAGATGTAAAGAATGCATTCTTGAATGGTTGGATAATAGAGGATATGGCACAACCACCTGGTTTTGAGAATCAAGTTTATCCTGATTATGTGTGTAAACTTAACAAAGCATTGTATGGTCTCAAGCAAGCCCCAAGAGCTTGGAATTTCAGGCTTGTTTCATTCTTGCAGGACAAAGGCTTTCAACCAAGCAAGGCAGATTCTTCACTCTTTATTAAAAAGAGTAATTCTGAGATCATCTACCTATGTGTATATGTACATGATATTATATTGACAGGAAATGATGCAAATGGTAAGAAGAAGATCAAAGATCAGATGAGAGAAGAGTTCAAGATAAGTGATTTGGGTTCACTTACCTACTTCCTAGGTTTGGAAGTTGTCTGCAAAGATCATAGTTTGTTTCTCACTAAAGAAAGTACATTAAGGACATGTTGGCAAAATTTAAGATGCAAGATTGTAAGATTGCATGTACTCCAATGGAGGTCAATCACAGATTGAGCTCACATGAAGGTGAACTCATAGAGGACATCACATCATATCAAAGTCTAGTGGGTAGTATCAACTATGCCACATTGACAAGAGTAGATATATGTTACAGTGTGAGTGTGCTAAGTCAATTTATGCACACACCAAGGAAACCACACATGAGTGCTGCCAAAAGGATTCTCAAGTATCTCAAAGGAACCATAAATGAAGGACTTTATTATCCTTATGTATGTGATTTAGGTTTGAAGCTATTTTCTGATGTAAATTGGGCTCGTTCCAAGGAAGATAGAAGGAGCACTTCAGGATATCTTACTTAAGTAGGTTCAAAGCTTATTTCATGGTCATCCAAGAAGCAACCTATAGTTTCTCTTTCTTCCACAGAGGCTGAGTACAGAGGTCTTGCCATAGCCACACACAAAGCTATGTGGATGAAGACATTATTCAAAGATCTTGGATTGGAGTTTGGAACTCAAACTATTTTTTGTGACAATATGAGCTCTATTCACTTAGCTACTAATCCAATTTTTCATGCAAGGACTAAACATATTGAATTTCATTATCAATATGTAAGAGAGAAGATTGTGAGCAAGGAAATTCAAATATCATATGTATCCACTCATCAACAATGTGCAGATATTCTAACCAAAGCATTGGATGGTACAAAGCTTTGCAAATTCAAAGCCATGATTGGTTTGCACGTAATCTTGGAAGATTGAAGACCTCAAGCATACTTGGCTTGAGGTGGAGCTGTTGGAGCAAGTCTATGACAAGCCTAAGTATTGGCTTGAGTCCCAAAAATTCAAAGAAGAAGCCTTAAAATGAAGACAATGTAGAGTTCACATGTGAACTACCTCTTGTAATGCTTGAAGACTTTAGTTAATGTAAAAGTGAAAGAATCTTAAGTGGTTGAGTCCAATTGATCAAAAAGGGAAAGAGGAGCCACGATTTTGTGATTTGTGGTAGATAGAGAATCAAATCAATCACTCAACTATAAATAGATGGCAGCTTTAGTCGTGGTTAGAGAGACCTCAGAGAAGACCTTGAAGAGCTGAGAATTATGCCATATCAAGGTGTGGTTTCAAGGCACACATATGCACAGTAAGTCCATTGTCTTGTAAGATCAATATACTTTCATTTTCATGATCATTTGAGTTCATATTTCCATGTTCTTGTGAAGTGTACTACTTACTGCCATATCTCTCAGTTTTCTCAGTCACATTGCAGAGATGGTTTCTTTGAGTTTGGTGCATCCGCTTCAGTGAGTTAACTTGGTAAAGTTATCTCTATAAGTCTTATATATGGTCACCAATTTTCATTTCATTTGCGTGTTTCAATATTCAGTTATGTTTAGTTGAAGTCAGCCGTGTCTATTCATTTTCACTTCTCTGTCAGGTGCCCGACATTTTTACTGCTCTTGTCATAGATGTTTCTCAATATATACTTACTTAAATGCAATGATTTAAAGCTTGTTGGATTTAGCATACTGTCTAGTAAAAGTGTACAAAGTTTCATAATCACTGGATTCTTAAATCTAGAGTTATCTGCATTTTTCTGCTCACTGATTTCATTGCTGATGTCATCACTTGTTAAAGATCATTCTTAGTGTGTGGTTCATTATTTTTGATGTGATTACTCTTGGAAGTTAGCTCTATAAGTTAACTAGACTTCCCCAAAAGGAATTAAGCTCATTACTGTTGTGTTTAGAAAATTATGCAAAACATTGGATATGTATATCAACCAAAATAGCAAGTTCTTCATCTCTGAGCTAACTCCAACTTATGTGTTTTGATCTATCTTTTTTACAGTGATCTTCAAGGTACATAGGGTGTCTAATACATCCATTGGCAAGATAAAAGGTCCCACCGCATACTCCTGGAGTTCATTTGGCTGGTGTAGATCAAGGAGTTTGCAACACCTCGTCATCTTCAAGCACATAGCTATCCATCTCTTCACAATCACTAGACCCAAAAAATCCATCTAGTCTTTACAAATCCTCAAATATCTATTTCATTCATAAGATATATCAATAAATGAACCTCAATATCACAAAATAATGTTGGCAGATCTTTTTACATCAAACATAGTAGCTCCTTGCATTCATGTTTCCTTTGTGCTATCGATTCTTTGTGATTCTCTTTTAATGTAATCCACATATTGTCAATCATAACTTAAGTTATAAAGAAATAAATTTGTAAAGGGAAGATATAAAATAGTTTTATATATTAAACTTAAAGAATAATATTTACCTTATAAGGAATTGAAGATGATATATAATGTCCCGTAATGCATATCCATCGATAAAAAGAGGTAGAATGTGCTTCAAAAACTTATGCCAGTCATGTGTCTTTAAACTAGATAAGCTCCCATCATCCAAACTAAATACGTTTTAGAAAGATGCTCCATATCTTGTGGGTATTCAAATTGACTAGATCTTATTATTGATATTTTGCATCTCCATTGTCATAAGTATCCAATGAGCACGTTCATTTCTTGTAGAATTTTTTCAAAAATTGGACAACTTTGGTTTTGATTTTTGACCTTTAAATGATTTCTTAATGTTTTTGTGCCTTTTAGTTCAAGAAGATGTTGCCATAATGAATAACCAACATTCTTGAAAACATGCATAGGACATATCTCTAACTCCCTCCAATACTCCAAAGAATAAAATATCAATATATTTTAAGCTAGTGATAATTTTCCTTCACCTCTAATCTTCACGTTGTCATCATCTCCATTTTCACTTAAGATTGTCGATTGTGGATATATAAGATGTTGTTTTGTCCACTTTCAATACCAATCCATAGGTGTCATTTATTTCTCTAACTTGTTTTAATCATTCCATTAAAATTTATTGCTTCCTTTTGCATCGTAATGCATGATCATCAGGCAAGAGCCATCGATGTCAAACATAAATGTTTTTGTTGAGATTCTTACATATGAAAAATGTTTGCCCAATTTTGACACAACCTCAAACCAACCCTAGTGGCTAGTGTTGCACAATTGAAAGGTAGTACACTAATCATACTACACAAGACTGTCCATACAATAATCAAGTGGTTTGATAGAACTACCCACAATCATAGCAAAAACAAGGTAGACACCTAGGTAAATACAATGCTCAGCCTCATTATTATAGACCTCAACAAAACTACCAGGCACCATACTAGACGTAATGGAGTCCTCAACTATTTTTTATGCAATTACTCTTTACAGTTAGCTCTTTAAGTTAACTAGACTTTCCCAAAAGGAATTAAGCTATTTGCTGCTGTGCTCAGAGAATTATGCAAAACATTGGACAGGTGTATGAACCAAACTAGCAAGTTCTTCACCTCTGAGCTAACTCCAACTTATCTTTTTTGATCTATCTTTTTGAGAGTGATCTTCCAAGGTACATAGGGTGTCTACTACATCCAGTGGCAAGATAAAAAGGCCCACCACATACTCCTTGAGTTCATTTGGCTTGTGTAGATCAAGGATTTTGCAACACCTCTTCATATTCAAGCACATACCTATCCATCTCTTCACAGTGGTATTAGAGCAAGGATGGCAGATGGATTTCCTTCATCAATTGACAAATTGCACATAGGTAACTACTCAGATTGGTCACTAAGAATGGAAGCTTATCTCCAACTTAGAAGTTTATACGGTTATGTAACTGGAGATGAACTTATGACAAATTTCAGGAACAAAAGTCAACCAACACAAGAAGAGCAAGAAAGATAGAGCACATGGTGCTCCAAGGATGCACTTGCAAGGTCCTATCTCCTCAACTCTATCTTAGATTTTTTGTTTCCTCACATTAGAAGTTATAAGACATCTCAGGAAGTGTGGGATGCACTTGAAGATTTCTTCTCTTCAAGTACTAAAGCTAGGAACTATGGCTGTATTTCACAACTCTCAAGAAGGCTCCCAAACAAAATGTGACTGATTTTGTCAAAAAGCTCAAGGACATAGTAGATCACTTGGGAAGCATTAGAGAGGTAATATATGAAGAGAAATTTGTAAGGCAGGTCATCAATGGATTGAAAGCAGATAACAAGTGGGAAGCATTCACCACAACTATGGATTTGTACATGGACATGCATGTACCTGATTTCAATACACTCATTGGAAAACTACTTACTCAAGAGGCAAAGCTTATAAAAAATGGAGAAAGCTCTAAAGGTAATCAATCTTCAGCCTTATATACTGATAAAAGCAAGTCCAAAGATAACAAAGGAAAGGCAAAGAAAGTGGATGATGAAGTAGGTACATATCAAGTTAACTATGCAGGTAGAGGAAGACATGACAGAGGTAGAGGAAGAGGAGGTAGACAAGGCAGGGGGAGATCCCAAGACTCCAACCCATGTTCTATTTGTGGACTAACTAATCATACAATTGAAAATTTCTTTAGGAATTCCAGGAATCAAAGAGGAAGAGGATCCAATAGAGGAAGTTATGGCTACTCAAGAGGAAGGTTCAACAACTACCATGGAAATTACAACAACTACAATCATTGAAACTATCAAGGAGTCTAGAAAGGAAGGAGAGACTTCAATAATTACACAGAAGAATCAAACAAAGAGGATTCATTATTGATCATGAACATGGCTATGCCACAAGGTAAATCTGATGAGCATGTTTTCTACATACATTCAGGTTTCTCCAATCATGTGGCAGGAAATGTAGCTATGCCACAAGGTAAGTGTTGGGCAGATATTAGAGAAAGGGTTGCAAGTCAGGTTCACAAAAGCAGGAGCATTTTTTCAAGATCCAAGTCAAGGATTCAAAAGAATTGCAAAATGTGAAAAGACAGGTTGATGGTTCACATTTGAATTACAAGACACTAGAAACATTGCTCTCTTTAATTATGGTAGTAAAACACTTACAGAATTGTAAGTATGGCACAAAAGGTTAGCACATATTGGTGAAAGGTCATTAAAGCAAATTTTCAGGGACCAAAGTGTACTTGGACTCCTTAACTTGTCAAAACAACATATGATTTATAAGTGTAGTGCATGTCAATTTGGAAAGTCTCACAGGTTACCATTCATGAAGAAAGGTTATATGCATGGAGATCTCTTCGAGTTGGTTCATACAGATGTATGGGGACCGAGCAAGATAACTTCAATATCTGGATCAAGGTATTATGACTCCTTTATTGATGATTGCAGCAGATGGACTATCCTATTGTTTATGAAACACAAAGATGAAGTTTTTTCATGTTTCAAAAGATATTTGGCTCTTGTGGAGAATCCAACAAGTAAATCACTAAAAAGGCTAAGGCCAGATGGAGAAGGAGAATACTTCTCCCATGAGTTTGATTCTTTTCTTCAAGAAAGAGGAATCAAAAGAGAGGTAACTACAAGGTACACTCGTGAGCAAAATGGAGTGGTAGAAAGGAGGAATAGGACAATTCTTGAAGTTGCAAGGTCCATGTTAAATGAAAAGCATTTGCCTAATTATCTATGGGTTGAGGCTATATCTACATCCACTTACTTGATTAACAGGTTGCGTTCAAAATCCCTTGATGGGATGACTCCATATGAGGCCTGGAATGGAAGAAGACCAAGCTTAGATCATTGTAAAATTTTTGGTTGCATTGCTTTGGCCAATGTTCCTTCACAAGTTAGAGGCAAAATGGATCCAAAGGAAGAAAGGTGCATAATCATTGGATATGACAACAATCAAAAGGGCTACAGGTTATACAATCCTACAAACAAAGGATTCTTGGTAAGAAGAGATGTAGTTTTTGATGAGAAAAATTCATGGTATGAATATTCATTTAGGAAGGTCAATTTACCATATGATCTTGAAGAAGATTTTCCAAAGCTCGGTAGAGAACAACCAAAGATTGAAGAACAAGACACCTTAGAGGATGATGAAGAATCTCAGATGGAAAAGACCAAAGCATGGAAGTCTAAAGGTAAAGCAAAATTGCAAGAACTTGGACATGAGGCAAAATCATCACATCATGGCCTAAGAAGATCTACGAGGGAAAAGAAAAAACTAGAAAGGTATGGGTTTGACACCTCATTAGTAACTTAACATTCTATTTACATAGCACAGGACATAAATCAAGAGGAGCCATCATCCTTTGAAGAGGCCAAAGCAAAATTAGAATGGAAGCATGCAAGGAAGGAAGAGATTGAAGCACTTGAGGAAAACAACACTTGGGATTTGGTGCCCAAGACTTCATCCATGAAGGTAATAGGCTCAAGATGTATCTATAAACTCAAGACGAATTCTCATGGTTCCATTAACAGGTATAAGGCAAGGCTTGTAGCAAAAGGCTTTGCACAAACTCAAGGAATTGATTATGAGCAGATCTTCTCTCCTGTGGCAAAGATGCCCACTATTAGGATTTTTCTTAGTATTGCCTCTTCCAAGAATTGGAAGGTACATCAACTAGATGTAAAGAATGCATTCTTGAATGGTTGGATAATAGAGGATATGGCACAACCACCTGGTTTTGAGAATCAAGTTTATCCTGATTATGTGTGTAAACTTAACAAAGCATTGTATGGTCTCAAGCAAGCCCCAAGAGCTTGGAATTTCAGGCTTGTTTCATTCTTGCAGGACAAAGGCTTTCAACCAAGCAAGGCAGATTCTTCACTCTTTATTAAAAAGAGTAATTCTGAGATCATCTACCTATGTGTATATGTACATGATATTATATTGACAGGAAATGATGCAAATGGTAAGAAGAAGATCAAAGATCAGATGAGAGAAGAGTTCAAGATAAGTGATTTGGGTTCACTTACCTACTTCCTAGGTTTGGAAGTTGTCTGCAAAGATCATAGTTTGTTTCTCACTAAAGAAAGTACATTAAGGACATGTTGGAAAAATTTAAGATGCAGGATTGTAAGATTGCATGTACTCCAATGGAGGGCAATCACAGATTGAGCTCACATGAAGGTGAACTCATAGAGGACATCACATCATATCAAAGTCTAGTGGGTAGTATCAACTATGCCACATTGACAAGAGTAGATATATGTTATAGTGTGAGTGTGCTAAGTCAATTTATGCACACACCAAGGAAACCACACATGAGTGCTGCCAAAAGGATTCTCAAGTATCTCAAAGGAACCATAAATGAAGGACTTTATTATCCTTATGTATGTGATTTAGGTTTGAAGCTATTTTCTGATGTAAATTGGGCTTGTTCCAAGGAAGATAGAAGGAGCACTTCAGGATATCTTACTTAAGTAGGTTCAAAGCTTATTTCATGCTCATCCAAGAAGCAACCTATAGTTGCTCTTTCTTCCACAGAGGCTGAGTACAGAGGTCTTGCCATAGCCACACACAAAGCTATGTGGATGAAGACATTATTCAAAGATCTTGGATTGGAGTTTGGAACTCCAACTATTTTTTTGTGACAATATGAGCTCTATTCACTTAGCTACTAATCCAATTTTTCATGCAAGGACTAAACATATTGAATTTCATTATCAATATGTAAGAGAGAAGATTGTGAGCAAGGAAATTCAAATATCATATGTATCCACACATCAACAATGTGCAGATATTCTAACTAAAGCATTGGATGGTACAAAGCTTTGCAAATTCAAAGCCATGATTGGTTTGCACGTAATCTTGGAAGATTGAAGACCTCAAGCATACTTGGCTTGAGGTGGAGCTGTTGGAGCAAGTCTATGACAAGCCTAAGTATTGGCTTGAGTCCCACAAATTCAAAGAAGAAGCCTTAAAATGAAGACAATGTAAAGTTCACTTGTGAACTACCTCTTGTAATGCTTGAAGACTTTAGTTAATGTAAAAGTGAAAGAATCTTAAGTGGTTGAGTCCAATTGATCAATAAGGGAAAGAGGAGCCACGATTTTGTGATTTGTGGTAGATAGAAATCAAATCAATCACTCAACTATAAATAGATGGCAGCTTTAGTCGTGGTTAGAGAGACCTCAGAGAAGACCTTGAAGAGCTGAGAATTATGCCATATCAAGGTGTGGTTTCAAGGCACACATATGCACAGTAAGTCCATTGTCTTGTAGATCAATATAATTTCATTTTCATGATCATTTGAGTTCATATTTCCATGTTCTTGTGAAGTGTACTACTTACTGCCATATCTCTCAGTTTTCTCAGTCACATTGCAGAGATGGTTTCTTTGAGTTTGGTGCATCCGCTTCAGTGAGTTAACTTGGTAAAGTTATCTCTATAAGTCTTATATATGGTCACCAATTTTCATTTCATTTGCGTGTTTCAATATTCAGTTATGTTTAGTTGAAGTCAGCCGTGTCTATTCATTTTCACTTCTCTGTCAGGTGCCCGACATTTTTACTCCTCTTGTCATAGATGTTTCTCAGTATATACTTACTTAAATGCAATGATTTAAAGCTTGTTGGATTTAGCATACTGTCTAGTAAAAGTGTACAAAGTTTCATAATCACTGGATTCTTAAATCTAGAGTTATCTGCATTTTTCTGCTCACTGATTTCATTGCTGATGTCATCACTTGTTAAACATCATTCTTAGTGTGTGGTTCATTATTTTTTATGTGATTACTCTTGGAAGTTAGCTCTATAAGTTAACTAGACTTCCCCAAAAGGAATTAAGCTCATTACTGTTGTGCTTAGAAAATTATGCAAAACATTGGATATGTATATCAACCAAAATAGCAAGTTCTTCATCTCTGAGCTAACTCCAACTTATGTGTTTTGATCTATCTTTTTTACAGTGATCTTCAAGGTACATAGGGTGTCTAATACATCCATTGGCAAGATAAAAGGTCCCACCGCATACTCCTGGAGTTCATTTGGCTGGTGTAGATCAAGGAGTTTGCAACACCTCGTCATCTTCAAGCACATAGCTATCCATCTCTTCACAATCACTAGACCCAAAAAATCCATCTAGTGTTTACAAATCCTCAAATATCTATTTCATTCACAAGATATATCAATAAATGAACCTCAATATCACAAAATAATGTTGGCAGATCTTTTTACATCAAACATAGTAGCTCCTTGCATTCATGTTTCCTTTGTGCTATCGATTCTTTGTGATTCTCTTTTAATGTAATCCACATATTGTCAATCATAACTTAAGTTATAAAGAAATAAATTTGTAAAGGGAAGATATAAAATAGTTTTATATATTAAACTAAAAGAATAATATTTACCTTATAAGGAATTGAAGATGATATATAATGTCCCGTAATGCATATCCATCGATAAAAAGAGGTAGAATGTGCTTCAAAAACTTATGCCAGTCATGTGTCTTTAAACTAGATAAGCTCCCATCATCCAAACTAAACACGTTTTAGAAAGATGCTCCATATCTTGTGGGTATTCAAATTGACTAGATCTTATTATTGATATTTTGCATCTCCATTGTCATAAGTATCCAATGAGCACATTCATTTCTTGTAGAATTTTTTCAAAAATTGGCCAACTTTGGTTTTGATTTTTGACCTTTAAATGATTTCTTAATGTTTTTGTGCCTTTTAGTTCAAGAAGATGTTGCCATAATGAATAACCAACATTCTTGAAAACATGCATAGGACATATCTCTAACTCCCTCCAATACTCCAAAGAATAAAATATCAATATATTTTAAGCTAGTGATAATTTTGCTTCACCTCTAATCTTCACGTTGTCATCATCTCCATTTTCACTTAAGATTGTCGATTGTGGATATATAAGATGTTGTTTTGTCCACTTTCAATACCAATCCATAGGTGTCATTTGTTTTGGACTCTAACTTGTTTTAATCATTCCATTAAAATTTATTGCTTCCTTTTGCATCGTAATGCATGATCATCAGGCAAGAGCCATCGATGTCAAACATAAATGTTTTTGTTGAGATTCTTACATATGAAAAATGTTTGCCCAATTTTGACACAACCTCAAACCAACCCTAGTGGCTAGTGTTGCACAATTGAAAGGTAGTACACTAATCATACTACACAAGACTGTCCATACAATAATCAAGTGGTTTGATAGAACTACCCACAATCATAGCAAAAACAAGGTAGACACCTAGGTAAATACAATGCTCAGCCGCATTATTATAGACCTCAACAAAACTACCAGGCACCATACTAGACGTAATGGAGTCCTCAACTAGTTCTAACTCAATAGCCACCCCCACTTGTAAATGTAATCTTTGTCAAATATGCTGCTATAGAAGAGAATCTCAATAGAGATTTAGAACCTTCATTGCCTTTGATCACAAAAAAGTGGCCCCAACTATAATATTTTTTATTCCACCCATGTAGATAGTCCACCATGTACTACATGGAGTCACCAGAACATATGGAAACATATCAATATGAAAGCCCACCACTGGAACCTAGTTGGGAGCCAGGCTATGCTAATGTCATGCATGCTAATCCCAACCCACAACCCCAATTGAGATAGCTAAGATCACAATGCCCATAATTGTGAATGCTTAAATCTAGAGTACGCATGCTTGAAAGTCTATGTTCATGGAGTTTTGAAGCCCATAGTTGCACATCCAATTGCATGTTAAATGAATTGTAAATACATGAAGCAATTTTGACTTTTAGAATGAGTGAGAAGTCTCTTCATCGAGAGCCACACACCCTTTTTTATTGCACCATGACGTTTGCTGATGCACATAAAAGTACGCATGAATAGAGCCCATTACATGGCCATGCATTGGAACTTGCTTAATAACCCATGCACTTGATTTTTCTCACCACATTTGACTTTTAGAGCTCTTGCAAAAACATGCAAGATATTCTATGGTGGTGTGTCCGGAGGCCACAGAGGTTTGGGGGGTGTGAAGGGCAAACCTAGCAAGAGACGAAGAACAAGGAAACCCAAACATAAACAAATACAATAAAATATCTCACCCTCTGCCCAAAGCCCCATAGGGGCATGCATCAAGCTATAACGTTGAAAGAAGGAGGACCCAAAAGAATGCAAACAAAGAAGTGTAATAAGGTCTTTCCCACACCCATAAGGTCCTTACAAGAATGGGAAGAACTCTAATGAAAAGTTACTAAATGAATGTCAGCTTAGTCAGTGGTACATCCGGTGAAAAGAAATATACAAGCTGACAAAAAATTAGTAGGCTAGATAGAAGGATAGCATGCCTCTTGATGCAACGAGAACTGACAGAGAAGAAAAGATGAAAGCATTCAACTTCGGTTCAGATAAGATAACAAATTGTCTGAACATCTTGAAGACTTCCTCGATCGATTATGGGGTGCAGTGAAAAGACATAGACAGACTAAAGTAAACCAATAGAAAAAGGAACAGAAGCATTGGACTTAGGTTCGGACAAGGTAACACATTTTTTGAAAGTCTTGAAGGCTTCCTTGACCGTTGTTAGCATACAATTAAGAGAAATATAAACTTTCCTTGAACCTTCAAGGCCTCCATGAGTGTTCGTCGTGTGTCTGACCTACCAACTACCTTGCACAATCATTTTTTTGTACTTTTTTAGGAATCTAAAGATGTTTTTGCTTGGGGTTATTTTGATAAGAAGGGCCTTGATCTTTGATTGTATCAACATAATATCCACTTAAATGATGATGCATCTTCGGTTATTTAGTAGCATTACCATATGAACCATGATTTCACAAAATAGGTAAAGGAAGAACTAGATTTCTTGTTGAGGGTTGGATTTATAGTTCCAATTGACTACCAAAAATGGATCTCACCTATCATGATTCTAAAAAAGAAGAACAAGTAGCTATGGATCTATGTTGATTATTACATGCTCAATGAAGATACAATTTTCAACCCCTTTTCTTTTCTATTTTAGATACAATGTTGGATGTAGTAGGTTGAAAGATCTATTCTATGGATGTATTCAATGGCTAACATTAGGTTTGGATGGCTGAATCTGATGTGCCCAAGGTAACATTTATCACTAATTGGGGTGTATTTGCATGCATAGGCATGTGGTATAGACTATACAATGCCCCCAACACCTTCTAGTAGTGTACACATCAATTTTTTTTCTCCATAACCAACCACTTTTATGTGAAACTTTTTGGATGAATTCTCCATCTCTAAAGAATGAGTGGATCATTTGCAGTGCTTGCGGGTATGTTTTACAAAATGCTGCAAATCTTATCTCTATTAAATCTTGCCAAATCCATCTTTGTAGTCAAGTCTGGAAAGCTTTTGGGAAGCATCATCTCTCAAGAAGGTATTGCAGTAGATCGGAACAAAGTCAAGTGTTTTTGCACTCCTTGCCTCCCTAGACAACTAAAGAAATCTCATTTTTTCTAGGCCAAATTCATTGGCATGGTTGCCAGCTATGATTTTTGGCTCATTCCCCTTAATCAGGTGGCTCATGCAAAAACTAATGAATTCCAAAAAACTTGTTATACATTATGGAATATGTTGAACAATGCATTGTTGGAGTGTTAATTTATTAATGTATTAATGTGTTTTGGTGTTTTTGATATAGCACCTGAAGGTTCGTGAGGGCGTGAAAGCATGAAGGGTGGACATCACTAATCGGACTTTAGGGTGGACATCAATAAATCCTATTTATAATTTAGTTTGTAAATAAATCCGCATAGAATTTTCTATTGCTAGAAATAGTTAGAAAAATAGTGGTTAGAATAAGAGTCATTGTAGACCGCAATTTTTGATATTGAAAGAAGAGAGAAGTTTCTATTGCTAGAAATAGTTAGAAAAATAGTGGTTAGAATAAGAGTCATTGTAGACCGCAATTTTTGATATTGAAAGAAGAGGCTTTCTACGAAAGTCACTAACTTTTAGTTACACACATGCTTTTCGAAGCTGCTCTCATGTAACCACTCTTCTCAACGTAATAGAAAATTCCTATAAATACATGCACTCTTTGACTGTCGAAAGAGAGTGCATGGGGGGAGATTGCACCCAATACTATGTTCAGTCTCGTCTCTTGCTGTCTCTATTTTTTCTATGTGTTTTCTACGTTCGTAACCTCTGTGTGCGTGTGAGCAAGATCTTGATAACAGTGATGATATACTTGTTTACATTAAGAATGATAGTGAGCATGAGATGCATCTTAAAACAGTTTTTCATTTACTACCAGAACACACTCTTTATGCTTATCCTGAAAAGAGTTACTTCTTTCAACGTAAGCTAGAATATCTAGGACATATTATTTCAAGTGAAGGTGTGCATGTAGATCCAAAAAGATTAAAGTTATAGTAGAATGGCCTACACCACAATTAGTCAATGATGTTCGTTGTTTTCTTGGGTTTGCTAGTTTCTATCGGAAGTTTCTTCTAAATTTTTCTTATTTAGCATTGCCCCTTACCTTGTTATGGAAAAAGAAAATAAAATTTTCATGAAGACTTACCCAACAAAAATCCTTTGAGAAACTCAAGCATGCACTTTCACATGCACCTATTTTACAATTACCTCATTTTTCACAACCCTTTCATGTTGTTACTGATGCTATTGGTTCAAGGATAGGTGCAGTTTTAATGCAAAATGATCATCCCATTGCATTTGAGAGTAGGAAGCTTACATCCTCAGAAAAGAATTATAGTACATATGATAAAGAATTGTTAGTAGTTGTGCATGCTTTGCGAATTTGGAAACACTATCTTATGGGCTCTGAGGTCTTAATCAAAACTGATCAACAGGCTATTAAGCATTTATTAAATCAGCCCTCAATCTCTGATCGCCATCTTCAATGGACATCATTCATTGAAAATTTCCAACCCATGATCCAATATCAGCCTGGTAAAGCTAATGTTGTAGCTGATGCTCTTAGCCGATTTCCTTCACATTCTGTTGTTTTGCATAATATTTCTGCTATACAAATACATTCTTTTCCAGAGATGGTTTCCACTTATCCATCTGATTTGTATTTCTCATGCATGGCATGACTTCATGATATGATTTGGACAATAGTTGATAGGTGTAGTAAATAGGTTTAGTAAATATGCATATTTCTTTCCATGTAGAAAAAATTTGTCTGCACCTTAGGCTGCAAAATTATTCATTAAATGCATTTTCCCACATCATGGATTTCCTAAAGTAATGTTATCGGATCCTAATGTTAGATTTTGTAATCATTTTTGGGTTGTCTTATTTCAACATTTTGGTTCTAAAATAGAGTTTAGCTCTGCATTTCATCCCAAAAGTAATGGAGAAAGTGAAGCCACAAATAGTACTATTCTTGATTTATTACGTTGTTATTCATTAGATAGTCCAAATAATTGGGATGAAAAGTTTCCATTGGTTCAATTTGCTTACAATAACACCACACACAACACTACTGGCCGTGCACCTTTTGAAATTGTTTATGTTAAAAAGCTTCCCACTCCCATGTCACTCACCCAAACTGACATTCCGTTGGCTGATTCTATTGCTCAAGATCATGTTTCTATACTTAACGATGTTCACGAGCACATTAGGAAAAGTCAAGAGTGATACACATGTAATATCAATACTAAATAATTACCCATGGAATTCAAGGAAAATAATCTTGTATGGTTAGATATACCATCTAATTGGAATATACATAACTCTTTTCATATTAGTTTACTTCAACCATTTAAAGGAACTTTTCCACTCACTCCACTTCTTGATGACCCTCCTTTGATTGAAGAACAATCTGAAATCTTGGTTCCTCAGAAAATAATTGATCATGATGTTACTACTACACACACAAGTATTCAATACCATGGATATTTGGTTAAGTACAAAAATCACTCTATTGAAGAATGTCAATGGATACATAAAACACAATTAGCACCTCATTATGACCACTTAATTTCTGCATATCATACACAAACACATTAATGTAATTCCTCCATGAACATTTCCATGCATGTTTCTTTTAACATGGAACATGCTTTTTTCCATTCAGTGATGAAACATGTGATTGGCCATCCATGTTTATTTTATTTTATCAATTGAGGTGAGTTGCTTTTTCAACTGAGGGGCATGTTATAGATTATGGAATATGTTGAACAATGCATTGTTGGAGTGTTAATTTATTAATGTATTAATGTGTTTTGGTGTTTTTGATATAGTAGCTGAAGGTTCATGAGGGTGTGAAAGCATCGAGGGCCGACATCAATAATTGGACTTTAGGGCAGACATGAAAAAATCCGATTTATAATTTAGTTTGTAAATAAATCCACGTAGAAGGTTCTATTGTTAGAAATAGTTAGAAAAATAGTGGTTAGAATAAGAGTCATTGTAAACCACAATTATTGATATTGAAAGAAGAGGATTTCTATGAAAGTCACCAACTTTTAGTTAGACACATGCCTTTTGAAGCTGCTCTCATGTAACCACTCTTTTTGACATAATCACAAATTCCTATAAATACATGCACTCTATGGACTCTCAAAACAGAGTCCATGGGGGGAGATTGCACCCAATACTGCGTTCAGTATCGTCTCTTGCTGTCTCTATCTTTTCTGTGTGTTTTCAGCATTTGTAACCTCTATGTGCTTGTGAGCAAGATCTTGATAACAAAAATGATTAATGTGAGTTAGATTTTTAGTGTTTAAAAGTACTATTGACTAAAGTGCAAATTCTACATGCTTTGGATCAGAATCATTTGTACAATGTGTTTTACAATGCATCTCATGTGGATATTGGTAGTGTCTTTATGCAGAATGTTGGCCATACTTGGTACCTCCAAATCTACTATGCAAATCACAGGATTACTAATTCTAAAAAGAATTACTTAGTTACTAAATGTGAATGTTTAGGCATGATTTATTCCATCAAAAAACTTTACCGTTATTTGTTAGGTTGCGAGTTTAATTTTCATGTTGATCATTCCTTTTTAATTGGTCAAACAATAGAACTTGGTGGGATGATTCACATCATGGGTCTTCCTTTTAAAAGAATTGATTATGATATGGTCCATTGACCTAATTCTTTGCATATGGTGGCCGATTTCTTATTGCATCTCAATTTTGCTGAAGCTTTGGGCAGTGTTGATGATTCTCTCCTTGATGCAAACTTTATTACATATTGTGGAGGTAATGGAACCCAAGTTAGGTGAGCCAACATGTTAAGAGGAAGTAGTTTCTTTTCTTTCAAGAGGTGTTTCTTTGGCTCACTTATGATTGATAGCCTACAAGAAGGCAGCTTTTCGGAGTCAGTAACTCCTTGTTATTTAACATTGCTATATTTTACCCAAAATACAATCTTCATACCTGTGTATAGAGGGTGCCTCAAGTTTGGGTAGAGAGGATCATGAACTATGTTGGAAAACATGGCCCAAGATAATACACATGCTAAAACACACTATGGAGGATCAATATAAACTTGAAAGACACTAATGAAATGAAACAAAAATGAACTTAAATATAAAATGAGAACTTACATGTCAAGCATGGAACTTAGACCTCAAGGAGAGATCCTCATGAGAAGTACATGAATGAATGTTGAGAGGTGAAAGAGGTCCTCCTTATATGAAGTAGAGGGCAAAGTACTTCCTATGTGGGATAAATGGATCTTGCATAAGAGTGCATGAGAGCTTCTCAAAAGGAATTTGCATGTGGGATAAAGTGGATGTATGTGAATACAAAAGGGTAGAGCATGGATATCTCAACACCCCCCTCTATCGATGCCTCTTTTGTTTGCAATGTGGGGAACACGTGACATATGTCATCACTTAGTCCATTGGGTTTTAGGACCTAAGGACATAGGGGATCCTTAGACATAACTTGGACATATGGGATGCAATTTTCGGATGTATGGCATCCCTTTGCTTTTTTTCCATGGAAATATGGGATTCATAGTGAGTGGGACATATGGCATCCCTTGGATCTAGGACATATGGTATCTCTAGACATATACTTAGACATTTGGGATCCAAGTGTTTTTGTGGGAATGTAGGGGCATTTGGGATCCCTATATGTATAGAAGGGTCTACATCATCATGTTCGAGGTGCATTCTTTTATTGTTGTAGCCCTTGAGATCCTTTGATGAGGTCCTTTGAGCTTTACTCCTTTGCTCCTCTTGATCCTTGTTGGTGTTGCATCCTTCTTTAGACCCATTAATGGGATGTTTGCGTGTCCATCACTTTGTGTTATAGAAGCCTTTCAACTTCTTTTTTGTTCTAGCTATCTTTGCCTTGAAGATTGCTTTGCATGCATACACATGAGAGAGTTCATGTGGAGCTTTCTACCTTCTTGATTATCATGCCATACATATGAGAGAGAATATATAAGGATTCCAAAGGTCTTACCACTTTCACATGTGGCTGTGTCTTGTCCCCTTACAAGAAGATGCAAGGTATATTATACAACAGAATACATAGAGAGGAATCTTTCTCAATCAAACTTGATCTCTCATTGTCTAAGAGGTGAAGATCCATTTGGCTTTTCTCTTTGTTGTGATATAAGTGTATCATCTCAAAATTGATATTAATAATATAACTTGACATGCAAAATTAAAAAATGAGGGGAATCCAATGCACCTTACATCAATGAGAAGGTACAATATTCACTCGTTGTCTATCTATTTGGAGTATTCCTTAGATCGGCTCAATGATTCTTTAATATTCTTTATCCTGGCCATATGCATAAGTAGTTATGTCATTTCCTTTTGAGAAAAGAATCTCACATAGATTTTGGCATGCTCTCTCTCTCTCTCTCTCTCTCTCTCTCTCTCTCTCTTTCTCTCACTTGCTATGATTTGGAAAACTTGGGTTTGTCTTGCATGACCTCGTAGAACATAGTGAGGTGATGATAGATATTAGCACAAGTACATGAGCATTGAAATAGCCAATAGAGGCCATACTTGCACCTATAGAAAGACCATTTACAAAAGCAACGCCCTCTTTAGGTTGTAATATCACTTTTTTAAGAGTTTCAACAATGAAAATGACTTTCCATTGAAGGTGATAGCCTTGAAATCCAGATGGTGACACTAGACATCAGTGAGGTATTGGAACCATGTCGCCTAAGGCAATGATAGAGCCATGAAACAGCAAGGTTGTCACATTAACATAGAGAAGTTTTTCAATCAAACTCAAAGTATCCCAACAAATGTCAGAGAAGCCTTGAGTTAAGGAGTAGATGAGCTCATGCTAAGGTTCCACCCCTTGGTTCATGCGACAGTGCAAGGTGGCATAGTAATCCATGGTTACTTTATAGACATCTAAACAATCTTCCAAAGAAATTCAACATACTTTTATGAAGAAGAAGGTGATGGCGTTTGTTGTTAAGCTCATAGGAGATGATGATGCATTCATTTGTGCATGCCTACAATACGAGAACTTGATACACAACCATTCCAGTTATCTAATTCATACACATAAGACATGAACATGTGCCATGGCAGACAAGAAGTGGTAGATGGAGGTGCTTGTCTGAGCTTTGATCAATAGTTAGAGAATGGATAGCTACTTTCCAAGAATGAAGCACACTAGATTGTGCATACTTCTAGATTGTGCAACTACATAGTCAAAGAGCTCCAAAATTACTATGCTATTGATGAATTCCTTATTGTGAAAATGCTCCAGCTGCACTACTTGACTTTATGCTACTACATCCTTAGCAAAGCTTTCACTAAAATTTGTAGAAAATCTCTCTTCTCAAAGGCATTGTGAGAGTTCCCATAAGAAAGAGAATGGCTTAGTTGGGTGTTCTCATCTTCACAATCATATGAGTGCTTACTTCACCAAGACATGAGTTCTTATAAGAGTTGTTTATTGCAAACTATAGTGCTCAACAAGAAAATAAATGTTTTTGATATTCATGCTTAAAACACCACTCCTTATGAATGATAAAGAAAATGATGAATTCCTAATGACACAAGGATGAAAACCTACAAGAAGGGAGAGAAGGAAGGGAATTAAATTGAAACTCTAAACAAAAATGACCTATGCACCAATACCATGTTGGGAAACATGGCCCAAGATAATACAAAAGCCAAAAAAAAACCACGGAGGTAAAAAATGTAGAGATTACACATATGGAAGCAAAATGAAAAGAAGAGTGTACTCACAAAATGAAAGAGTGTGAGACTCAAAAGTGAGTAGACCATGAAATGGGAAAACTCACATGGATTAGAGTGATGTTTCAAAAATCATGAAGTAGGCTCCTCAAGCTTCTAAACCAAGTACAAGTGGGGGGAGAGGCCCTCGTTATTTAGAGTTGGAGGGGGCTCTCTAAAGTACATCATGTGTGGGATAACTCCCCTTGAAGGAGAATGAATACACTAGTAACAAGAAATGGCAAGGTATCAAAATACAAAGCGATATAATAAAAAATGGAAATGAACTAGAAATGGAGTGTTTCCTAGATACGAAAGCGAGATGCACTCTCATATTCTCAACACCCCCTCTATGAATCCATTTTGTAGAGTATGGAGGCTGGTAGGGTATGAGAGAAGTGTCCAAAAAGAATGAAGCAACAACAATGTGGAATCCATAAAGAAAGTGTCCATGTGGAAATCAATAGCCTCCAAGTGGGACAAGTCGTGTGTGATTGCTAGGTACTCCATAATATCTCCACCAGCTCGATCAAGCAGATGCTCCATAGATGCAACAGCAATGAGGTACACAAATAGAACAAGATCTCACTAGATGAGATAATCTCCATCCGAGATAGATAGGAAAACTCTATGTGGTATGTGGGAACTTCTAAAGCTTTGAAAATATCCACCATGAGTTGTGTATCACCAAGAAGTAGGTCCTACAAGAATTAAATGTAAAACATGAAGAATAAAATAATAATGACATGGTAGTACATTTGCATGTTCTAGTCCTCCATAGAATGTCCAAAGTCTTAATATGTGTCGGTCACACCATGAAAGCTTCCTCTAGCTCCATATAGGGAGTGCATGTGTGGATAGAACCATCTATATATTGTGTAGTGTTTGATTTCCATTGTATTAGCATTTTGAGTTTGATTTAACTGAGTTAAATTCATCTTTTACTCATCTTGTGTAGACTTTCAATTATAGCCACATCTCT
This sequence comes from Ceratopteris richardii, assembly GCA_020310875.1. Classification (NCBI taxonomy): domain Eukaryota; kingdom Viridiplantae; phylum Streptophyta; class Polypodiopsida; order Polypodiales; family Pteridaceae; genus Ceratopteris; species Ceratopteris richardii. The sequence continues at coordinate 48,861,402 of CM035441.1, forward strand.
TATGTTATTCCCATAATTATAAATATCTCTCTTTTTTGCTAGTCTTGATCTTGTATGTGTGTTATGGTAACTTCTACATGGTATTAGAGTAGCACCACTAGTTCATTATTCCTCATCTTCTTTTTTCTTACATGGTATCAAAGCTCGAGAATGTATTGAAAATTGTAGGAATTGTGGATGCAAAGGACTCAACTCTGGAGTTGTCAGAAGGAATGCTTCAACCTTCAAGCTTGTGGGAGGTAAATGCTTCAGCTCTAGAGTTAGTGATAGTTAAAGCCCTCAACATTGGAGTTCTTGGGAGGCAAAGGGTTCAATCCTATAGCTTATTGGAGGTAAAAGCTTCAATGCTAGAGTTCATGGGAGGAAAATGCTTCAAGGTTTCACGTTCATTGGCCACAAAGGCTTCACGAATATGGAGGCATTAGCATCTAGAAGTGAAAGCGAGAGTGCAGCTAGTGCAATGGAGTTGACAATGCAAACACAATGGGTTCATCCACAAACCTTCAATGAATATTTTATTATAATTATTTTCTTTTGAAGTTCAAGATTATAGTTATCATTGATTCTTATAATCTTTTGGAGATGGTGATGGGAATTGAGTGAGAGCCAAGACCTAGATTTGACCCATTGGATCAGAGTACAGTGGTTCTCTCGGATGCAAAGCTTCTACAAGATTTGAAGATAAGGAATGCAAATGCACTAAATGCTATAGTGAAAGTTGTGTGGTCTCTATTCTACCTCGTATTCAGCATACATCAAAGGAAAATGATCATGAAGTATATTGAGGTGTCACTATGAGGTAAGGAACCAAACATGCATTCAAAATTAGATAATCAATTGGAAGCAGAGAAGTTTGCAGAAAGAGAGAAGGTTAAGTAATCCATTACCTTAGATCAAGAAGCCATGTGATAGAATGGCTTGTGAAGGGATAGGGAAGACTAGCAAGGGGAAAGCTTGAATTTGTTTCCAAAATTCTCACAGGAAAGTGTGATGGAAGGGCAACAACTCTCAACACCTAGGACAGACCTCAAGCTTTGACATTTGAGGAGTTTTACTCAACACCAATGGAAGAGGATTTGTAGCTTAAAGCCCAAGTAAGAAGCAATCAGGGAGATGTTACATTGTCCACCAATGCATCACGTAATGTTGGTTCCTCAACCAAAGGCAAGAGTGAAAAGAGTAGTAGTAAGAAGAAGTTTGAAGGCCATTGCTTCCATTGCAAACGGAAGGGACAGACAATTGTACATTGTCATGTCAAGAGGATAGATGAAGAGTGTAATAATGAGCAGACAATAGATGTAACTGAAACAAAGTTGGTATGCTCCTCAAAACAACAAGAGTCAATTGTGGATTCATGGGTACTAGACAATGGTGCATCTCACCATATGGTTAATGAGAGAGGTCACTCTAGTTCGATGAAGCCTCAATAAGAACTCATCACAATGACAAGGACAATATGGAAGGAGATGCAAAAGCAAGGTATTTTCTTTCATTACTTACCTATAGTGAATGGAATGAAGGAACCTTGTAGATCTTGCAGAATGGGCAAGCAATAGAGATGGAGAGAGAGAGACATTCCCAGAAGAAAGAAAGAGTATGTCAAAGGCTCCTCTAGTGCTGGTATATGCTCACTTGTGTGGTAAGATGTCTATACAGACCTTGGGAGGATCTTCCTACCTTTTGATCGTCGATGACTATAGCAATAATATGTTGATGTACTTTCTTTGTGAGAAGACTCAAGATTTTGGTAAGATCAAAGACCAACCAGAACTTGTTGAAAATGCACCTTGGAAAAGTGTGAAGAATCTTGGAATAGGAGGTCGTGGTGAGCTCTACTCAAAGGAGTTGGAAGCCTTTTGCAAGGAAGTGTCATATGGTGATACCTCACTCATCACATCAAGATGACCTTATAGAATGCAAGAGTTGCACAATTGTTGAGATAACAATCTGTGTGAGGGGAGGCATGGGCTTTCCTAATCAATTGAAGGAAAATCACCATGAATCTTACATGAGTAAGAATCCATGTGTCTCACACTTTTGAATTTTTGAGAGTATTTTCTATGCTCTTGTCCTAGGTCAAAGGAAGAACAAGTTGGAACCAAAAATTAAGAGATGCATTGTAAGAAAGTAGACCTATGATCTAAGGGTCTAGCCAATTTAGATAAATATGAAATTAAACACCTTTTGGTCGCTCGTGTATATGACCAAAGATCTTGAGACTAGACTTAGTAGAAGGTCATGTGCTCTTATAAAAAGTGATCCACTTAGCCTAGTAGTTAAGTCTCAAGGGTGTGAAGGAGGAGGTCTTGGGTTCAACACCCATGGTCTACATGGGAAGAGTGTCCAAAGAGATCTAGAGCCTTCTAGAAGCATCTACTTGAGTTACATGGAGTTAACTAGGACACTTGGTACACATGCAATTACATGGCCAACACATGGATGGTTAAAATCCACTTGTCCATGAAGGTAGTCCTTTGGAGAGAGCTATATATAGAGGCATATGGTTGGGAGGAGATTTATCTCTCTAGCACATGGTGGTGGTCGGAATTGTCATTCTCTTGCATTGGGATTGGACCTCTAGGCAAGCTACCATGGGGACCTTGATGGTTCGTCACCTAATTTCTCAAGCTTTGAGCAAGCTTCCATGGAGTTTTGAAATCTATGGAGAAGATGATGCATCCATTGGTGCTTCTATTCTTGATATCTATTTTTGTGTTCGAATTTCTCATGCATTGAATTTCTACTCATTGCATTCATGGTCATGTGCTTCTTTTTGCAAAAGAAGAATTTCTTCTAAAGAAGCGCAACAAAGTGGGTTGGGTTTGAGCTCGTGATGTATAGATAAAGCAGAGATGGCATAGCCACGAAGAACGCTCATTTGGTATTATCATTTATCATATGATAAAAAAAAGGTTGCTATCAATGCAGTTTTTACATGCAATCAGACAGCGTGTTGCTCACACAATTACTATTCAGCATCATTTCGAGTTTTTGGTGCAGTCATCACCTGTTATATGCAATAGCTTCTGTCGTACGAGAAAGCAAAATAAATTTGTATTGTCGTGAACTCTCCACGAGAGGAGAAAGACGATGAGCTAGCCATGCATGGCACAATGTGCGTAAACAAATCTAATTCTAGGAAGTTTTATTTTATCTCTGTTATGACCCAATGAGTGATTGAATAACGAGACAAGGAAAACTCCTTTTGCATTCTACTCCACAGCCATCCCGTTTTCAACTCGTTACCTCACTTCAGGGAAACATACGTGAAAGCCAATGTGAGCTTGACACTCATGCTCTTGACATAAGAGGTTTTTGTTTCTCTACATATAGGAATTTTTTTCTCTTTTCGAAATCCGCTAGTAAAAGAAAATCATTTCATCTATGTTGCATTCCTTGCGTGTGCCATTAAGTTCATGGCTCAAACGCACGACCTGCCGCACATGATGCCATGGGTTAGCCGCACATGATGCCATGGGTAAAAGGGTCTATGCTGGGCAGCAATCAATCCGCCGATCGTGATTACTGAAGGAATCTCTTCTATCCACGACAACAAGGCACCTTAAGGCCTTTGATATTGCTACATTCTAATTCAATCTTTGTACTCGGCGCTGTAGCAGCTACACAATTACAAGAAGGAAACAAAGGTGAATCTTAACAGAGAGGCAAGTGATGGGCTTTGATCTATCGGCCTCAATTTCAAAAGGGATGAGATTGATCCACTAAGCTACAAAGACTCGACAACTTCTTTAACATCTGGTTAAATTATATTCCTATGAATCTTTGTCTCTATTCTACATTTTTCTATTAGTCTCGAGCTGAGAAGTTTGGTTTTTTTGAGTTCTCTACTAAGATTTCCATCAGAACTAGAATCTGAGCCAATTGTGAGCCGATTTTGCATCATTTTTTGACCTCCAGAAAAGAAACACTCAAAGACGAAGGAAAAAGTGAAGCTGTGGAGTTCATCTACTCTTGAAGGGTTTGCCACATTGTATTTCTAGCACCCTCTGCTAGAATCAAGTCTACATCAAAGCAACATAAAATCAGGAAGTACTCTTGTGAAATTGTGCATTGTTCTTTTGATTTTATCATGCACCACTCACATTAGGAAATCTAAAGAAAGTTAATAATCGAATGTGTGCAATGAGGGTACTAAAGCTAAGTCACACTTATGAGTAGCATAAGCATATCTATGAATGTTTTGATACCACTTTCATGAGTATTTTCATTCATGTTTAGACACCTATAGCATCAAGTGCACTGCATGCATATGCAAGAATGATTTCAATTCTAACTCTTGGGCCTGATGCATGGATCGTAGCTCTAATGACTTTAGTTTTAAACATTGAGGGTACCATGCAGCAAGGGGAAACCAACAACACTTCAAATGTGAGGAACGAATTCGCAGATAGGTTGTTGAAAGTAGATCATAACCTTGGACATTTTCTCAATGGCTAGAATGAGGTCGCTGAGCTTCATCAATTCTTTGACGGGGTTCAAAATCACCTTCGGGCTATTTTGGACTTACTCTGAAAGTCCAAAGATGTAGGTACAACTATCCTTGGTAGCCATACTAATATGATAGCGACCTCGCCTAGGACTGTCTGTTTTGGAAAAGGATAAGGATCCATCCATTTCTCAAATCAACTTGTTTCCCTCAACTAGTAGTTTGTGTGATCCTAGTTTGATGACTCATACCACTTTACTTTTTGCAAATACTTCGGGGTAATCGATAGGTATAAGCCATCTATTAGATCTTTCTTTAGGGAAAGATCTACATCCTCCTTACCTCTTAGGTGAAGATAAGGATCGAAATAAGGATGCAATCTCAACATTCTTGGAAAACTGGAACAATGTCCACCTACTCATGAACACTACCACCAGATTTACATGCGTTGTTTTTATCACTACCACCAGATTAACATGCTTCTTTTGACTCTAACTAGGCTTGTTGCTATGACATGTGTGTCCACTAGTGGATTTTGCTTCATTCTTGGTAGCTCATGTGTATCTTGGTTGAGCAAGAAGCAACCTATTGTGGCCACTTCCAGTTGTGGGGCTAAGTATAGGGTAGCTTTCATAGCGACTATTGAGTGTGTGTGGCTCAGACACCTTATGGCTCATATGACCAGGGAGGTGGCTCACCATAAGGTCGACATTTGGGAGGGGGGGGCAGGGGTTGGGGGAGGGATAGATATACTCAATAATTCATCCTCAAATGACCACAAGTGCCCGTAGGGGCGAGACGGTAGGACCTCTAGTTGTGGACATATTGGTTGATAGTATATTTTATCGACTATTTTGTATCACTTGACTACATTTATCTATATTGAATCCCCTTGTAAAATTTATATAAGCATAACCCATGTGTATCTTTGCATATAATTGAGCACTAGTATGCGCATTATCTAGAGTAACTCTAGATCAACATATAACCTCCACGTTGGGAGCACATGGGTAGACAATACCATTGTTGTAGCTGCATTAGTCTTGGAAATTCGAGATTTTGAGTTCTCTATCTCTCGGTAAGTGTATATCTATGTCTACATTTTTCTGGCAGCTCTATCTATTGGTCTATTATGTTGTGCTGTTATTTCTTATAGTTCCATGTTGTTAAACGTTTAGCTTAATCTTTGCATCATACTAGAGTTTGTGTAACTCTTTAGCTTATGTGATTTATGAGTAGCCTCCCAACTTCGGTAAAGTTGTAGAGTGAATGATTGTTTTGCAATTATCTCTAGTGATTAAGATAAAAACTAGTGATGTTGAAGGCATTATTTGCTTTAAGTTGTAGGCTTCAGTCTTGGTAAGCGATGAGGTAAGAGTTACATAGAGATTGGCCATAAGGACTTCCACTCTAACCTTGCTACCTATCAATTCATATGTTAAGACAAGCATTCAATGAAACTAGCAAGTTACTGACAATCCAATGAATCAAAAAGTTAAGCAGAAAAACTAGTAGGAATGGATGAGTTTATGAAAAATGGAATCCATGAGGAATACAATCCACGCCCAAAAATCAAATGGTATTGTATCCTCCAATATTATAGGCATTCAAAACATATCAACGGAAGATAATGTCTACTCATGATCTTAATTCACACTCAGATAGAGGATATGTGTGCTAAAAAACAAACCAAAAATAAATATGCAAAGAGACTAGAAAAAACACATGATTGGGTGCAATCTGCCACATGCACTCTAATTTGATAGTCAATATAGCCCATGTATTTATAGGATTTCTCGGTGATGTTGAAAATACTAATTTTAGTGAGGTGACTTTGAAAAGCATTCATGAAAGTAAAAGTTGCTCTCTTTTGTGGAGAGCCTTTGCTTTTATTAATAGAGATCGCGGTCTACAATGATCCTTATCCTAACCACTAGTTTACATGGGTTTATTTATGATCTATATAAAGTATAAATCCGATTATTGTTGTCTATCCTTTCATGCCTTTCATGCCTCACGAACCTTAAACTACTATATAAAAAACACCAAAACATAGTAATAAATTTATAAACTAAGGCTCCAACAATTCCTTGTTCAACACATTCCATAATTCATAACATGTCCCTTAGTTACGAAATAACCTCACCTTAGTTGATAAAATAGAAATAAACATGGATGGCTAGTCAAATGTTCCATCACTAAATAAAAGTAAGCATGTTCCATGTAAAAAGACATGCATGGAAATGTTTACGGAGGCATTGAACTAGTAAGATTATTTAAAAGCTGCTAACTTAGTCTGTAAGTAAGTCAATTAAAAATGTTTATTACTAGCTATTCAAATTTTTTTTGGGGGGTTGTTTCATCATTCACTATCTAGAATATGCTCAAAATATTTTTATTTAATTTATAAATTGTTACTAAAGTATGCTCTTACGTAGTGAATTGTATGTGTAGATGTATCACATATAAAGAACTAGAGATTAAAGAAAGGCCAAAATCTAAGTTGATGATCAAACAAATTTAGCCTAGTGAAGAGGTTGTTGTTGCAGACGTTGCTACTACAAACAGATGTTTTTGATAATTGATTGGTACTCTTTGTCCACATGATGAGAAAAATAAATAGCTTCATAAAGAGATGTAGGTTGGCATGAGTGAAGCTTTGCTTGAATCTCCTTCTCTAAACCATCATACTTCTTCTTCATGTTATGTTCCAAAACATCTTCAAGAATGCAGAGGAATCGTAGATATTGCCACAAACAGTCTGTATAGGTTATAAATGTGCCACCTTCCATCCATGTATAAGTAGGCCTCAATCATTGAACATGTAGGTGGAACTATAGGGGAAAAAAAGATTCCTTAAGCGTTTCTTGAAAAGCCCTCCATGTGATCTAAAAATGCGCACTATGACAAATGACATTCCACTAAAGTTGAGCCCCTTCTACTAAATAGTTAGTAGAAAATTTGACTTCTTCATTTTAGCATATGAATCATCGGAATAGAAATCATCAAATTGTGATAACCATGAACAAACTAAAGGGCCATCAAACATTAGAATAATTTTTAACAAAAATCTTAGAATGTGTGCCATTAGATTGCGTAGAGGCGATAGCTCTTACAACCATCGGAAGGATTATCTTCATCAGATTCATCTTCTTAAATACTTCATCGCGTTCGTGAATCTCATTTTGAGCACCTCAAAGTTCGTCCTGTGAGAGCTCTACTTGTTGCCCGAGTGGTAGCTTGGGTAGAAGTGACTCACCGAGATCCTCCACTATGTTCATAGGATCCATGGATATGTAGAGAAAAAAACCCTCTTGCTAAATATGTAAAAACAATTTTGAGATTGCTTGACTTAATATGTAAACAGAATTTTGAAATTTTTGGAGTTCTCTCTCTCAATCAGTGCCTATCTTTGTGTACGTTTTTCTCACAAATCTCTCTACTATTCTATTCCATTGAGCTGTTATGTGTTATAGTTGCAAGTTTTTAAATGTTCAATGTAATCTGTGCATCATACTAGATTTCGTGCAACGTCACTTTAGCATGCCTGATTTATGGGTAGCATCCCAATTTTGGTAATGGTGCACAATGAGTGATTGTTTTGAAATTATCTCCAGTCATAGTGACAACAACAAGAGATGCTGAAGGAATTATTTGCTTGAAGTTCTAGGCTTCATTCTTGGTAGGCGGCGACGTAAGAGTGACATAGAGATTTGCCATAAGGGCTTCATGTCTAACCTTCTACTGCCTATCAATTCATATGTTAGGGCAAGCATTCAATGAAACTACCAAGTTGGTGGCAATCCGATACATCAAAAAGTTAAGCAAAATTTATGAGTCGCTGTGAAATGGCACAATTTTTGAACGAAAAGGAGGTGTAGGCTTTTGTGCTATTAATTGTCGTCTCTAGGACTTGATCTGTAAATAATTTCAGCATTGATCATCATATCTATGAATTGATCTATGAAGATATTTGGTGAACACATTGTCTTTCAAGGATTCGGAAGGGATGAGACACTTCTTTAAGCTAATATACAAACGGAGAGAGGGAGAGGGAGAGAGAGAGGGAGAGAGACGATATCGTTACCTATCATTTTATTTCATGACTTGTATAAGATCATACATTTTGCAAAATTAATATGAAAATGATTTAGCATGTGTGGTTCATGATTCTCATGTTATTTCAAATGCAAAACTTTGGCATGCATGTGTTAGGAGGAAGCCGCTGTAGATTCCATTTTGTGGAAATCATTTTGTACTTTATCTAAAATTTTTGAAAAATATCTAAAATCTTTGTAATTATCTATGCATTGATTGTTGATGTTCCCGTTCGCTATGATTTTTTGAAGTCTTAATGCTTCAGGTACTTGCTTTAAACCATTAACTATTTGATTTCCTATAATAGAGATGAAAAAGTTAGTGGTGTACAATGTATATATTTCCGCAATGCCAACTTCGAACCCATGTAATGTCAACAAGTAATATATTGATCAGCATTCTAGTGTCAAATACTATTGCTATTTTGTCTATCATCTTTAGTGCTACTTGTCTATATGAACCTGGAGTATCAATTGTGGAGATGTACTTCAAGTATTTTGGATAGAACATAGTCTGATATTTTTGGTAGGGAGTAGAAACCTATGTTCTGACTATTAGTAGTCAAACTCCCCATTCCCGCACTCAAGTTTGCACATAGGATAGAAGTCATTGCAAAAATTAGTAACTATGGTGGGGTGCTGGCAAAATCAGATTGTAATTAAATTGTTTGTGTTGATCAAGGAAATGGAGGGATGGCATACCAATGCATTCTAATACTTAGTTTTATTTCTTTAATGAAGAATAAGAGAACTTAGCCATAACAAAAACCTCTACATTCGAAGCCAAAGAAGGATCTTAAAATGGGGTTTTGGGAAGTGTGCATATCCTCATAGGAACTGCTTTTGCTAATGGAGAAAGGGGTAGTTCCATACTCAATGATTACAAAACTTCAAGAGGTACATGTGACATTTGAGGCTACTAAATTGCAAGTGGAAAGAGGCAGGCAACCAAGTGGAGAATCAAAGAGGGTGCAAAATAAGAAACCTTGGAATGACACAAAGTCTTCTTTATTTTTTCTAGTTGGAGTAGTTGAAGGTGGAGCCAAAACTACAAAGAGAGGAGCATAATCCAATTTTGAATACTACTAATATAATTTTGGGTTAAGGCAACCAAGATTCAAATGAAGAGGTGGGAGACTTCTTTCCTTTAGTGCCTATGGACGAGGAGTGGTAGACTTGGAGAACTCCTCTAGATATGGAAGCTCTTGATCATAGAATTATTTAAATTCAATTTAATTGCTTTAGTGGCAAGGCAACTGACCACCCAAATGTTCATGTTTGGCTATTTGATACACAATATGCTCTATTAGAAGGTGGGTAGGATGATGTCCAAAGTTAAGTATTTTAGGATATATTGGGTGGGAAATCTATCAAATGGCTAGTGGAGTTCACTTCACATATTTTCCCCACTTATAATACCTTGTGAAATTTTTTTTGTGTGCAAATTTTGGAGTATATGGTTTGAAAATTCCTTTAAAATATTGTTGACTATGCTTCCTTGTTTCAAAGCATCTTGCGATAGATCCTTATTAAGAGAACATCATCTGGAAGATACGGTGCATAGTTGGTTCATTGAAGGACTTAACCCTATGCTCAAAGAAAATATTTGCCTTTATGCCCTAGATGGTACGTGAACATTGGATTAAATTATTTATGTGATCGATCAACTTGAGCAGAACTAAAGGTGGACAATCCATTCATGAAAGAGAGATTGGATATTGTAACACTTACGTTGCTACCACCTAAAAAGATAATAAATTCTTTTGAGTAAGTTTACTATATGTCTAAATGTGGGACATATTATAGCAAATTGTGTTCTAAATCAATTGTATTGCACTATTTGTAATGTAATGCATCATGGTGCAAAGCAATGTATGTTTAATGCCCATAAGTGAGCTAGTTTGGATAATTAGGTACAACCCGACATATCACAAACTCGTGCTTTGTACTATCAACCATTTGTGAATACTATCTGTCATCCTATGGAAATAGGTAATAATATAGGGGTTAACGGTACTGTTAATTCATCTCCTTTTGGACAACTCAAACTAAACTATCAAGGTTATGGATGGGATAAAAACCTTTCAACAAGAACTAGAGAGAATGCCATAATTACTAGAAGGATTCTAAGGGATTGCAGATCTTATTCCATATGGACTTTGGACACATGTTAGATTGTCCAGAACCATAAGAATATGTATGAAGAAAGAAAGAAGCTAAATTAAAAGCGTCGATGAAGAACATGGTCATAATTTTCTATGAGGAACCAATGACAATAATTATTATTTGGTCTTGAAATCATCATTAGTCCAAGAACCTAGTTTTCTATTTCAAAATCTGAGAACTACACAACATCTACAAACAAGCATCCGATTTTGTTGCTTAGGTAGCTCCACACTTTCCACTTTTGGAGCAATATGCTTTGACTAGTACAAAGAATCTTATCCCAACACACGCTATAATGCACCTCTAAAGGATATGTAAATTAAATCATGGTTCCAGAAACACAAATAACTAAGTAGTCTATTGCTAAAGGGATGGATTTAGTGACTCAACAAGATGTTTCTTCCCAAAAAGTGCGACTAGAATCTACAAACTCTACCATTATTCTAGATTCTTGGATAGTATTACGTAAATCTACTATTCAAATGTAATTAAATGAGCTCTTGGATCTAGTTTTAGATTTTAGGGAAGCACGATTAGTAGAAGCTCAATCAAAAGTGTAGATTTCAACCTTGGATTGTACACCATCTGAAACTATAGTGCTGGTTAATCAAGTGGAAACAATTGAAGACAAGTTGATGAGTTATTTTGTTCCATTGATCATAGTTTGGTACAAGTCCATAACAGTTTCTAGAGTTCTAATTGATGGGGGATCTAGAGTTAACATTACCACTTTGTGGATTTATTAGTAGATGGTGTGGACATATATCTAACTAAGATTTCCATCAGAACTAGAATCTTAGCCAATTGTGAGATGATTTTGCACCGTTTCTTGACCTCGAAAAAAGCAACACTCAAAGATGAAGGAAAAAGTGAAGCTCTGGAGTTCATCTACTCCTGAAGGGTTTGCCACATCGTATTTGTAGTACCCTCTCCTAGAATCGAGTCTACATTAAAGCAACATAAAATCACGAAGTACTCTTGTGAAATTGTGCATTGTTCTTTTGATTTTATCATGCACCACTCACATAAGGAATTCTAAAGAAAGTTAATAATGGAATGTGTGCAATGAGGGTGCTAAACCTAAGTCACACTTATGAGTATCATAAGTATATTTTTTAATGTTTCAATACCACTTTCATGAGTATCTTCATTCATGTTTAGACACCTATAGCATTAAGTGCATTGCATGCACATGCAAGAATGATTTCAATTATTACTCATGGCCCTGATGCATGTATCGTAGAACCAACGACTTTAGCTTTAAACATTGACGGTACCATGTAGCAATGGGAAACCAACAACACTTCAAATGCGAGGAAGGAATTTGAAGATAGGTTGTTGAAAGTAGATCATAACCTTGGACATTTTCTAAATGGCCAGAATGAGGTCTCTGAGCTTCATCAATTCTTTGATGGGGTTCAAAATCACCTGTGGGCTATTTTGGACTTACTTTGAAAGTCCAAAGATGTAGGTACAACTATCCTTGGTAGCCATGTTAATATGATAGCGACCTCGCCTACAACTGTCTGTTTTGGAAAAGGATAAGGATCCATCCATTTCTTAAATCAACTTGTTTCGCTCAACTAGTAGTTTGAGTCATCCTAGTTTGATGAATCATACCACTTTGCTTTTTGCAAATACTTCAGGGTAATCAGTAGGTATAAGTCATCTATCAGATCTGTCTTTAGGGAAAGATGTGCATCTTCCTTACTTCTTAGGTGAAGTTAGGGATCGAAATAAGGATGCAATCTCAATATTCTTGGAAACCTGGAACGATGTTCACCTACTCATGAACATTACTGCCACATTTACATGTTTTTTATGATCACTACCACCATATTTACATGCTTCTCTTGACTTTGACTAGGCTTGTTGCTATGACATGTGTGTCCGCTAGTGGATTTTGCTTCATTCTTGGTAGCTCATGTATATCTGGTTAAACAAGAAGCAACCAATTGTGTCCACTTCCAGTTGTGGGGCTGCGTATAAGGTAGCTTTCACAACAACTACTGAGTGTGTGTGGCTCAGACGCCTTATGGCTCATTGGATCAGGGAGGTGGCTCACCACAAGGTGGACATTTGGGGGGGAGGGGGTTGGGGAAGGGTTGGATATACTCAATAATTCACCCTCAAATGACCACAAGCGCCCATAGGGGGGAGACAATAGGACCTCTAGTTGTGGAGATATTGTTTGATTGTATATTTTACCGACTATTTTGTATAGCTAGTTGACTACATTCATCTATATTGAATCCCTTTGTATAAGCTATATAAGCATGACCCATGTGTAGCTTTGCATTTCATTGAGCATTATTATGCCCATCATCTAGATTCACTCTAGATCACCATCTAACCTCCACTTTGGGAGCACATGGGTAGAGAACAGCATTGTTGTAGCTGCATTAGTCTTGGCAATTCCAGATTTTGAGTTCTCTATCTCTCGGTAAGTGTATATCTATGTCTACATTTTTCTGGCAGCTCTATCTATTGGTCTATTATGTTGTGCTATTATTTCTTACATTTCCATGTTGTTAAACGTTTAGCTTAATCTTTGCATCATACTAGAGTTTGTGTAACTCTTTATTTTATGTGATTTATGAGTAGCCTCCCAACTTCGGTAATGTTGTAGAGTGAATGATTGTTTTGCAATTATCTCTAGTGATCGTGACAACAAGAGGTGATGTTGAAGAAATTATTTGCTTTAAGTTGTAGGCTTCAGTCTTGGTAAGGGACAAGGTAAGAGTGACATAGACATTGGCCATAAGGGCTTCTGCTCTAACCTATTGCTACCTATCAATTCATATGTTAAGAGAAGCGTTCAATGAAACTAGCAAGTTACCGACAATCCAATGAATCAAAAAAATAATAAGAAAAACTAGTAGGAATGGATAAGTTTAAGTAAAAATGGAATCCATGAGGAATAAAATCCACGCCCCAAAATCAAATGGTATTCTATCGTCCAATATTAAAGGCATTCAAAACATATCAACGGAAGATAATGTGTAATCATGATCTTAATTCACACTCAGATAGAGGATATGTATGCTAAAAAGAAACTAAAAATAAATATGCAAAGAGACTAAAAAAAACACACGATTGGGTGCAATCTCCCCCATGCACTCTGATTTGACAGTCCATAGAGCGCATGTATTTATAGGATTTTTGAGGATGTTGAAAATACTGATTTCAGTGAGGCGACTTTGAAAAGCTTTGTTCACTTCTTCTTCAAGCCGTGAGAGCCTCCGGTACATTGTTTCTCTTCCTTTTTTCCGGATATCTCTTATAGCCTTATGAGTCCTGATCAGGATTTGTCAAGTCCTTTCTATTGTGCTTCTCCAACACTTAGCCGGTTCATTACAGTAGGCAAAGGCCTCCACCCACACTGTAGAAATATCTTGGTGGATGGAAGGGAGGGAAAACGACGTCTGACAAGCATGAAACCATGGAGCTTTCTAGAGGATGGGAATCGATTTGAAAGAAAGAGTAATCGCGTAGTGGTCGGATATAGTCAGGTCCATGTGTTGGAAGATTGAAGGAATGCCCCACTGGAGGATGGTGTTTTGGTCGATATAACATCTATCAAGTCTTGCTTTCCTGAGGGAGTCCCCCAATTAATTGGAGATTAGACCAAGAGAACCTCTTCATGTCTTTCACCTCGACCAAGTCAAGATGGAGCTTGATTTTATCCCATATCTCTTTCTCCCGACCGTCAATAATTTTCCCCTTGTTATTCCATCGGTCCTCAGGAAGCTCAACCATGTTGAAGTCCCCCACAAATCAAAACATTGTGTGAGAGGGAGTCGAGGGAAGCCCACGTATCGATTCTACTTGCCTCGCCGTCAGGGGCATACATTGAGACCACAGTGAACACAATAGGGAACCCAATGGAGGCAACAATCCACCAATGACTCAAATCTTCCCAAGTCGAGGTCAATCTGCCAGACCAAGAGTGACTAATATCAATCACAGCGCCCCCCGTTCCCCTAGGGTGCGAGGTGGAGAACTAAAGATGGTTTGGAGAAATGCATTTAAGCCGTTTCTGGAGGTCCTCTCCGTCAATTTTAATCTCCTGTAAGCAGATAAAGTCGGGGTTGGGGCACTTGTCTTTGAACCACTGACCAAGAATCGCCCCTCTTGAGGGTGAGACAAACCCCTGACGTTTAGCGATGTGATACTTTGGTAAAGCTGCAGAGTGCGATTTGTGGGTAGCCTCCCAATTTTGGTAAAGCTGCAGAGTGAGTGAATGTTATGCAAGTACATCTAGTCGTCGTGACAACACCCGGATATGTTGAAGGAATTACTTGCTTTAAGTTGCAGGCTTCAGTTTTGCTCTAACCTGTTGCTGCCTATCAATTCATGTTTTAAGGCAATCCGATGAATCAAAAAGTTAAGCAAAATCTGGGAGTCGCTGTGAAATGGCACAACTTCCGAACAAACAGGAGGCGAAGGCTTTTGTGCTATTAATCATCGACTCTATGAATTGATCTGTAAGTAATTGATCTGTGAAGATATTTGGAAGGGACGAAACACTCCTTTAAGTTAATATACAAACACACAGAGAGAGAGAGAGAGAGAATTTGGAAGTGTGAGGAAGAAGTGACAGAAACTTTTAGTCGCAAACAAATCAGCTCCAAATTATAAAACAGGAGGCGAGGCGTACATGAATATTTATTTAGGGAGATAGTGAAAGAGGTTCATGAGCCTTTACACAAGCGATGCATTCGCTTTAAAGCTGTTGTGTTTCAGTTTATTTTGAATACTTATTTAGAGCAGCAGCTTTTGTATGGCGGCATATGAATTAGCCCTGGATCCAGACGGCGCGAAGCTTGGTGGCACCTTGCACCACGCAGCCGGGGCCGTATATCTGCGCGACGCTGCTGTAGCCCTCGCAATCTCGCTGATTGTGCACGGACACCCGGGTGCTGCTGCTGATCTCGCTGATGCGGACCGCCCCCTGGTCGATGAACGTTTGGCACGTATTTCCGCCCACGTAGAACGTGTTTGTGGGAGATCCGTCACAGCTGGCTGGATGAAAGGTTTCGATCTTTGCAGCCTGCACCTCAAAACACATCATCGCCAGTATGGCCAAGGATATTAGAGCTATTGGCGAACGCACATCCATGTTGCGCATGGCAGCCATAGTATTTCTATGCTGTATGAGATGGATGGGAATAGGAAGGGGGCGATGCTGCCGGCTGTAGCTATTATATGCTGAAGGGTACACAAATATAGCTAGCGTATACCGTTGTTACTTGTTTCTGCACAGCTGGTTCCGTTTATATAGTAGAACAGCGATCAAACTGACTTCATTAGCTCGTATGACGCGTGTTCGTGACACGTGGAAACCGCTGAAAAGATTAGGTGTCTCCTTCTCGCACTGACGAAGCAGGCCGACCTTTATCGCTCGCTGCGCTGCGACGCGATGAGCACGAAGTACGCTTTCATGAGAAATTCCTGTCGTGTCTTCGGTCGAAAGAACCATATCGTGAAATCCTCAAGTGAATCATTCAAGTTTGAAAATGCGTGACTTAGCGTGCACCTTCGATATCTTTCATCACCCAACAATCGCCATGTACATGTACGTGTACGAAATCGGCGTTGCAGTTGTTCTTCAGTTGGCTATTTTAGTGACAGTAGAATTGTAGGAGAGAAGACCTGCGACGTTGTTTGGCGCGCGGGGAAGAAGAAGTCTGACAGGACACACAATTTTTGAAAACAACAGTGATCACAAACGTGCGGATTACTAAAGCTGGACGACAAAACTCAAACCTCTTCTTATGTTGATAGCAAGTCTAAATGAATTTGTGGTGTGGATCATCATGGAAGAAGAGAAGAAGAATGCGAACTAAACCCTTTAAATATCTGAAGAGGGGATGTGCGTGTGACACATTTACTATGGAATTTGAATCTAATCACTTTCCAATGAAGTGATACACATGGTTTTATAGTACTCCATGCTACTTATGTGAAGCAATATATGATTGCGCATCCATAGTAATGAGAAGCTTTTTACTTTGGGCATTCCTAACTGGAATTTGAATTTAATCACTTTGGATTGTGGGCATTCTTCTGATTGAATCAACTCAACTCAACTGTAAGCCGAATAGAGTCATGAGACCTCATAGTGGCTCCCACTTCTAGCCTCACGTATGATGAGCATGCCATGAAATTTCCAATTAGGAATGTCATAGCAATGTAGAACTTTATAGTTCCTAGAAAGAAGCTACATATGCGGGATGCTAGGAATCATGTTTCCTAAATTATAGGCTTCTATCTCACCTGAGTGTGATTGATGATTTATGGGTGTTGTGGAAGGGACTTTAACTTCGAATTTGATCTTGAGTTCTACTTGACATCTTGCTTCATGTAGCTTTAGGTGTAATCCATTGAGTGCTCCATTTATGTATTAAGGTTGAAGCTTGAATTTTAACACTCCCCCTCAAGCTTCTAGCTCCAATAATTGAACCTAACTCCCACAATGTAGTGCCTTTCCTAAACTTTGTAAGCTTCATTGGACTCAAAGCTTAGTTTAACATGTAAGCACACTGTGTTTGGTACTGATATGTTGCACGTGAACCTCCTTGGCTAGCACCCTCTCGCTCATATAGTGATACTGTATATCTATGTGTTAACTCCTTGTATGGAACATAGGATTTTCAAATACGTGCACACTACTCATGTTGTCACAGATGTTTGGAAACTGATTAACCTACAAACTTAATTAAATCATTATCTTCTTGAGCCACATAAGCTCACACATCACTTGATCTGAAGCCTTGATCTCCTCTCCAAGCTCACTACTCAATTCTAAAATTGACTCTCTTAAAATATGCAACGATTCTACTTAATATTTGAGATAATTCTAAATGATAGAAATAGATTAATAAAGAACCAGGATTACAAGAAATGAGTGAGAAATGACTAGGGAACTTTGCTTAATACTCAAAGCTATTTAGCTCATACAACCACAAATCTATGAACTAGATATGGCATCACAAAGATAAATGAAATCTCTTAATCAAACACACGGCTTCCTATGGAGGGTTCTAGTTCAAGAAGTACTTATATGTTGCACATTATCCTGCTTGGCTAGCATCATCTTGCTCATATAGTGATAGTGTACCTCTATGTGCTAACTCCTAGCATGGAACATAGGATTTTCAAATACATGCACACTACTCATATGTCATAAATGTTTGGAAATTGATTACTCCTCAATCAACTCTTGAGCCACATAAGCTCATGCATCACTTGATCTTAAACCTTGATCTCTGATCCAAGCTTCTCTTTGATGTCCTTAATACCTCCCTCATGATAACCTCTAATAAATAGGCCATCTTCATTTTTACAAATGGTAAATGATCCAATATTACAAGCAATGGTTCACATGCTTCATGAAATAGTTGTACATATTTGCTTCCATGCCTAGCCAAATGGGAAGGCTTGGACATTTGCACCAACAGTAGGCAACTAGGTCATCATTATCTACCACATATCCTATTTAACCAAGTGCATCTTGTTGGAGAAACAATCACTAATTGGATATATATTTGAAGGTCAAATCTTAGGAAGAAAACCCCATGCCTATGTGAAGGGACAAATTCACAAGTGTATCATATTTGTAAAGTTAGTTCACTTTAGTTCTAGAAGTTTTTTAAAATCACGAGAATACGAAAATCTATATAAGTTAGTTTGTATCAACTGACGCGAAGAGAGAGAGAGAGAGAGCGAGAGAGAAGAAGTAGGAGAAGGAGTTCATTTTATACGACTGAGTATAGTCGGGCTTCTCTGAGTGAGAAAGCATCTGTAAAACTTCTGAGTTTTCATAGCTATGAGAAAGAACTGAGTAAAGTTCTGTGTATGAGTCTCTCTCCATCATCTCCATGCTTGCCTACTGTGTGATGAATTCAAAAGTTCAAGTTTTCTGAGCAATTCGATGCCTGGCATCGAATCAATGCTGATAAGTCATTATTTTCATTCTCTGTGTGTTAACTATTGTTGAATCTTTTAAAAACATGAAGTTTGTGGAGCAACTCGATGCCTGACATCGAGTTTCAGCATAAAGTGGATGCCCGGCATCGACTTCTAGCATACAAGTGGTCTTCTTCATGTGTGTGTAAAAGAAGCTGTTTCTGGTGCAGAAAAAGGGCCTAAAAAAGCTCAAAGTCGATGCCCAGCATCGAACTTGACTGAAATTCGATGCTAGGCATCGAATTTTTTATTTTTAGACACCCAGGAATACTAAAACAGGCAAAATTTCTAGTTTTGGAAGGTCATACAGGGTCATCTTGTGAAGGCCATAACTTGAGTTCTAGAGATCTGTTTGATGCATAGGATAGCTTGTTGGAAAGCTCTACTATTCTAGTTTCAGCCTATAAAGTTTCATGGAGAAATAATACTTGAGCTAGGAGAAATTATCAAAATACTGAAGGTATGTCATTTCGGTGACTAGGAATTTCTGTAGAAGCAAAGTTCTCACTTTAGGCTATCATTTCTCAAAGTTTGGAGTGGCAATGAGTTGATGGTGACCATAGAGGTGTTCTAGTGTCACATTAATTCATTTCTTGTGGTGTTTCATACATCAACAAGTGGTATCAGAGCACAAAGGTCTTGAAGATCAGAAGGCGGCAAAGGTACGAGAAGTTTTGGAAAGTTTTCCATTAAATTTTCAAAGGTGAAGCATTTGAAGACACAAAGCATCAAAAGATTACTTTCGAAGTATCCTCATACACAAAGAACTTCAAAAGGTATTATCCTTTATCATTTAAGCTCACAAGTTGCAGCAGAAGGGAAGGAGTATGGCAGATCATATCTCCATTGACAAACTGGACAGAGATAATTACCCTGCATGGGTAATGAGAATGGAAGCCTTACTTATGAGTAAGGATCTCATGGTATATGTAACAGGTGAAGAAGAGAAGCCAGTATTTGAAGATGAAAGCCGACCAAAGAAAGAGGAACTTGATGCTTTAAAGCATTGGCAGAAGAAGGATGCAAGTGCAAAAGCATACATCTACAATACAATCTCTGATCATTTGCTACCACACATCAGAGGATTGTAGTCATCTGAAGATATATGGAATGCATTGGAGTATCATTTCCAAAGCACTACTAAAGCACGAAAAGCAGGTCTATGGTCAGAGTTTACAACATTCAAGAAGAAGCCAAGTCAAACCATTAGTGATTATGTCACTAAGATGAAGGATCTAGCAGATAGTCTTGGATCCATAGATGAAGATGTTGAAGATCACAGATTGATTGCTCAGCTACTTGCAGGTTTGAGAGGGGATGAAAGGTGGAAACCTTTTGTCTTATCAACAGAACTTTCATTAAATCATTATGTTCCAGATTTGAACCAGTTGCTTGGTTTGATGCTCACATATGAGCAAGACTTGAAGGGAGATGGAGATAAAGGACAAAGTTCTGCAATGTACATGAAGAACAAGAAGAAAGGAGATAAAGGTAAAGCAAAGGATGAAGAGGAGTCTAGTTCTCAAGCTTATTATGCAAGAGGTAAAGGCACTGGTAGAGGAAGAGCAAGAGGCTTTGGAAGAGGAAGAGGTAATCAGAATAACAACAAAAAGGCTTGCTGGATCTGTGGATTGAGTAATCATTTGGCTCATGACTGTTGGCACAACCAACAAGGATCAAACCAAAATCAAAACAATAATAGTAGAGGTCGAGGTGGAAGATATCAAAGTAATTTCCAAAGAGGTAGACAAAGTCAAAGAGGAGGCTATGGTAGAGGTGGAGGAAGAAGTTGGGGACAGAATCAATCCTACAACACCACCTACTACAACTATGCAAATGACACACAGAATGAAAGTCATACATCATTGATGATGAACTCAATCAGTACATCAGACAAAGAAGATCTAAAGGTATTTTACATTGACTCTGGATGTTCTAATCATTTGTCAGGAAACATAGAATTGATGTCAGAATTGGAAAAAGGCATTTCTAGTCATACAAATCAAACTGGTGATAATACAAGACATAGTGTACATTCAATTGGAAAAGTGAAATGCAAGAGTGGAGCAGATTTGCTAACCAATGTTTTGTATGTTCCTACAATACCTAAAAACTTGATTAGTGTGGGAGAGATAGTTGAAAAAGGTTTTCAAGTCAGGTTTACAAATGAAGGAGTATTTGTTGAAGATCCAAAGAATGGATATAATGAGATTGTCTCTGGTAAGAAAGAAGGTAGAATCTTTACTTTAAGAGTGCAAGGGAACATTGGTCAAGCTTTGCTCACACATGGTGAAGCAGTGATTACAGAACTTGATCTCTGGCATAAGAGATTAGGTCATTTCAATGAAAGAGGAATTAAAGCTATGGTTGCTAATCAGTCTGTACTAGGATTACCAAATGTGCAAAGTCAACATATGGTTTATAAATGTGAAGCATGTCAAATGGGAAAAGCACACAAGTTACCATTTCAGAAGAAAGGATTCAAACATGATGGAGTACTTGAGCTCATTCATACAGATGTATGGGGACCAACAAAAGAAGGATCTATCAGTGGCTCAAGGTATTATGTTCTTTTCATTGATGATGCTACAAGATGGATAACATTATATGTTTTGAAGGAAAGATTAGAAGTGTTTGGAGCCTTCAAGCATTTTCATGCATATGCAGAGAGAGTAACAGGTCAAAAGCTTAAAAGACTGAGGTCTGATGGAGGGGGAGAAAACTTCTCCCAAGAGTTCAATGATTATCTTTGGAATGCAGGTATTAAGAGAGAAATAACTTGCAGGTATACACCACAACAAAATGGTGTAGCAGAAAGAAGGAACAGGACTTTGGTTGAGTTTTCTAGAGCTATGCTAAAGGAGAAGAACTGTCCAAATTATCTTTGGGCTGAGGCTGTAAATACAGCCACATATCTTGTGAATAGATTACCATGTGCAGCTCTGAATGGAATGACTCCATATGAAGCTTGGTGGGGTAAGAAACCAACACTAGATCATTGTAGAGTGTTTGGATCAATTGCATATGCTTATGTGCCATCACAGCTTAGGCATAAACTTGAACCAAAGGCAGAAAAATATGTGTTCATTGGTTATGATGAAAAGCAGATGGGTTACAGGTTGTGGAATCCTCTAACCAAACAATTTCTTGTTTCTAGAGATGTTACATTTGATGAACAGAAAAGTTGGTATGCAGATCAAAGTCATACAGCTGAAGAATTTGAAGAAGAGGTAAGAAGATGTGAGAAAGGAAAATCAATTGTGCAGGTAAATAGAGATGAAGACTATATGCAAGCAAGTACATCCAGAAGTGGATTAACAAGAAGGAATGAAGAAGCTCCTATATTTGATGAAGAGGTGTATCCAGAAACTTATGAAGAATGTGAACCAAGAAGGTCAACCAGGACTAGAAGACAACCAGAAAGGTATTCTTATGATACTTCTTACATAACTCAGAAGAACTATGCATATATGGTCAAAGATGATGAAGAACCCCAGAACTATGATGAAGCTAAAGGTAAGAAGCAATGGGAAGAAGCAATGAAGGAAGAATTCAATGCACTAGAGGAGAACAAGACATGGGAACTTGTTCCTAAACCAAATGGTAAGAAAGTTATTGGAAATAAATGGGTTTATAAAGTGAAGAAGCTTGCAGATGGAAGTATAGCCAGATACAAAGCTAGATTGGTGGTGAAAGGCTATGCCCAGACCTATGGCATAGATTATGATGAGACATTCAGTCCCGTAGCTAAGATGTCAACTATAAGGACAATCATTGCTATTGCAGCTTCAAAAGGATGGACTCTAAGTCAATTGGATATAAAGAATGCATTCTTGAATGGATACATATCAGATGAGGTATACATGGAACAACCTCAAGGGTTTATAGATTCCAGGTATCCAAATTTTGTTTGCAGGTTGAGAAGAGCATTGTATGGATTGAAGCAAGCTCCAAGAGCTTGGAACTATAGACTGGTGAAGTATCTCAATGATCTTGGATATCAAAGTTCAAAAGCAGATTCAAGTCTACTTATCAAAAGAACAGAGGAAGGTACAATCTACATTTGTATTTATGTAGATGACATTATAATCAGAGGTACTTCAGATGAAGGAATCAAGGAGGTAAAGAGATTACTTGAAAAAGAATTCAAGATCAGTGACCTAGGAA
The DNA here is from genome assembly GCA_020310875.1 of Ceratopteris richardii. Taxonomy (NCBI): domain Eukaryota; kingdom Viridiplantae; phylum Streptophyta; class Polypodiopsida; order Polypodiales; family Pteridaceae; genus Ceratopteris; species Ceratopteris richardii. Next base: position 48,884,250 of record CM035441.1, read on the forward strand.
AGTTATCATACTTTCTTGGAATGGAAGTTACTTATACAGATCATGGCATATATGTGTCACAAGAAAGGTATCTTCTGAACTTGTTGAAGAAGTTTGATATGGAAAATTGCAGAGAAGCTTCAACTCCACTTGAAGTTAATCACAAGCTCAGTAAATATGATGGTGCAGATTACAAAGATATGAGGAAGTATCAATCTCTTGTGGGTAGTTTGATTTATGCTACACTAACAAGACCTGATCTTAGTTATGCAGTGGGAGTTTTGTCACAATTCATGCATTGTCCAAAGGACCCACATTGGATTGCAGATCAAAGAGTTCTCAGATATATCAAAGGAACTATAAAGGAAGGATTATATTATCCTTTTACATCAGATTTGAAGTTGAGAGCCTATAGTGATTCAGATTGGGCAGGCAATCAAGATGATAGGAGATCAACTCATGGTTACATGATATTTATTGGTGATAAGCTTGTAAGTTGGTGTTCAAAGAAACAACATACAGTAGCATTATCATCAACTGAAGCAGAGTACAAAGGACTTGTGGAAGCAGTTAAGGAAGTCATATGGATGCAGACATTGTTCAAGAGCTTAGGCATTGATCAAGGTACACCTACAATACATGGAGATAATATGAGTTCACTTTATCTTGCAGCAAACCAGTATTTCATGCAAGGACAAAGCACATAGAGATACAGTATCATTTTCTCAGAGAAAAGGTAATGGAGAAGGAGATTGAAGTGGAGTACATTTCTACTAAAGATCAGTTAGCAGACATAATGACAAAGAGCTTGGATGGTGTGAAGACTAGTAGATTCAAAAGCATGGCAGGAGTAAAAGAAAAGAAGATGATATGAAGAAACAGGGAATGTTAATTAGTGATTGAGGGGGAGCTGTTGGAGAAACAATCACTAATTGGATATATATTTGAAGGTCAAATCTTAGGAAGAAAACCCCATGCCTATGTGAAGGGACAAATTCACAAGTGTATCATACTTGTAAAGTTAGTTCACTTTAGTTCTAGAAGTTTTTTAAAATCACGAGAATACGAAAATCTATATAAGTTAGTTTGTATCAACTGATGCGAAGAGAGAGAGAGAGCGAGAGAGAAGAAGTAGGAGAAGGAGTTCATTTTATATGACTAAGTATAGTCGGGCTTCTCTGAGTGAGAAAGCATCTGTAAAACTCTTGAGTTTTCATAGCTATGAGAAAGAACTGAGTAAAGTTCTATGTATGAGTCTCTCTCCATCATCTCCATGCTTGCCTACTGTGTGATGAATTCAAAAGTTCAAGTTTTCTGAGCAATTCGTTGCCTGGCATCGAATCAATGCTGATAAGTCATTATTTTCATTCTCTGTGTGTTAAGTGTTGTTGAATCTTTTAAAAACATGAAGTTTGTGGAGCAACTCGATGCCTGACATCGAGTTTCAGCATAAAGTGGATGCCCGGCATCGACTTCTAGCATACAAGTGGTCTTCTTCATGTGTGTGTAAAAGAAGCTGTTTCTGGTGCAGAAAAAGGGCCTAAAAAAGCTCAAAGTCGATGCCCAGCATCGACCTTGACTGAAATTCGATGCTAGGCATCGAATTTTTTATTTTTAGACACCCAGGAATACTAAAACAGGCAAAATTTCCAGTTTTGGAAGGTCATATAGGGTCATCTTGTGAAGGCCATAACTTGAGTTCTAGAGATGCGTTTGATGCATATGATAGCTTGTTGGAAAGCTCTAACTCTTCTAGTTTTAGCCTATAAAGTTTCATGGAGAAATAATACTTGAGCTAGGAGAAATTAGCAAAATACTGAAGGTATGTCATTTCGGTGACTAGGAATTTTGGTAGAAGCAAAGTTCTCACTTTAGGCTATCATTTCTCAAAGTTTGGAGTGGCAATGAGTTAATGGTGACCATAGAGGTGTTCTAGTGTCACATTAATTCATTTCTTGTGGTGTTTCATACATCAACACATCTCAAATCTGTTTTGAGTATGAAGTCATTAATACTACGATTTGATGACTTTCTAAGGTTTTTGAGCTAATTTTTTAGTTGCATTTTTCTAGGCTTTGTAGAGGTATCTAGGTCTTATTGGATATATCTAGGTCTTGGATATCACCAAGCATGGATTTGCTTATGTGTTGAGATAGATTGAAGTTCACTCTCCTATCCCTTCTTTCCACTCTCTTATGGCTCTCCTTTGATTCTCAATGGGTGTATTTTGATACACTACAAGGAATACGGGCGTGTAGCGACGGTTAACGCGACAGAATTTTGTCGCTATAAAATTGCAACTTGCGTCGGAATTACCGTCGAGCGCGGACCATCGATTATACGACGCAAAAAATGATGGTATTTGCGTAACGTCGCTTAAACGACGCTTGTCAAAGGCGTCGCTTAAGCGACGTTTTTTTGCATCGCATAAGCGACGGTGCACACCGTCGTATACGCGACGCTAAGCGAATGTCGCTTATACAATGACGCGTTGCATCGCTTATACGACGATCTATTGACGGACAAAAATTAAAACGTTGGAGGCTCTGCAATCGGCATTTTCACGCATCTGATCGAAGAGCTCTCCAACGTTCGCAATTGCGCTGCGCTTACGAGCTGAAGCAAGTATATGCAGAATTGTTGTTTTGCTTAAGCTCTCTGTTATTGTCTCCCTCTGTCTTTGTTTCTCTCTTTCTACATCTTTCTCTCTTTGAATTTTCTCTCTCTCTCTAGATCTCTCTCTCTAGATCTCACTCTCTCTCTCTCTAGATCTCACTCTCTCTCTCTCTAGATCTCACTCTCTCTCTCTAGATCTCTCTCTCTCTCTCTCTCTCTCTAGATCTCTCTCTCTCTCTCTCTCCCTCTCTCTCTCTCTCTTTTCTCTCTCGTTATTGCAGGTTATTCAAGAAGCTAACCAAGCAAAAACTATGGGTCACAATTGTAAGTACAATTTCTATTATTTGTAGATCATTTGAATTGTGTTATTTTCATTACATACCATACTCACACTTATTGATATGCACTCATACACTTATACATGATGAAGAAGCACACACACATACATATACCTACATATACACATATACATGCACATACACACACATACACATAGAGTTATACATATACACACACATACACAAGAACATGCACATATTGATACATACATATACACTTATACATGCACATGCATATACATACATATACGCACACATACACATGCACATATACACATATACATGCACATACACACACATACACACACATACACATAGAGTTATACATATACATGCATATACATATACACACATACACATGCACATGCACATACTCATACACACATATACACTTATACATGCACATGCACATACATACATATACACACACATACACATGCACATACATACATATACACACACATACATATACACTTAGGTACACACATATGAATGAATTATATAATTAAAGTATTAAAACACATGCTTAATATAAACAATAATAACAATCAATAGAACAAAACTCTTCATTACTTAATACCATACACACAATTCAAAACATGACTGAAATGAAAAATATATAGATAAATATATATATATATATATATCAATGTAAATACATATAATCCAATGTCATAATCAACTAAAATCCTAATCATCATCATCATGATCATCATCATCAGCAGCAATATCATGATCATCCTGATCTTCCTCATCCTCATCCTCATGATCACCCTGTGACGATCGAGATCGTCCCTCCTGTGTCTGTCTCTCCACCTCATCCATATTTGTCTCCCCATAATACTCCTGTATTACATATAACAAACATAAATCAATAAAATAGTTAAAACATTCATAACAACAAAATAATTATATAAAATTTAAAAATACTCACAAAGGCATCAGGATGTTCTTGTATATACTCGCTCAAACGTCGATATCCAAAATGAGTAACATACTCGATCTCGTGTTTCGTAGGATATCGGCCATAATCCTTTCGCTGCAATGAAACAAATAAAAAACATTATTTGCTTGCATTTTAACTAAAATAAAAAATATACTCACAATAATACATATACTTACAAACGTAGCTACAAAACCATTATGGCCCATTTGGCCTAAGTGCGATGTGTGGCCCGACTCCACTCTCTTCTTTGCAGCAGCCTATTTATTCAAGGAAAAAAATACATAAATTAAATTAAAAAATTACTACAATATCTAAAAATTATAAATATAAACTATTAATTTGTGTACCTTCTGCTGAGGAAATGACTCCTGAAGACGTAGCTATCTACGAAAAAACTGCCACGACTCAGGTGGTATGTTAGCTCGCCTCTTATTTTTTTCAACCATACAATATCTCCTGTTAATTTAATCTCAAACAGAAAAAAAAGTCCGAATACATACACATATATACACACATATACACATACACATACACATACACATACCCACATACACATATACATGCAAACATATACGCATGCATATAAGTATATATATACACATATACATACATATAACATAAACACACATATACATATCCACATATATACGTACACACACATGCATGCATATACACTCATTCATACAAAATACATGCATTTATCCCACAATAATATGTGTTGTGTATATGTGAATATGTGTGTATGTATAAATGTGTATATGTGAATATGTGTGTATGTGTAAATATGTATATGTGAATTTTTTATTTATGTAGATAATCAAATTATTAATATCAAATACCATTATTTGTAGATTCTGATCAATCAGATGGAACTCCACCACCGTCTCCTCATCGTGCAACGGGTTTATACTGTAATTTTATGAAATATTTAATTTTAACTATATTTGATGGATACATAACTTATATATTTTTTTAATGTTTCTTATAATGTGCAGATTCTGATTAATCAGAGGGTACTCCACCACCTCCTACCCATGCAACGACTTCACATGTGTCCTCCGATAGGAATTATGATGAATTTTACTATCAAGAGCATATTATATGTTGGTGTAACTCGCATATTACCACGATTGGAATGTATTCAACATGAGGCAGAGTATGGTACTTTTGAGCATGCACCATCACCTAGTCAACGTGATAATGCTTGGGTATGTATTTTCTATATATATTAATGTCATTTTTTTATTTAAAAACCATGTATAAAATCAAATTATTATTGATATACAGCAATACTTGCTCGATGATGATGATGATGATGATTTTTCTCATAATGTTAATATACGTCGTACATGTCATGGACTTGCTGTTCATCAATTACAAGCAAAGGTTTCTAGAAATCCTCTACCTCCTGGTTTAGAGAATGAAACGGCTGGAGATTATCCATTGCCAGCTCGTGATCGTTCTTTAGTACAAACATATGATAGAAGAAGATATGGAGGATGGAATAGAGGACCACTTCCTTTAGATGGAGAGGTTTTCAACTTTTGGGGTAATCGCTATATGATTGCTCCATCCACTATTACTAATGCTGGTCGTGGTCTCTTTATTGTAGAGGATTTGTATGTGCCTCCGAACTCTGAAGTCACTCTTATGTCATTTTGTGGTCCTATATATGGATGGGGAGATTGGCATCGACTTTCACGTCATGTTCAAAGCATGAGTACTTATGGAATATGCTTGAACGCAGCATCTCTTACTAGTAGAAGGATTTTACATGCAGAAAATGAAAGATTATATATTGATGGAAGACCTTACACACATGGAAATATAGCAGGTTTAATAAATAGTAGTCGAGGGTTACATAATAGTTCAAGGACTAATTGCACATTTGAGGAGCGTGAAAATAGTCATGAATCACCATACATGAGTAGAGATGTATCAAGATACATAGTTGTCAATGCTATTACTACATTACATGCTGGTGATGAACTATTAGTGAATTATGGATGGCGTAGACCTCCAAGAGCACCTTTTAGCTAGAGAGAATAAAAATTTTCTATCCATATTTAATAAGTTATATACTTAATTTTATATTTGAAGTTTAATTTTTATTCATTTATGAAATACTAATGCGTTTTATTTATATGTGTAGATTCCAATGTATGATGTTGATGATATTCGTCCACAACATTCACAATTACCAATAAGACCTCATTTATCAGAAGCTTCCATGAGGAGGCTACGCAAAACTAAGCATGTGCAATATGCAAAGTTGAAAGATCTATATTCAAAAGATGATAAAGTACAAGATTTGTGTGACAATGATGAAGATGATGGCATGGCAGATTTTATTGAGGATTGGTATCAAAATGACAGTGAGAGCATGGATATTTCTAAAAATGAGAAATATCTTCGAGAGGAATGTCTAAAGCATGTATATGAAAGAAGTCATTTGACACGAATAAATGCGAGCTTACTTATTCTCAACCTTCAAAATCGTTTTGGATGGAGTAATGTATCTGTTTCGACACTATTAAGGTATAAATTTCCATTTTCTATCTATATATATATATATATATATATATGCATAAATATATATACATATATAAATACATGTAGGTTTTTATTCCTACTTTAGATAAGGTTATAAGAACAAGAACTTGAATTGAATGGAAACTTTTTGTCCGCGCATCTTTTAAAACTATTAATGCATCTTTCCAAATATTCGCAATGGTGACAGGGATGAGTCGCATGCACAGAGGTTACTCAAGAGACAGTAGTCCACTTTGTATCCTAAAGTTCAGATGCTCATCATTGACATGCAAGAGGTTTACTGCATACCCGAGAAATCCTGCTCTATCTTGACTAACCTCTGTGCATGCGATTCATCCATGTCACCATTATATGAACATATGTGTGAGTTGACAGGATACGATTGTTTTGCGTAAATATTTTTAAAGATGCATTAATAGTTTTAAAAGATGCGCGGACAAAAAGTATCTATTCAATTCAAGTTCTTGTTCTTACCTTATCTAAAGTAAGAATAAAAACCTACATGTATATATGTATGTATATTTATTTACCTTTTTTAATATATCTTTTTTTGATAAACTTACAGGTTATTATCTGAAAAGTTTTTACCAAGTCAAAATATTCTTCCTACCTCACATGATGAAATGAAGAAGATAATCAACAATCTTGGTATAGATTATCAATGTATACATGCATGTCCTAACGATTGTATTTTATATAGAGGTGAATATGCAGACTCTTTGACATGTCCCAAATGTCAATCTCCTCGATATAAGGGTGAAGAAGGTAAAATCCCGAATAAGGTATTGAGACATTTTCCATTGGCTCCACGGATTAGACATATGTTTCAAAGCCCCGAATTATCGAAGCTTTTGACTTGGGGACATGATCACAAAAGTACTGATGGAATAATCAGAATTCCTCATGATAGTGTTGCTTTTCAGCATATTGATTCTACATGGCTTGAATTTGCACAAAATCCACAGAATCTAAAGTTAGGAGTTGCATTAGATGGGGTTAATCCATTCTCCATGAAATCCAGTAAATGGTCAACATGGCCAGTGGTAGTCATAAACTACAATCTTCCGCCATATCTTAGCATTAAAAAGGAACATTTAATGCTTTCACTTTTAATCCCAGGCAAAAGACAAGTTAAAGATATGAATGTATATCTTGCTCCTCTCATTGACGATCTTCAAGAGTTATGGAGAGGTATTAATGTCATTGATATATCGAAAAGCATCAATGAAAGACATATTATGATTCGTGGTATTGTGGCTTGGACTATTCACGATTTTCCTGGATATGGCGTTTGTTCAGGTATTGATGTAATTTTTTTATTCAATATGCATGTAAATAAATATGATTTAATCTAATTATATTTTTATCCTTTTCTATGATGCAAGAATATCTACTAAGGGTTATAAAGCTTGTCCATATTGTGGTGATTGGTTGAGATCAATCTATAGTAAGAATCTCAACAAAAATATTTATCTTCGACATCGACCATTCTTGCCTGATGATCATCCATTAAGATCTAAAAGAGAAGCGATACATTTTAATGGAAAGCTTGAAACAGGCCAATATCCAAAACCTATGACGCCTATGGATTGGTATAAAACATGGACAGATGGACCTCTGATAGATCCAGAAGCAGAAATCTTCAGTGATGATTCAGATAATGAGTATGTGAACAGAGGTAAAGGGAAATTGGCACTCGCAGAGAACATATCAATATGGTATTCTTTGGAGTATTGGAAAGAGTTAAAAGTATGTCATCTTCTTGATCCTATGCATATATTCAAAAATATTGGTTATTCACTATGGCAGCATCTTCTTGGACTAAAAGATACCACAACATCAAGGAATGATTTGAAAGATAAAAAATCCAAACCAAAGTTATGGCCAGTTTTTGATAGACATCGACAAGAAACGACTTATGCATCTGCTCCTTGGGTACTTACAACAAAAGAGATACAGACTATCAACAATAGAATTCAATTGATCAAGACTCCGACAGGATATGGAGCATCATTTCAAAACATGTTTACTATGGATGATAAGAGCTTATCTGGATTAAAGACCCATGACTGGCATAACTTTTGAAACATATTTTACCTTTGGTTATCGATGGATGTACAACGAAAGGAGTACGAGATGTGATCTATCGTCTTGGATCACTTATAAGGTAATTATGATACTTTTATATAATTTAATATGTATGAATATTGGATATCTTTTATTTTTTAATTAACTTCTTTACAATTGTTTTTATGATTTGTATAGGTGGATTACATCCAAAGAGATCGATAAAAATTTGATCCCACAAAAAAAACGTGAATGCAAAGAGCTACTATGTTTGATGGAAAAGGAACTTCCTACTTCATTTTTTGATATTCAAGTTCATCTACTAGTCCATCTTGTAGATGAGATAGAGATTGCCGGTGTTGTCAACACTCGATGGATGTTTTGGGTCGAGCGATTTATGGGAATACTAAAAGTTTATGTGCGACAAAGAGCAAAACCAGAAGGATCCATGGCAAAGGGTTGGATGCTTGAAGAGTGCATGTATTACGTTAGTGAGTACCTTGAAAGAGTTCATGAAGAAGCTCCACGTGCATGGACCAACGAGTCTTCTTCAAAAATAACAGATGAGGTATTATCAGGTAAGGGGGTTCCATTCTTATTTACATTTCAAGAAAAAAATGATGTTTCTACTTTTGTAGCATATAATAGCGAATGCATGCAAGCATTCGTTAACGAGTACGAGGAACTTCAAAGTCTCCAAAGTAAAAGGAGAAAAAACAAAAGATCTAGACGTAATCTCGATAATAATGAGATTACAGATATACCTTCTTTCACGGATTGGCTATATAGTCGTTTGCAACGCGCCAATGCAAATAATGAAGAAATCTCAGATGAGCAAAGAGAGTTAATGATAGGTTGTGAACAAAAGGTAATTTAATTGAAATATATATTTTATTTTTTTCATATATGTATGTTAGTTTCTATTTACTAATTGAATTTATTTTGCAGGCTGGAATGTTCACTAATATGTGGGCTTTTGGACAGCATATTAGAATCAAAGCCATTGATTCTTTACGTAAAACAGAGGATTCTAGTATTGTTGCTTGTTTCAAGCAACTATCATGTGCTAGCTCAAAAGACACGAACCTTATAGATAGCGAACTTGGTTACGTAGGATCTATTGTTGGTATCTACGAAATTTCATTTCGTACATTCAAACAGGTAGAAAAAAGTTTATATATATTTTTTAGAGTTAGTTATTTTTTTAAGCACCTAATAATGGGACGTTTTTGTTGTTATATATTTTGATAGGTCATTTTGAAGGTTGACTGGTATCGAGCGGAGTATAAAGGTAGTAATTCTACAATAAGAAAGGAATTATCTGGGTTTTGGGCAATTGATTCTTCCAAGGTAATGCGATCTACTAAAGAACCATATATTCTTCCTAGGCATATTGAACAAGCATTTTTTTATAAAAACCCAGATGCTCATCCTTGGTGGCAAGTCATTCATGTGCAACCTAGAGGTAGGTCATTGTTTGAATAGTTTATTGTTAGAGAGATTGAAGAAAGTCCTCTTGATGATTCAGCATCAGATACTGATACATCAACATCTGGAATAGAAATTAGACTCATTATACGTGATAATGATACTAATCTTTTTGATGAAGAGGATAATTCTCTACATGCTGATTCTACTGATGAGGAAGAGGAATTACCAGAAATAGATATTAATCCACCAATAGATGATGTGATTCATGAGAACATAGATTTAACAATAGAAGAAATAAATGAAATCAATAAGGATAATGAAGATGAGACTATATTGATGTCTTACCAAAATGATGGCAATAATGAAAACATATGAGCAGATTAGATAGTAACTTGAAGCTTCTGAATGGATATCAGATAATAGGTTTTTTTTATTAACTTGAATAACGATGAATCCTACTAGAGAGATGAAATCATGTTCTTCTAAGTTAGAACATGAAGCTCGGGGGTATGCCTAATTATTTTATATATAGCTTTATCTTCGAGGAGTAAATTTTTATCATGTATGTATGCATATGTGTGTGTATTCATGTGTATTATATGTATACATATATTAGTATGCATATATATGTATTTCATGTATATGTATGTGTTTGCATGTGTGTGATATATGTATACATGCATTCATGTACGTAATATATGCAAGTGTTTATAATTGTGTACATGTATATATGTATATGTGTCTATGTGTAAATATGTACATGTAAATATGTATGCATGTATATATATGTTTATGTGTGCATGTAGGCATGTACATGTATGTGTAAATATGTACATGTAAATATGTTAGTATGTATATATATATTTATATGTGCATTTAGGCATGTATGTGTGAAGCATAATATATCTACTCCATTTTATATTTATGTATCCTATCTACATGATGTGTATATATCTTTACATATATTATGAATCATGATCCTCGTTGATTCGAGTAGCTATATATAGATGCATAAGGTTGGGAGGAGAGACATCTCTCTAGTAGGACGTCGGAGGTGTACATATACTTCAAACATATGGCTAAAATGTTGAATTAGAGTTTTTAAATTAGGGATTTCAAAACCCTAATATCGAGATTAGTGTTCTCTCTCTCTCTCTCTCTCTCTCTCTCTCTCATATACATACATACCGTGCATTGTCACGACGATGCGCCATAAGTGTCCGCATCTCTTTTAAACACCATTTAAGAGACCACCCTGTCCCAAACTCCGTCTCAAGTGAACTGAACACGTACTTTTTATCCCTCTCATCATGCTCACTACAAAAATAAAAAACATAATATAAATAAAACATAAGATATATATTTCAATTTATATGTAAAACTTTTACTTACTTCCATGGTAAGTGGATAAAGCGCAAGTAAGAGTCGCATAGTGCACGCATTCTCCTCTTGAACTCCAATCCATTTCCTATGTATACAATATTCCCCTATAGCTCTATGTCGCACTCTAGTCCTAACGTGCCTATGCATGTCCTCATAGGCAACGTCTCTACTCTCCTATCACGTGCTGGAGGTGGTATAGGTGTCCTGAAAATACATAGATAGAAATAAATAAAAATATGTGCTATAATATCATTAAAAAAGTTTATGAAAAAAAACATACCTATGAGCAGATAGCTCTCTTCCTGCGTGTGGATCTGCAGAAGAGCCCTCGTCTGATCGCGTAAGCATCTGGATCGTATAATCCAGCTCCTCATCGGGCATCTCTGCGTAGTCCCGCATTATGGCCCCTAGAGTATCTGACGGAACTCTTGCTCTCATAAGACTTTTTATGAGAGTGAGTTTTGCCTTTCTCTCTCTACTGGGATCCATACTACCTAACATATAAAACAAAATGGTTAGAAATCAATATATATACGTGTATGTGTGTGTGTATGCATGTGTATGTGTGTGTATGCATGTGTATGTGTGTGTATACATCATTATGTGTGTATGTGTGTAGGTATATGTGTGTCTTGTCTATGTGTATGTGTGTATGTGTGTATATGTATGTGTACATATGTGTGTGTGTACATATGTGTGTGTGTGTGCATGTGTATATGTGTGTGCATGTATATGTGTGTGCATGTGTATATGTGTGTGCATGTGTATGCATTATGTGTGCATGTGTGTATGTGTATGCATTATGCATGTGTATGTGTGTGTGCATGTATATGTGTGTGCATGTGTATATGTGTGTGCATGTGTATGCATTATGTGTGTGTGTGTCTATGCGTATGTGTGTGTGTGTGTGTCTATGCGTGTATATGTGTGTGTACATATGTATGTGTGTGTGCATGTATATCTGTGTGCATGTGTATATGTGTGTGCATGTGTATGCATTATGTGTGCATGTGTATGCATTATGTGTGCATGTGTGTATGTGTATGCATTATGCATTGTGTATGTGTGTCTATGTGTGTGTATTTGTGTGTATGTGTGTGTGTCTATGCGTATGTGTGTGTGTGTCTATGCGTGTATATATATGTGTACATATGTGTGTGTGTGTACATATGTGTGTGTGTGTGCATGTATATGTGTGTGCATGTGTATATGTGTATGCATTATGCATTGTGTATGTGTGTCTATGTGTGTGTATTTGTGTGTATGTGTGTGTGTGTCTATGCGTATGTGTGTGTGTCTATGCGTGTATATATATGTGTACATATGTGTGTGTGTACATATGTGTGTGTGTGTGCATGTGTATGTGTGTGTGCATGTATATGTGTGTGCATGTGTATATGTGTGTGCATGTGTATGCATTATGTGTGCATGTGTGTATGTGTATGCATTATGCATGTGTGTGTGTGCATGTATATGTGTGTGCATGTGTATATGTGTGTGCATGTGTATGCATTATGTGAGCATGTGTCTATGCGTATGTGTGTGTGTGTGTCTATGCGTGTATATGTGTGTGTACATATGTATGTGTGTGTGCATGTGTATGTGTGTGTGCATGTATATGTGTGTGCATGTGTATGTATTATGTGTGCATGTGTGTATGTGTATGCATTATGCATTGTGTATGTGTGTCTATGTGTGTGTATTTGTGTATATGTGTGTGTGTGTCTATGCGTATGTGTGTGTGTCTATGCGTGTATATGTGTGTGTGTACATATGTGTGTGTGTGTGCATGTGTATGCGTGTGTGCATGTATATGTGTGTGCATGTGTATATGTGTGTGCATGTGTATGCATTATGTGTGCATGTGTGTATGTGTATGCATTATGCATTGCGTATGTGTGTCTATGTGTGTATATTTGTGTATATGTGTGTGTGTCTATGCGTATGTGTATGTGTGTGTGTGTCTATGCGTGTATATGTGTGTGTACATATGTGTGTGTGTACATATGTGTTTGTGTGTGCATGTGTATGTGTGTGTGCATGTATATGTGTGTGCATGTGTATATGTGTGTGCATGTGTATATGTGTGTGCATGTGTATGCATTATGTGTGCATGTGTGTGTGTGTATGTGTATGCATTATGTGTGCATTATGTGTGTATGTGTGTCTATGTGTGTGTATTTGTGTGTATGTGTGTGTGTGTATTTGTGTATATGTGTGTATGTGTCTATGTGTATGTGTGTGTGTCTATGCGTGTATATATGTGTGTGTACATATGTGTGTGTGTGTGCATGTGTATGTGTGTGTGCATGTATATGTGTGTGCATGTGTATATGTGTGTGCATGTGTATGCATTATGTGTGCATGTGTGTATGTGTATGCATTATGCATTGTGTATGTGTGTCTATGTGTGTATATTTGTGTATATGTGTGTGTGTCTATGCGTATGTGTATGTGTGTGTGTGTCTATGCGTGTATATGTGTGTGTACATATGTGTGTGTGTGTACATATGTGTGTGTGTACATATGTGTGTGTGTGTGCATGTGTATGTGTGTGTGCACGTATATGTGTGTGCATGTGTATATGTGTGTGCATGTGTATGCATTATGTGTGCATGTGTGTATGTGTGTGTGTGTATGTGTATGCATTATGTGTGCATTATGTGTGTATGTGTGTCTATGTGTGTGTATTTGTGTGTATGTGTGTGTGTGTATTTGTGTATATGTGTGTGTGTGTCTATGCGTATGTGTGTGTGTCTATGTGTGTATATGTGTGTGTGTACATATGTGTGTGTGTGTGTGCATGTGTATGTGTGTGTGCATGTATATGTGTGTGCATGTGTATATGTGTGTGCATGTGTATGCATTATGTGTGCATGTGTGTATGTGTATGCATTATGCATTGTGTATGTGTGTCTATGTGTGTATATTTGTGTATATGTGTGTGTGTCTATGCGTATATGTATGTGTGTGTGTGTCTATGCGTGTATATGTGTGTGTACATATGTGTGTGTGTGTACATATGTGTGTGTGTGTGCATGTGTATGTGTGTGTGCACGTATATGTGTGTGCATGTGTATGCATTATGTGTGCATGTGTGTGTGTGTGTATGTGTATGCATTATGTGTGCATTATGTGTGTATGTGTGTCTATGTGTGTGTATGTGTGTGTGTGTCTATGCGTATGTGTGTGTGTGTCTATGCATGTATGTGTGTGTCTATAAGTGTGTGTGTGCGCATACCTATCAACCGTCTCCCTTCTCTCTCTCCCTCTCGCGCGCGCTCTTTCTCTCTCTCTCTCTCTCGGTCTTGCATTCAAGGCCCGGCACAAATGTGCCGGGAGAATTGAAATTTTTTTTTTAACATTGCAGAGTGTCGCATATGCGACGCTGTGCAGTTTGCCAACGTCGTTAATAGCGTCGCTAACCAGCGATGCTACTAGCGACGCTTGTGGTTTAGCGTCGCATAAGCGACGTTGTCGTCGCTTATGCGACGAGGCGCGGCCAAAAAAAAAAATCCTTAATTTTTACCGTCGCTTATGCGATGATTTCGTCGCATAAGCGACAGTTTTCATCTTTTTCGTCGTATAATCCGATTCGGGGGCGTCGCTACGCCCCCCTTTTTCTTGTAGTGATATATGTATGTCTTTACCTCATTACCATTAGCCAACCCCCAAAGACCCTTTCCCAGGAGGAAGTTAGAGGTTCTAAACTTCCAGGTTGGTATTTTCTCTTTTCAAGCTTTTCAATCTGAGTATTATAGTCTCCCATTGTGTACGAGACTATGGAGTGGATGCTAATCCTTCCTTGGATTGTGATAGATATGAGAAATAATGATATGTTATCTTCCCACAAAATCTTCCACTTCTCTTAAACCTTCCATGATGATAGAAGCTACCCCTTGCTTCAAATGCTTCTTCAAACCT
>CM035441.1:48904486-48954486 GCA_020310875.1 Ceratopteris richardii
TTAGGGTTAAATATTTAAGATTAGGGTTTCAACACCTACATAACATATATGCACACATACACATGCACATATAATACATATATACATGTATATACACATGTATACAGAAATATACATATTTTTGGTCTAGATATTTAAAATTAGGGTTTTAGGGTTTAGTATTTGAGATTTAAGTCTAAGTCTTTCTAATTAGGGTTTTAGGATTTTAATAGGTAGATACCATATATACACAAACACACATATACATATAATACATACATACATGTAGATACGCACGCATACAGAAATATACATATTTTAGATTTAAATCTTTAAGATTAGGGTTTTAGGGTTATAACACCTACATAACATATATGCACACATACACATACACATGTAATACATATATACATCTATATACACATGTATACAAAAATATACATATTTTAGGTCTAGATATTTAAGATTAGGGTTTTAGGGTTTAGTATTTTAGATTTAAGTCTAAGTCTTTCTGATTAGGGTTTTAGGATTTTAATACGTAGATTATATATACAAAAACACACATATACATATAATACATACATACATGTAGATACACATGTATACAAAAATATACATATTCTAGATTTAAATCTTTAAGATTACGGTTTTAGGGTTATAACACCTACATAAGATATATGCACACATACACATGCACATGTAATACATATATACATGTATATACACATGTAAGAAATATACATATTTTAGGTCTACATATTTAAGATTAGGGTTTTAGGGTTTAGTATTTCAGATCTAGAATTTTAAGATTAGGGTTTTAATTAAATATATATAATTAAATATATAAAATTAAATATATAAAAATAGGATTACGTAAGGAAAAAAATCTGAATATATAAATAAATATATATATATATAATAAGATAATTATATACATAAATAAATATAAAAAGAACTAGTGTTTTAAATAATTTAATTAAATATTTATAATTAAATATATAAAATTAAATATATAAAAATAGGATTACGTAAGAAAAAAAAATCTGAATATATAAATAAATATATATATAAAATAAGATAATTATATACATAAAAAAATATAAAAAGAACTAGTGTTTTAAATAATTTAATTAAATATATCTAATTAAATATATAAAATTAAATATATAAAAATAGGATTACATAAGGAAACAAATCTGAATATATAAATAAATATATATATAAAATAAGATAATTATATACATAAATAAATATAAAAAGAACTAGTGTTTTAAATAATTTAATTAAATATTTATAATTAAATATATAAAAATAGGACTACGTAAGAAAAAAAATATGAATATATAAATAAATATATATATAAAATAAGATAATTATATACATAAATAAATATAAAAAGAACTAGTGTTTTAAATATTTAATTAAATTTATATAATTATATATAATTAAGTAAAGAAAAAATTTGAATATATAAATAAATATATATATATAAGGTAGGATAATTATATAGATAATAAAATATGATAAGAACTAGTATTTTAAACAAATAAATGAAATATATATGATTAAATATATAAAAATAGGTTTAAATTTAATCATTTTAAATAGAGTGAGTATATATACAATACACAAACACACATACTTATATACCTATCTATATTCACATATATATACACATGCATACATATATATACATGTTTTAGTTCTAGGTCATTTGGATTAGGGTTTTAGGGCTTTAACATGTACATAACATATATACACACATACACATACACATATGATACATATATACATGTATATACACATGTGTATAGAAATATACATAATTTAGGTCTAGATCTTTAAAATTAGGGTTTTAGGCTTTAGGCATACATATAACTTAATTAAGAGGAAAAAAATCTGAAAACAAAAATTTCTTGATTTTTTCAATCAAGAAAAAATCCGAATATATAGATAAAATAGGATAGCTATATAGATTAGGGTTTTAAAACTAGGGTTTTAAGTTTTTTAGGTATTTAAGTATTTAGGTCTTTAAGAGTTAGATTTTTAGGTTTAATAAAAAACGAATGTTCTAAAATGTTCTAAAATGTCCATATTGTAGCAGATGGCTTCTTTGGATCCTCAAGAGAGAATGGCATGTCCTTGCACACAGTGCAAGTATCAAATTTATCGGAAACGACGGATTTGTACTACACATGTTAGAGAGTATGGATCCTTTGATAGGAGTCAACTGGAAAGCCTACGCTATCATTCGCATGGTCCCCCAGGTGAGCAGATGGACCCAAACGACATTGCACAGGTAACCTCTCGTGGACAAAAGAGAGAAAAAAAGGACTTAGACGTAGAAGCAAGCACTAATAATATTACACAGAATGAACATATGGAAGAAATGCTTGAAGCATTTTATGAGATGGACGAAGATCATGATGGTGAAGAAGGTGTCAACAAGAGTTTCATGGACACAACAGAAATTCCACGATCAGAAGTTGATGAAGAATATGAAAACATGCAAAGATTAGCTTGTTTACCACTTTACAATGGAGCAAAGATATCTGTACTATGTGCTTCACTCGCGATGCTCAATCTGCAATCCATTTATGGATGGTCAGATAGTAGTGTCACTGAATTGTTCAGGTAAGTGGAGAAAAAATTGGCTTTCATTGTTGTATCACAATAACTTCATTTACTAATATCATTTTAATTGCTTATTGTAGGCTTCTTAAAGATCAAATTTTGCCAGAGGGCAATGACATGCCTCCAACACGTGGAGATGCGAAAAAACGTTTACAGTCCATTGCAATGGATTATACGAAAATTCATGCTTGTCCGAGTGATTGCATTCTCTTTCAGAATGATTATGAGCATCTCCACATATGTCCAAAGTGTGGAGCAAATAGATTTAGAGAAGACGTTATAGGGGGAGCAATCCCCACAAAGGTTCTTCGCCATTTTCCTATCATTCCACGAATTAAGAACATGTTTAGATGCAAATCGATAGCTGAGTTAATGTCATGGCATACAAAGAACAGGTCTACAGATAATGTAATGCGAGTGCCAGCTGACTCTGATGCTTGGAAGCACATAGATAATAAGTGGCCAGAGTTTGCTAGTGAGCCTCAGTCCATACGTCTAGGCCTAGCTATGGATGGAGTGAATCCATTTGGATTACGCAGTTCTTCATGGAGCACATGGCCTGTATGTTTGGTCAATTATAATATCCCACCATGGTTGGGCACAAAGAAAGGTCATTTATTATTAGCTCTTATTGTACCAGGTAAGTATAAGGTTAAAAACATGGATGTATATCTTGCACCACTTGTGGAAGAACTGCGCATTTTATGAGATGGGATCACTGTGTATGACATGTCTCAACCTATAAGAAGACGAGACGTGCGATTGCAAGGCATACTTATGTGGACAATGCATGATTGGCCTAGTTATGGTGAATGTTCAGGTTTATTGATTTCGGGTTACCATGCTTGTCCTTTATGCGGACCACGACTCAAAGCACGCTATTCCAAAGCACTACGTAAAATTGTCTATGAAGGACATCATAGATATTTGCCTGATGGGCATGTTTTACGTGAAGGACAAATTGGTCGACAAGTGCAACACCAAATGAAAGCTAGCGATTGGAAACAATTGTGGGATTCATAAATCCAGTTGCTAGCATGAAACGGTTGTCTATTTTTCACGAACTCCCTTATTGTGGGATTCAGAAATCCAGTTGCTAGCATGAAACGGTTGTCCATTTTTCACGAACTCCCTTATTGGAGTGAATTGGTGATCAATAATTTGGTAGACCCGATGCATATTTTCAAGAATGTGGGAGAGATGCTTTGGAAAACTTTGATCGGAAATAAAGAAAGCAAAGCACAAAGGGACGACCTAGAAGAGCGAGGTCGTATGCGAGAGTTGTGGGAAATTACTAAGCCCAACGGATGCATGAGATGTCTAAAGACTGCTTTCACACGAAACGACAATCTTGCAAGACTCAAGTCTCATGATTGGCACAAGTTTTTAGAGTTTGTGCTCCCTGTAGCCCAAAAAGATTGTCTTTCAGAGGATGTACGAAAAACCATTTATAAAATTAGTTCTTTAGTACGGTGGATATCTTCTAAAGAGATAAATAGAGATAGCATAGAGAGTGCGAAACTCAATGCTATCGAGGCTGTTTTTATGGTAAAGAAATACTTTCCCACAAGTATTCTCACTATTCAGCTTCATTTACATGTTCACGTAGTAGATGAAGTTGCAATAGCAGGAACTATCCATAGTCGATGGATGTTCTTCTTAGAACGCTTTATGAAGACATTAAAAGGGTTTGTTTGACAGAAAGCATGTCCAGAGGGTAGCATGGCAGAGGGATGGCTTGTACAAGAATCTCCTGTATTTATTACTGAGTTTCTACGTATATCGGATCCCGAAATGCCTCGCTTATGGAGCGATGATGAAGATGTTCGTCTCATAGGCAATGAACCACAAGGTAAAGGATTGCAAAGAAAAATGGATGCAGCTTTCAGAGAGAAGGCAATGAAGTTTCGCATAGTTAACTCTAAGTGTACGCAAAAGTGGTTAGAAAGGTATGAACTTGCCAAGGAAACTAACGCAAAGGAAAGAGCTCAGTTTCGAAGAAATCGTTCCACTCAATTTTTGCCTCTTCCAGAAAATCTTCGACCTCTCCCACCTTTTCCAATGAGCAGATGGCTAGATGCAGCGGTTTCACAAGCAAAGGCAGCGGGTGAAGATATCTCTGAAGAAGAAGAAGAACTCGCAAAAGGATGTGATTGGGAGTATATTAAATACGGTGCACTATGGTCTCATGGACGACACTTTCGAAACGCACGAATCGATCAAAACCGGTCTACTTTTGATAGTGGAGTGATGGTGAATTTTTTGCAAAAAAGTAGAGCGAGTGCAAGAGATGATAATGCTCTAGAAGGCGAGTTAGATTATTGTGGTGTGATTCAAGACATCTTGAAACTATCTTTCAGAAAGTTTGATTACTTTGTTTTTGACGTGAAATGGTTCAAAGTAGTCACCTCTGGAAGAAACGCAACAATGAGACAAGATAAGAGCGGTTTGCTTCAAGTCGACTCCACAAGATTATGGAGAGATGAAAGGGATACATTTGTACTTCCCAAACACTATGAGCAAGTTGTTTTTATACCAGATTCAAAAGACCGAGAGTGGCTATTTGCTTTACAAGTCGCTCCACGTAGTAGATAAATTTTTGAAAACATAGATGTAGAAGAAAGTCCATCTCTAGTGGACTCAAAGATTCATTCGATAGTTGAGGAGGAAGAGATCATTGTTTGAGAAGAAGAGTTCATTGAAGAAGAGGTCATTGTTCGAGAAGACGAAGCAATAGACGATGATCAGGAGGAAACCAGCATAGCAAGCGATTTAGAAGCCATCAATTTAGAGATAGATATTCTCGGTGAATCGGATCTTCAAGAGGATGCTAGAATAGAGGACTTTTGAATAAAAGACTTGTACGTACTAATTTTTGGCTTTTTTTGTTTATTCCCTATATTATTTTTCTTATCACATGCTAATTATTTGAGTTCTTTTATTACAGAGCACGATGGGAGACAGTCCTCCAGTAACTCCACAGTCCATGATAGAGGAGCAGTTTATGGAGTTCATCTCTCAGGTTCCTCCTGCGTATATGGCCGCTGCATCACAGTATTGGATTGCTCGTGGTAGCACTCCTCCCGGCCTCACTCCTGGCGGCCTTACTCCTGCCGGCCTCACTCCCTTGGCCTCACTCCTGCCGGTGTCACTCCCACCGGTGTCACTCCTGCCGGTGTCACTCCTGAGGGTGGTTCTACTCTCGTAGGAGGTATGTCTCCTAGCTTTGTGACTCCACCACGACCATCTTTGCAGCCATCTCCTACTAGTTCTACTAGTAGATATGTGTGTTCGACACCTCAACGCGATACAGGGTCTGGCCCGTCTCGTAGATCGAGGTCACGCTCTGGAGCAGGAGGTTCTAGGAGTGGATCTACAAGTAGGTCTGGAGGCGGAGGAGGCGGTTGTTGTGGAGGAAGTGCGACGGACCTTGTGTCGCCCGCTTCTACTCCTAGGACGAGTACCTCAGATGTAGGTACGCCACGCACTACACCACGTAGTACACCACGTACACCTTGGGGTGCTCATGACCATGATGACTCCAAGGTGTATAGTATCCGAGATGGAGCTCCGGTGATGGATGCGGCTAGCAAAGCAATGCATGCACGCATACGACAGCTTTGCTCCATCCAGTTTGGACACTCCATCATGCTGAAATGGAGTGAACAGGATAAAGATCGGAAGAATTATATCACACTGATGATTTACCAGGAGTTTCGACTAGCCGATGGACAGTCGATTGTCAGTTAAGAGTGGATTCTACACACCGCACGTGAGGTCATGGCGCATCGACGATCCGAGGCTCGTGATGCATTCAGAGAAGGCTTACCAAAGCGTATGTGGTTAGATGCTGAGGAGTGGGACATGATTTGTGATGAGCAGCAACAGACTCCTGATCGATATCGCTAGCAGCGAAATGCCGCAGCCACACATCTAGACAGGATTGGACCATCACATTTGGGCAGCGGTGGATATTACACGATGCGTCATGAGTTTGTAAGTACCATTTCATTTATTGAATTTATTTGTGTTAAATTTCTCATATATATTTCTCTAATCTTTTTATATTTTTTTCAGGAGCTGGCAATGGGTCGTCCTCCAACACGAACGGATGAGTCTTATGGATATAGTCATGGGTTGACTGCACTATTGCAGGACTTGGAGGGACGCGGTGCGGTAGTTTCATGGGAGCGTTTGCGATGAGGTAATTAATTTATAAACTTGGTTTTTACTTGTTTGTAATTTTCATGTGAATTTATCTCATTCCATTAATGTTCTTTGTTGCAAGATTGTTGATATGGAACGTTCTTTGCATGTGTATGGCAGTGGAAGACCAATATTTTGTATTTGATTTTGATATGGCAATACATTGCTTTGCCACATTTTGTAAAAGCGTCATATATGACAGTGGTTTGCCACACTCTTGTACATGCTTCATTATTGAAATATATAACTTCTTTTGTACATGGTTCATTGTTCATTCTGATTATCGATCTCTTTTGTGTACAATAATACTCTGTTTCATGAAATCATATTTTGGTTGTCATTAGAGAACACATCACATGTACTCGGTTTTTTTCGGGCAGAGTGTATTGTCTTTTGTTCAGCAACATCATGGTAATGTTGCTGTAGCAAAAGACAAAACACTATGCTCAAAAAAAATTTTGTAGGTATGGTCGTCGGTATACGCAACGGTACTCCCAGTAGTGTCATCGGAATAACCGTCGGTACACCCAGGAGGCGATGCAGCAGAAGCCGGTTACCGACGCATATACCGATGCTTATATCGACGCATATACTGATGCTTTTAACGATGCATATACCGACGTTTATACCGATGCCTATACCGCCTCTTTGGTACCGATGCGCAAACCGACCTTTACACTGGCGTCGTGGCAAATAAAGCCGCGTTCATTTTCCTCGATAAAATCCTCGGTATACCATCGATCTGTTGTAGTGATATATACCTATTTTAGGTCTAGACCTTAAGGGTTAGGATTTTAGGATTTTTACATACATATAATTCAATTAAATTTATATAAGGAAAAAATAAAGAAAATATTAAGAAAAAAATCTAAATATATAAATGAATATATATATATATATATATATATATATATATATAGGATAATTGTATAGATAAATAAATATGAAAAGAGATAGTATTTTAAATAAATAGATTAAATATATATAATTAAATATATAGAAATACGATTTTAAGGTCTTTTATCACATTAATATATAAAAATAGGATTTTAAGATTTTTTTATCAAATTAAACATATATAATTAATTATATAAGAAATAGCTCTTTAGGGTTATGGTTTTACGTTTTTTTAGGTCTTTAGATCTTTAGGATTAGGGTTTTAGGTTGTTTTTAGGTCTTTAGGTCTTTAGGTTTTAGTACGAATAAGGAAAAGAAAATAAAGAAAGTAGAATATATACTTAAATCTATATATATTTCCTGTTTAAGTCTTTACGATTATGATTTTCAGGTTTAATAAAAAATCAAATATTCTAAAATTTCCATATTATATCAGATGGCTAGTTTGGATCCAGAGGAGAGAATGGCATGTCCTTGCACTCAGTGCAAGTATCGATTTATCAAGAACGATGGCTTTGTACTGCATATCTTAGAGAGTATGGATCCTTTCATAAAAGGCGACTACAAAACCTACGTTACCATTCGCATGGTCCCTCAGGTGAACAGATGGACACGAACGACATTGCACCGGTAACCTCTCGTGGATAAAAAAGAACCAAAAAGGAGTTAGAAGTACAAGGTACTAATAACATTACACGGAATGAACACATGGAAGAAATGCTCAAAGAATTTTATGAGATGGACGAAGATCATGATGATGGAGAAGATGTCAAGAGTTTCATGGACACAACAAAATTTCTAAGATCAAAAGCCAATGAAGAATACAAAAACATGAGAAGAATAGCTTGTTTACCACTATACAATGGAGCAAAGATATTTGTACGTGCGTCACTCGTGATGCTCAATCTGCAATCTATTTATGGATGGTCAGATAGTAGTGTCTCTAAATTATTTAGGTAAGTGGATTTGAAATAAACTTTCATTATTGTATCAAAATAGCTTTATTTACTAATATCGTTCTAATGGCTTATTGCAGGCTTCTTAAAGATCAGTTTTTGACAAAGGGCAATGACATGCATGTAACACATGGAGATACAAGAAAACTTTTACAATCCATTGGAATGGACTACATTAAGATTCATGCTTGCAGGGATGTTTGCATCCTCTTTTGGAACGAGTACGAGCACCTCCACATATGTCGAAAGTGTGGGGAAAAAAGATTTAGAGAAGATCTTGTAGGTGAAGCAATCTCTGCAAAGGTTCTTCACCACTTTCCTATCATTCCACGAATAAAGAACATGTTTAGATGCAAATCTATAGCTGAGTTGATGTCCTGGCATGCAAAGAGCAGGTCTACAGATGGTGTAATGCGAGTGCCTGCTAACTCTGATGCTTGAAACACATAGATAGTAAGTCGCCAAAGTTTGTTAGTGAGCCTCGAAACATACTCTAGGCCTAGCTATGGATGGAGTAAATCCATTTGGTTTATGCAGCTCTTCATGGAGCACATGGCCTATATGTTTGGTCAAATATAACATCACACTATGGTTGGCCACAAAGAAAGGTCATTTATTATTAGCTCCTATTGTGCCAGGTAAGTATAAGGTAAAAAACATGGATGTATACCTTGCACCACTTGTGGAAGAGCTATGCATTTTATGGGATGGGATTAGTGTGCATGCCATGTCTCAACCTATAAGAAGATGAGACATGCGAGTGCAAGACATACTTATGTGGATGATGCAATAGGTCGTCCTCCAACACGAACGGAGGAGTCTTATGGATATCTTGATGGATTGACTACACTATTGGAGGACTTGGAGGGACACGGTGTGGTCAATTCATGGGAGCATTTGTGATGAGGTGATGAATTTATAAGCTTGGTTTTTACTTGTTGTTTAATAGTGGTGTGCCACAGTTTTGTATTTGGCTCGTATATGGCAGTGGTGCACGAGAATTTTGTATTTGATTCTTATATGGCAGTACTTTGCCACATTTTCTATTTCCCCATATATATGATAGTGGTTTGCCACACTCTTGTACATGCTTCGTTTATGAAATATATAACTTTTTTTGTACATGGTTCATGGTTCATGGTTCATGGTTCATTCTAACAATCTCTTTTGTGTCCGATAGTATTTTGTTTTATGAAATCATGTTTCGGCTGCCATTAGAGTACACATAACATGTACTCAATTTTTTTGGGCAGAGTGTATTGTCTTTTGCTAAACAACATCATGATAATGTTGTTGTACCAAAAGGCAACACACTCTACCAAAAAACAAATTTGCAGATATGGTCATCGGTATAAGCGACGGTACTCCCTGAAGTGTCATCGATATAAGCAACGGTACACCCAACGGGCATTAGTATAGGCACTGACATGCAGTTGGTATGATCATCGGAAATATCGATGATCATACCAATGCTTATACCGACACTCGTATAGATGCTCATACCAATGCCTATATCAATGCCCATACAGATGTTTTGATATCGATGCATATACCGACAGTTACACTAACATTGGGGTAAAAATGCACTTGTTCAATTTCCTCAATAAAAGCCTTGGTATACGGCTGATATGTTGTAGTGATGGACACTCCTCAAACCATTCTTCACTCACACAATTCATTCTACGAGCTCTCGAGGACGCAATCCATTAGCTTTTGCACACATGAAATATACTGAGACACATTGATAATGCAAGTTATTTCACTCAAAATGGTCACTCCTACTAGGAGAATCAATGCCTTCAAGAGAGATAAGATATACCCTTTACTAGGCATACATAGATAGACCACTACTCAATTTGAACCTCGTTCTCTTAGAATATGGCACTCGTCCACGAGAATTTTGTATTTGATTCTTATATGGCAGTGCTTTGCCACATTTTGTATTTCCCCATATATATGATAGTGGTTTGCCACACTCTTGTGAATGCTTCATTTATGAAATATATAAATTTTTTTGTACATGGCTCATGGTTCATGGTTCATTCTGACAATCTGTTTCGTGTTCGATAGTATTTTGTTTTATGAAATCATATTTCGGTTGCCATTAGAGTACACATCACATATACTCAATTTTTTTTGGGCAAAGTGTATTGTCTTTTGCTAAACAACATCATGATAATGTTGTTGTAGCAAAAGGCAAAACACTCTACCCAAAAATAAATTTGCAGATATGGTCATCAGTATAAGCGATGGTACTCCCTGAAGTGTCGTCCGTATAAGCGACGGTACACCCAACGGGCATTCGTATACGCGCCAGCATGCCGTCGGCATGAACATCAAAAATATCGATGACCATACCAATGCTTATACGGACAGTCATATCGATGCTCATACCAATGCCTATATCAATGCCCATACGGACGCTTTGATACCGATGCATATACCGACGGTTACAATGACATTGGGGCAAAAATGCACTTGTTCAATTTCCTTGGTCAAAACCTTGATAAACGGCCAATATGTTGTAGTGATGGACACTCCTAAAACCATTCTTCACTCACACAATCCATTCTACGAGCTCTCGAGGACTCAATCCATTAGCTTTTGCACACATGAAATATATTGAGACACATTGATAATTCAAGTTATTTCACTCAAAATGGTCACTCCTACTAGGAGAATCAATGCCTTCAAGAGAGATAAGATATACCCTTTACTAGGCATACATAGATAGAACACTACTCAATTTGAACCTCGTTCTCTTAGAATATGCAGTGATTCTATGTAATGTTGGAGATAATTTTAAATGATAGAAATAGATTTGTAACAAACCAAGAAATGAGTGAGAAATGATCAGGGAACCTTGCTTAACACTCAGAGCTATTAGGCCCATACACACACAAACTCGTGAACTAGATTTGGCATCACAAAGATATATTAAATCTCTTAAGCAAACACGTGGCTTGCTAAGCAAAGGGTCTACTTCCTTATTCAAATGCTCAAGGAGCTTACACATATGCGGGAAGCTAGGAATCATGTTTCTTAAATTATAGGCTTCTATCTCACCTCAGTGTGATTGATGATTTATGGATGTTGTTGGGGGGACTTAAATTTGAATTTGATCTTGATTTCTCTTGCTTGAAATCTTGCTTCATGTAGCTCCAAGTGTAATCCATTGAGTGCTCCATTTATGTATTAAGGTTGAAGCTTGAATTTTAGAACTCCCCCTCAAGTTTCAAGCTCCAATTATTGAGCCTAGCTCTAACAATCTAGTGCCTTTCTTGAACTTTATAAGCTTCGTTGGATTCAAAACTTTGGTGAACATGTTAGCACATATGTCCTTGGTACTGATACGTTGCACACGAACCTCCTTGCTAGCACCGCCTCGCTCATATAGTGATAGTGTACCTCTATGTGTTAACTCCTAGTATGGAACATATGATTTTCAAATACATGCACACAACTCATGTTGTCACAGGTGTTTGGAAATTGATTTATCTACAAACTTATTTAATTCATTATCTTCCTGAGCCACATAAGCTGACACATCACTTGATGTAAAGCCTTGATCTCCTCTCGTGGCTCACTATTCAATTATGAAACTGGCTCTCTTAAAATATGCAACGATTCTACATAATCTTTGAGATAATTTTAAATGATAGAAATAGATTTGTAACAAACCAAGGATTACAAGAAATGAATGAGAAATGATTAGGAAACCTTGCTTAACACTCCAAGCTATTTAGCTCATACATAGACAAATGTGTGAACTAGATATGGCATCACAAAGATAAATGAAATCTCTTAAGCAAACACGTGGCTTGCTATGGAGGGGTCTACTTAAATAGCTTAAGGATCTTACACATATGGGAGAAGCTAGGAATCACATTTCCTAAAATTTAGGCTTCTATCACAGCTGAGTGTGATTCATGATTTATGGATGTTGTGTGGGGGACTTTAAATTCGAATTTTCTCTTGATTTATCCTACTTAATTTCTTGCTTCATATAGCTCCAAGTGGAATCCATTGAGTGGTCCATTTACGTATTAAGGTTTAAGCTTGAGTTTTAGCACTCCATCTCAAGATTCAACTTCCAATCATCAAACTGAGCTTCGACAATCTAGTGCCTTTCTTGAACATTGTAAGCTTAATTGAATTGAAAGTTTTAATGAAAATGTTAGCACACACATCCTTGGTAGTTATATGTTGCATGTCATCCTCCTTGGCTAGCATCGTTTTCCTCATTTAGTGATAGTGTACTTGTATGTGATAACTCATGGTGTGGAATAGAGGATTGTCAGTACATGCACACTAGTCATGTTGTCATAGATGTTTGGAAATTGATTTCTCTACAAAATTAAGTTAATCCATCAGCTTCTTGAGCCACATAAGCTCATGAATCACTTGATCTTAAGCCGTGATCTCCTCTCGAAGCTTCTCTTTGATGTCCTTAATACCTTCCTTATGATCACCTCTAAGAAATAGGCCATCCACATATACACACAAGTACACATATGAATCACCTTTTTCCTTTTAGAACAATGATAAATCTTCATTGCTTTGTTCATATCCACAATTGATCAAATAGTTCACATGCCTTTGATGCCATGCCCTTGGGGCTCCTTTGAGGAAAAATAATGATTTCTCCAATCTGCAAACATATCCATCCTTGACCTCGTCCTCAAACCCTAATGGTTGGTCCATGTAAACAAATTCCTCTAGATCTCCATTTAGAAATGTATTCTTCATATCAAGTTGCCACATCTTCCAATTCTTGCTTTCTGCAATTGTAGTGATAGCTATGATGGTAGTCATCTTGGCCATAGGGCTAAATGTGTCCCCATAGTCTATTCCATATGTCTGAGCAAATCCTCTTGGTACAAGCCTAGGATTATACCTAGCAATACCAACATCTCAATGTTTCTTTACCTTATAGACCCACTTGTTCCAAATTACCTTCATGTCCTTCTTCCTTTGTCAAAGAGTCTAAGTGTGATTGTCTTCCAAAGCCTTGATCTCCTCTTGAATAGATTCTTTTCATTCGCTGCATGTGTTTGCTTCTTCTAAGTATGTGGGTTCTTTAATAGTCATGCTCATGTCGGCATAAGGTCTAGACATACATAAATAATTGGTAAGTCTTTCAGTTGCATACCTTACCATATCAGACCTTATTATCTCACCATTCCATTGATTTGCATTTATGTTCTCTATTTTTCAGATTTCCCCCTCCTTCCCATGATGGTCTCCATTAAGCTCAATCCCTTTAAATATTTGAAGATGGGGTATACATGTGACCTATTTACTTTGAAATTTGAGTTTAATCAATTTCCGATGAAGTGATACACATGGTTTCATACTACTCTTTGTTACTTATGCGAAGTAATATATGCATATTGATGAGATTTTTTATTGAGGCTAAAATTATTATTATGAGATACATGCTATTTTCTTTTCCTCCCTTTCTTGTAAAAAAGGACAAAAATGCATTGATTTGTGCATATCCATACATGTTACATGTCCAAAAACACTTCTTCTCAGTCACCATAGAAAAATGAGTTCTTAAAACAAAATTATTATGTGGGCATTATCTTTAAGAGCATACATCTAAGTATAAAATAATTGCGAAAATGGATAAGATGTTGTATGAATATGCAAATAAATTGAATTTTACTATTATTTTTAGACTACCTTATCTTGGGTTTAAGTTAAGTGGAAGACTAATCTTCGGTTTGAGTCAAGAAGGAGACTAGTGGGAATGGATGAATCTACACCCCAATATCAAATGACATTCTATCTTTCAACGTTATAGGCATTCAAAAGATATGAACGGAAGAGAAAAATCATGATTCTCATTAGAAGTAAGGATAGATAGAGCACATAATCATGGAATGTGTTGAATCAATCCACTCGGATCATGCCATAATTTCCCCCATCCCATAAGCTACAACTAGAGGTAGAAAAAGTTAATGGATCTCCTATAATTTGCTAAATTGACTTAGAAATAATGAGCATTCAAAAACTAGATTCTATAATCTACTACATACAAAGGCATCAAAATCATTTCTTTAGATAGGATGTTTGGGATATTCAACATTTCAAAAATCTATAGAATCTAATAGTCAAAAGAAAAAAACACAGTTGCTTGAGTGAACATGTGTATTATTGAAACAATAATGAGTGAATGAAAACAATCCTACAATCTTAATCATCTATAGTTGGGTTAATGTTGAATTTTACTAAAAATGGAAATAGTGGGATACAACAAAAAGTATAGGGATTTATCTTGAAGAGTTCTATATCCATGCTATAGAACCTTTTAATGTTTAACCAGCTATAGATATCTATACTTCCTTTGGATGAAGCCCATCCTCTTGAACTTCACTAGAATGGGTTGATAGAGTATGATCATAGTTGCTAATGAATTATGTGTCAAACATAGTGAAAAAAATAGAAATTTTCAATATGTTTTATTTAATGTATAGACTATAAAAATGATTTTTAATTAGCAAACCTAGTTCTTCTAATATATTAAGTCTAAAAGACCTACATTAAATTAAAAAAGAATGAACCAAGAATTTTATATTCTATACAAGGAGCTACATCAAGTCAAGTAGGGACAAAATTGTTGAATCTTTAAGAGTAATATTTCCAAAGAGAGTAGGTGAAGATTTACACATAATTTCTTCATTATTGAAAATATATGCACCTTACAATTTTTATCCTTAGACAAAATAATCATGTTTTTTAGGCTTCGATTTTTTAAGTAAAGTACCAATCAAAATTGTCAAAGAAAGATGCCTTGAGAGTAAACAATCTTCATGTTGAATTTGGAATATTAGATATGTGTAGAGCTCAGGTTAAGCATCCTTAAAATCATTCAAGAATATAATACACTCTATGATAGGGTTTGATGTAATTAAATATCAACAACCTCCCAATATCTTGGTTCTGCAATGCCCACTTGCACAAAACTTTAGCCTCGAAGCTCTCTAAAAATTTTCTTTCTCGAAACACATCATAACCTTAATTGGGAGCCAAATAGAATCATGCTACCACGTAGTGGCTCCCACTTCTAGCCTCATACTGACCTTATCTTGTTCCATGCTTTCCAAATAGAGCAGTTAAGATCCAATCCTCTAGGGACCATTTGATCACCATGATGTGATGCTAAACAACTTCAACATGCAGCCTTGAAGCATAGGGACATGATTTGAGAGTTGTATATCCATTCTTGGATGTTGTCCATAATTTGCAAAGAAGGGAGTCTGCTTGGTAGATGCATGAACACTATTGTTATAAGCAAACTCTGCAAAGGGTAAAAGCTCAAACCAATCATTTTGATGATAGTTGCTTTTGCAACGGAGATATTGCTCCAGGACTTGATTCACCCGTTCTGTTTGTCCATCAGTCTGTGGATGATTTGTTGTAGATAGTTTAACTTGAACACCAAGAAGCTTGCAAAGAATGTTCCAAAAGCTTGATATGAACTCTAGACCTCAATCACTGACAATGTCATCAAGCAATCCATGAAGCCTAAATATATACCTGAGGAAAAGTCTAGTAGTAGGAGAATCAATGCCAAGGCATCTTTTGTTTGTTGAAGAAGACCATCATCATTTCCTGTAATCACAAGGTCATCTACATAGAGTACAAGCACAATTATATTCCCTCATTTCTTTAGAACATACAAATTAGCATCAGAAGCACATCTTTTGAACCCTAGATCCAAGATATACTTATCTATCCGCTGGTACCATGCTCTAGGGGCTTGTTTTAGCCCATATAATGCCTTCTTCAGCTTACATACCTTGTTCTCTGAATGGAGAGCCTCAGGCCCTGGTGGCTGAGACACATATACCTCCTTCTTGAGGTCTCCATTCACGAACGCTGATTTGACATCCATGTGATAGACTAGCCAACGCGTATGTGCAGCCACAACTAGTACTACTTGGATAGTAGTCATTCTTGCAGTCACGGCAAATGATTCACAAAAGTCAATGCCTTCAACTTGTGAGTAGCCGTGTGCAACAAGTCTTGCTTTATATTTTTCTAGAGTACCATCAGCCTTATACTTTAGCTTCCAAACCCACTTGGTGCCAATGACTTCACGCTTAGGGGGTCAATCCACTAGCTCGAAAGTTCCATTCTCCATGATATTGTTGTATTCTGTTTGCAAGGCAACCCTCCAATTCGGATCATGGAGTGCCTCTTCCACATTGGTTGGTTCCTTCGCTCCTTCTTGAATGACATCAGCCATCAAGGCTGTGTTTACAATATGGGCGCTTGCCCGTCTCGGTTCCTCTATCCTCTCTGATCGCCTCTGTCCATTTGCAACTTGTTCTAGTGACTGTGGGATGGGGCTTGCAGAATCATAGAGCTGCCTCACCCAACGTGGCAATGGCCTTTCCACTTGGGTCTCTACAGGTTGGTGACTTTCAGACTCATCATCTGAAGATGATGCTTCCTTCTCTTGTGTAGAAGGGATAGCTCTTGGGCGACGTTCATAGTGGATTGCCCCTTCCCCTGATGATAAAGTGGAAGTGGGTGGTCCTCCTTAAACACCACATCACGAATCGCCATGATCTTCTTAGCCTCAGGGTCATAAAGCTTATAAGCCTTCTTATCTTCACTGTACCCTAGGAAGACACATTTGATGCTTTTTGGTTGAAGCTTGTTTCTCTCCCTATCTGGAACATGTACATAACATTCAGTTCCAAATACTTTGAAAGGGGAAACAAAAGGATTTCTACCAGTGTAGGCTTCTTGTGGAGTCTTTCCATCTAGTGCCTTGGTGTAGCTTTGATTCAAGATGTAGACAATAGTGTTAACAGCCTCTGCCCAAAATTGATTAGGCAAACCCTTTCCTTTCAACATGCACCTTGCCATCGTTTCTGATGTTCTACAACACCGTCATGTTGAGGACTATGTGCCACTGTGAGTTTATGCTTGATTCCCTTGCTCTTGCAGAAATCTTCAAACTCTATTGATGTGAACTCACCACCACCGTGTGTCCTCAATTTCTTCATCAGCTTCCCTGTTTGAGTTTCAACAAGTTGAATGCATTCTTTAAACTTACCAAAAGCTTGAGCCTTATCGCGAGGGAAGTACACCCACATCTTCCTGCTATAGTCATCGACAAGTAACATGAAGTAGGAAGATCCGTCCAAGGCCTGTGTAGGCATTTTTCTGCACAAGCGAGCATGCACCAACTTTAGAGGATACCTTGCCCTGTTCTTGCTTTCTTGTGGAAATGCCTTCCTTTGTTGCTTGCCCATCATGCAAGCTTCACATGGTTCCTTCATTTCTGCAATCGATGGTAGGTGTGCAACCATACCTCTATGATACATCTCTTTCAATACAGGGTAACCAATGTGGCCGAATCTCTCATGCCATAGCTTACTTGTGCCCACATTTGTAGTGGCTGTAAGAGCACACAACTCATACAGGTTGTTCCTCCCTATGCCAACCCCAACAATGTTGTTGTTACCATCCATAATCTTAGCTCCTGTCTTACTAAAAGATACTTGATGACTTTGATCAATTATAGAAGCTATTGAAATTAGATTTCGTTTTATTTGTGGAACATACATCACATTTGAAAGCTTTCTAGTATCACAATTAGAGTTAATGAAAGACGGACCTTCACCCTCTATAGGACATCTTGCATTGTTCCCTACCTTTATTGTGATGGGTTCCTTTAAAGGCTGTAAGGAATTGTAAAGGTCTTTTCTACTGGTCATGTGACGAGATGCACCACTGTCCAACACCCATGAGTCATCTATTCGTGAATCTTCACCCGAGGAGCACACCTCCTCTATTGTAACAAATAACTCAAGCTCTGTTTCTGCTCTGTTGGCGGACTCCTTGCCCTTGCCACCTTTTGAAGAGCCACTCTTCTCTTCTGCCTTCTTGATGCAACAGTCTTGGATTCTATGTCCTTTCTTCTTGCAGTGGAAACACCCTCCCTAGAACTTCTTTTTTTCGTTCTTCTTTTTGTCTCCATCTATTAAAGAGTCTGATTTGCCTCCTTTGGCATTTGCTGTGAATGCAGCATCTCCTTTGCTACCACCACTCCTTGCCTTGAGCCGCAGCTCCTCCTCCATGAGTAAGGCACTAAATTCTTCAAAAGTTAGCGGTTGAGGTCTGATTTGAGTGTTAAGAGCAGTTACCAAACCATCAAACTTAGGTGGACAAATTCAAAGACAACGACGAGCTAACTCATCACTTGACTTTTGAACACCTGCTCCTACCATTTGATCTCGTAGATTCTTTATGCGAGTGATAAACACCTCTGCAGTCTCCCGATTAGCAAACCGTTTTGCTGCAAGCTGATTCTCCAAGTTCTGAATCTGTGTTTGATTACAAGTTTCAAATTGATTTTTCAATATGTTGCATGCTTCACAGGCCTTCGTAGCATGCTGAATGAGAGTCTGAACACTATCAGAAGTACTTGTAACTAGAGCACAAAGTGCATCTGCATTTCTACGTTTCCAAGCACGTAGAAGATCAGCATCAGGAGGAATCATTCGACCAGGATTATTTGGAACATGTCTTTCTTGGGGCTCATGATCAGTCCCAAGAACAGTCTCCAAAAGCTTATAGGAATCAAGAATAGAAGAAATTTTGAACTTCCAGAGGGTGTAGGTCGTACCATCAAGTTTACCTTCTGTGAAGGCTGGTGGTCGTATCCGCAACGTTGGGATGACCGGCATCATTGCTTCTCCTGCTTGTGCACCAGCTACTCGTGTTGATGAATCATCTTGGCCCCCAGTCGTAGATGATGATGCACCGCTTGACATCTTCTCTCTTTTGTTGTTCAAACCTTTGCAAGCTCTGAGTTTCTGCTTCTGCACCACTCAGAGCCTTCTGAGCTCTGATACCATGTAAGAAAATAACAGCAAAACGGAATAGACCTGTAGAGAGAGTTGAGAGAAAAACTTAGTTAAAGATAGACGCAGACTGAGAGACAGAGAACTCAAATTCTTAGATTGCTGAGCATAATGCATTAGGAACAGATGGTGCTGTCCACCCATGCACTCCCATTGTGGAGCTTAGATGGCGATCTAGAGAGACTCTAGATAAAGGGCTTACTAGTGTGCAATGCTATGTAAAGCTCAACATGGGCCGTGCTTATATAGCTTTTACAAGGTAGTTTGGTATAGATAAACGTAGTCGGGAGATGCAAAATAGTCGATAAAATATACAATCTGATAATATCTCCATGACAAGAAGTCCTATTGTATCGGCCCCACGGGCCGAGGGGATAGCGCCCCCCCCCCCCCCTTGGACCCTGCAGAAGCGGACAAGCCCCCCTTTAAGGTTCTATGGGGAAACCGCGCGACACCACAGGGCCTTTATTTTCACCTTAAATGGAAACCCAATGGCTCGAAGTTTATGCCCTACCTAACCTAATGGCTAGGCTCACAAAGATCATCTACAACCATCAACGGTCACACATAGACCTCATCTAACTTGGAATTTAGGGTTCCACAAATATCAGGGCTCTCATAATGGCTTCTCCTCATAATGGGGCCCTTACAACTTAGAGCACCATGGATCATTTGTGGTCACATGAGGGTGGAGTATTGAGCATATTTAACAGAGGCCAATACCTGGAATCATACACTCTCCCCCTAAACTCAATGTCGATCATCCAATTTATGGGAGACGTTGATGCCAGGTAGTGACTTTATATGAGAATTCAATTCTCGACATCGGCTTCATGTGAGATGCTGATGGGACGCATCAACTTCTTACATAAAGTCGATGCTTGATATCCACTAGATGGAAACTAGCGTTGAAAATATACGTTTGAAATGACCTAAAATCAAATTCATTCACAAAGAATTTACTTAAACTTTATTATCTAATTATTGGAATCTTTTTTCAATTTCTTTCTATATAGATTTGTCTTACCTATGCGATATTCTACCTGCATCCTTCTTCTCTATTGCTGAATATTTTGATTTTTCTATGCTTTCTCTCTCTAATGTTGTGGGGCAGTGCATAATTAGACCTAGCTGCTCTAGTCTATTTCTAAACTTATATGATTTGAGCCAAATGTACTTCGATCTAACCAAGATCAATGAAGTTAAGATAGGTAACTTTACTATTGATGCAACGAGAACTGACAGGGAAGAAAAGATGAAAGCATTGGACTTCCATTCATATAAGATAACAAATTGTTTGAACATCTTCAAGACTTTCTCGATCGATTATGGGGTGCAGTGAGAAGACATAGACAGACTAAAGAAAACCAATAGACAAAGGAACAGAAGCATTGGACTTAGGTGCAGACAAGGTAACACATTTTTTGAAATTCTTAAAGGCTTCCTTGACCGCGGTTAGCGTACAATTAAGAGAAATATAAACTGTCCTTGAACCTTTAAGGCCTCTACGAGTGTTGGTAGTGTGTCTAACCTACCGACTACCTTGAACAATGATTTGTTTGTAGTTTTTTAGGAATCTAAAGATGTTTTCGCTTGGGGTTATTTTGATAAGAAGCGCCTTGATATTTGATTGTATCAACATAATATCCACTTAAATGTTGATGCATCTCCGATTATTTAGTAGCATTACCATATGAACCATGATTTCAAAAAATAGGTAAAGGAAGAACTAGATTTCTTGTTGAGCGTTGGATTTATAGTTCCAATTGACTACCAAAAATGGATCTCACCTATCATGATTCTAAAAAAGAAGAACAAGTAGCTATGGATCTATGTTGATTATTACAAGCTCAATGAAGATACAATTTTGCACCCCTTTTCTTCTCTATTTTAGGTACAATGTTGGATGTAGTAGGTTGAAAGATCTATTCTATGGATGTATTCAATAGCTAAAATTAGGTTTGGATGGCTGAATCTGATGTGCCCAAGGTAACATTTATCACTAACTGGGTTGTATTTGCATGCATAGGCATGTGGTATAGACTATACAATGCACCCAACACCTTCTAGTAGTGACACATCAATTCTTTTCTCCATAACCAACCACTTTTATGTGAAACTTTTTGGATCAATTGTCCATCTCTAAAGAATGAGTGGATCATTTGCAGCGCTTGCGGGTATGTTTTACAAAATGCTGCAAATTTTATCTCCATTAAATCTGGCCAAATCCATCTTTGTAGTCAAGTGTGGCAAGCTTTTGGGAAGCATCATCTATCAAGAAGGTATTGCAATAGATCGGAACAAAGTCAAGTGTTTTTGCAATCCTTGCCTCCCTAGACAACTAAAGAAATCTCATTTTTTCTAGGCCAAATTCATTGGCATGGTTGCCAACTATGATTTTTGGGCTCATTCCCCTTAATCAGGTGGCTCATGCAAAAACTAATGAATTCCAACAAATTTGTTATAAATTATGGAATATGTTGAACAATGCATTGTTGGAGTGTTGATTTATTAAATTAATGTGTTTTGGTGTTTTTGATATAGCACCTGAAGGTTCATGAGGACGTGAAAGCATGAAGGGCGGACATCACTAATCGGACTTTAGGGTGGACATCAATAAATCCGATTTATAGTTTAGTTTGTAAATAAATCCGCGTAGAAGTTTCTATTGCTAGAAATAAATAGAAAAATAGTGGTTAGAATAAGAGTCATTGTAGACCGCAATTTTTGATATTGAAAGAAGAGGCTTTCTACGAAAGTCACTAACTTTTAGTTACACACATGCTTTTCGAAGCTGCTCTCATGTAACCACACTTTTCAACATAATCAAAAATTCCTATAAATACATGGGAAAAAGATATTGCACATTATGTTTCTCAATGCATTGTATGTCAACATGTAAAACGTCATCATGGTAAACCATTTGGATTATTAATGCCACTTCCCATTCCGAACGAACCATGGCAACAAATTTCTATGGATCTTATCACCGGTCTTCCCATCACTTCATCACATAACGATATGATTTGGATATTAGTTGATAGGTTTAGTAAATATGCATATTTCTTTCCATCTAGAAAAAATTTGTCTGCACCTGAGGCTACAAAATTTTACATTAAATGCATTTTCCCACATCATGGATTTCCTAAAGTAATGTTATCTGATCATGATGTTAGATTTTGTAATCATTTTTGGGTTGTCCTATTTCAACATTTTGGTTCTAAAAAAGATTTTAGCTCTGCATTTCATCCCAAAAGTAATGGAGAAAGTGAAGCCACAAATAGTACTATTCTTGATTTATTATGTTGTTATTCATTAGATAGTCCAACTAATTGGGATGAAAAGTTGCCATTGCTTCAATTTGCTTACAATAACACCACACACACCACTACTGGCCGTGCACCATTTGAAATTGTTTATGTTAAAAAGCTTCCCACTCCCATGTCACTCACGCAAACCGACATTCCGATGGTTGATTCTATTGCTCAAGATCATGTTTCTATACTTCACGATGTTCACGAGCACATTAGGAAAAGTCAAGAGTGATACACACGTAATATCAATACTAAACAATTACCCAAGGAATTCAAGGAAAATAATCGTGTATGGTTGCGTATCATTAAAAGACATCCCAAAAATATTTTGCAGCATCCTAAAATTAAACTTGCACCACGCTATTATGGACCCTTCACATTATAGAAAAAAATAATATAATTCATTTAGATTAGATATACCATCCATTTGGAATATACATAACTCTTTTCATATTAGTTTACTCAAACCATTTAAAGGAACTTTACAAATCACTCCACTTCTTGATGACCCTCCTTTGATTGAAGAACAATTTGAAATCTTGGTTCGTCAGAAAATAATTGATCATGATGTTAGTACTACATGCACAGGTATTCAATACCATGGATATTTGATTAAGTACAAAAATCACTCTATTCAAGAATTTCAATGGATACATGAAACACAATTAGCACCTCATTATGACCACTTAATTTCTGCATATCATACACAAACACATTAATGTAATCCCTCCATGAACATTTCCATGCATGTTTCTTTTAACATGGAACATGCTTATTTTCATTCAGTGATGAAACATGTGACTGGCCATCCATGTTTATTTTATTTTATCAATTGAGGTGAGTTGCTTTTTCAAGTGAGGGGCATGTTATACATTATGGAATATGTTGAACAATGCATTGCTGGAGTGTTAATCTATTAATGTATTAATGTGTTTTGGTGTTTTTGATATAGCAGCTGAAGGTTCATGAGGGTGTGAAAGCATCGAGGGCCGACATCAATAATTGGACTTTAGGGCAGACATCAATAAATCTGATTTATGACTTAGCTTGTAAATAAATCCAACTAGAAGGTTCTATTGTTAGAAATAGTTAGAAAAATAGTGGTTAGAATAAGAGTCATTGTAAACCGCATTTATTGATATTGAAAGAAGAGGATTTCTACGAAAGTGACCAACTTTTAGTTACACACATGCCTTTTAGAGCCGCTCTCATGTAACCACTCTTTTCAACGTAATCAAAAATTCCTATAAATACATGCACTCTGTGGGCTATCAAAATAGAGTCCATGGGGGTAGATTGCACCCAATACTACGTTCAGTCTCATCTCTTGCTGTCTCTATCTTTTCTGTGTGTTTTCTACGTTCGTAACCTCTATGTGCCTATGAGTAACATCTTGATAACAAAAATGATGAATGTGACTTAGATTTTTAGTGTTTAAAAGTACTATTGACTAAAGGGCAAATTCTACATGCTTTGGATCGGAATCATTTGTACAATGTGTTTTACAATGCATCTGATGTGGCTATTGGTAGTGTGTTTATGCAGAATGTTGTCCATACTTGGTACCTCCAAATCTACTATGCAAATCACATGATTACTAATTCTAAAAAGAATTACTTAGTTACTAAATGCTAATGTTTAGGCATGATTTATTCTATCAAGAAATTTTACCATTATTTCTTAGGTTGCAAGTTTACTTTTCATGTTGATCATTCCTTTTTAATTGGTCGCACAATAGAACTTGGTGGGATGATTCACATCATGGGTCTTCCTTTTAAAAGAATTTGATCATGATATGGTTCATTGACCTAATTCTTTGCATATGGTGGCCAATTTCGTATTGCATCTCAACTTTGGTGAAGTTTTGGGCGGTGTTGATGATTCTCTCCTTGATGCAAACTTATTACATATTGTGGAGGAAATGGAACCCAACTTAGGTGAGCCAACATGTTAAGATGACGTAGTTTATTCTCTTTCAAGAGGTGTTCCTTTGGCTCACTTATGATTGATAGCCTACAAGAAGGTAGCTTTTTGGAGTCAGTAACTCCTTGTTATTAAACATTGCTATATTTTACCCAAAATACAATCTTAACATATGTCTATAGAGGGTGCCTCAAGTTTGGGTAGAGAGGATCATGAACTATGTTGGGAAACATGGCCGAAGATAATGCACAAGCTAAAACACACTATGGAGGATCAAAATAAACTTGAAAGACCATAATAATGAAATGAAATAAAAATGAACTTAAATATAAAATGGGAACTTACATGTCAAGCATGGAACTTAGACCTCAAGGAGAGATCCTCATGAGAAGTACATGAATGAATGTTGAGAGGTGAAAGAGGTCCTCCTTATATGAAGTAGAGGGCAGAGTACATGTTATGTGGGATAAATGGATCTTGCATAACACAGCATGAGAGCTTGTCAAAAAGCATTTGCATGTGGGATAAAGTGGATGTATGTGAATACAAAATGGTAGAGCATGGATATCTCAACACCCCCCTCTATCGATGCCTCTTTTTTTTGCAATGTGCGGAACATGTGACATATGTCATCACTTAGTCCATTGGGTTTTAGGACCTAAGGACATAGGGGATCCTTAGACATAACTTGGACATATGAGATGCAAGTTTGGGATGTATGGCATCCCTTTGCTTTTTTTCTATGGAAATATGGGATTCATAGTGAGTGGGACATATGGCATCCCTTGGATCTAGGGACATATGGTATGTCTAGACATATACTTGGACATTTGTGATCCAAGTGGTTTTGTGGAAATGTAGGGGCGATATTTGGGATCCCTATACATATAGAAGGGTCTACATCATCATGTAGGAGGTGCATTCTTTGATTGTTGTAGCCCTTGAGATCCTTTGATGAGGTCCTTTGAGCTTTACTCCTAAGTTCCTCTTGGTCCTTGTTGGTGTTGCATCCTTCTTTGGACCCATTGATGGGATCTTTGGGTGTCCATCACTTTGTGTTATAGAAGCCTTTCAACTTCTTCTTTGTTGTAGCTATCTTTGCCTCGAAGATTGCTTTGCATGCATACACACGAGAGAGTTCATGTGGAGCTTTCTACCTTCTTGAATATTATGCCATACATATGAGAGAGAATATATAAGGATTCGGAAGGTCTTACAAGTTTCACATGTGGCAGTGTCTAGTCCCCTTACAAGAAGATGCAAGGTATATTATACAACGGAATACATAGAGAGGAATCTTTCTCAATCAAACTTGATCTCTCATTGTCTAAGAGGTGAAGATCCATTTGGCTTTTCTCTTTGTTGTGATATTTAGTGTATCATCTCAAAATTGATATCTATAATATAACTTGACATGCAAAATTAAAACATGAGGGGAATCAAATGCACCTTACATCAATGAGAAGGTACAATATTCACTCGTTGTCCATTGATTTGGAGTATTCCTTAGATCGGCTCAATGATTCTTTAGTATTATTTATCCTGGCCATATGCAGAAGTAGTTATGTCATTCCCTTTTGAGAAAACAATCCCACATAGATTTTGGCATGCTCTCTCTCTCTCTCTATCTCTCTCTTTCTCTCACTTGCTATGATTTGGAAAACTTGGGTTTGTCTTGCATGACCTCGTAGAACATAGTGATTTGATGATAGATATTAGCACAAGTACATGAGCA
The DNA here is from genome assembly GCA_020310875.1 of Ceratopteris richardii. Classification (NCBI taxonomy): domain Eukaryota; kingdom Viridiplantae; phylum Streptophyta; class Polypodiopsida; order Polypodiales; family Pteridaceae; genus Ceratopteris; species Ceratopteris richardii. The sequence continues at coordinate 48,931,020 of CM035441.1, forward strand.
TTGAAATAGCCAATAGAGGCCATACTTGCACCTATAGAAAGATCATTTACAGAAGCAACGCCCTGTTTAGGTTGTAATATCACATTTTTAAGAGTTTCAACATTGAAAATGACTTTCTATTGAAGGTGGTAGCCTTGAAATCCAGATGGTGACACTAGACATCAGTGAGGTATTGGAACCATGTCGCCTAAGGCAATGATAGAGCCATGGAAAGGCAGCAAGGTTGTCACATTAACATAGAGACGTTTTTCAATCAAACTCAGGGTATCCTAACCAATGTCAGAGAAGCCTTGAGTTAAGGAACAGATGATCTCATGCTGAGGTTCCACCCCTTGGTTCATGCGACAGTGCAAGGTGGCATACTAACCCATGGCTACTTTATAGACATCTAAACAATCTTCCAAAGAAATTCAACATAATTTTATGAAGTAGAAGGTGATGGCGTTTGTTGCTAAGCTCATAGAAGATGATGATGCATTCATTGGTGCATGCCTACAATAGGATATACAACCATTCCATTTATCTAATTCATACACATAAGACATGAACATGTGCCATGGTAGACAAGAAGTGGTAGATGGAGGTGCTTGTCTAAGCATTGATCAATAGTCAAAGAATGGGTAGCTATTTGCCAAGAATGAAGCACACTAGATTGTGCATACTTCTAGATTGTGCAACTACATAGTCAGAGAGCTCCAAAATTACTATGCTATTGATGAATTCCTTATTGTGAAAATGCTCCAGCTCCACTACTTGACTTTAGGCTACTACATCCTTAGCAAAGCTTTCACTAAAATTGTTAGTTAATCTCTCTACTCAAAGACATTGTGAGACTTCCCATAAGAAAGAGAATGGTTTAGTTGGGTGTTCTCATCTTCATCATGATATGAGTGCTTACTTCACCAAGATATGAGTTCTTATAAGCACTGTTTATTCCAAACTATAGTGCTCAACGAGAAAAGAAATGCTTTTGATATTCATGCTTAAAACACCACTCCTTACGAATGATAAAGAAAATGATGAATACCCAATTACACAAGGATGAAAACCTACAAGAAGGGAGAGAAGGAAGGGAATTAAATTGAAACTCTAAACAAAAATGATCTATGCACCAATACCATCTTGGGAAACATGGCCCAAGATAATACAGAAGCTAAAAAAACCACGGAGGTTAAAGATGTAGAGATTACACATATGGAAGCAAAATGAAAAGAAGAGTGTACGCACAAAATGAAAGAGTGTGAGACTCAAAAGTGAGTGTGCCCTGAAATGGGAAAACTCACATGGATTAGAGTCATCTTTCGAAAATCATGAAGTAGGCTCCTCAAGCTTCTAACCAAGTACAAGTGGGGGGAGAGGCCCTCCTTATTTAGCGTTGGCGGGGGCTCTCTAAAGTACATCATGAGTGGGATAATTCCCCTTGAAGGAGAATGAATACACTAGTAAGAACAAATGGCAAGGTATCAAAATACAAAGGGATATAATACAAGGTATCAAAATACAAAGGGATGCACTCTCATATTCTCAAAAACCCCTCTATGAATCCATTTTGTAGAGTATGGAGGCTAGTAGGGTATGAGAGAAGTGTCCAAAAGGAATGAAGCAACAACAATGTGGAATCCATAAACAAAGTCTCCATGTGGAAATCCATAGCCTCCAAGTGGGACAAGTTGTGTGTGATTGCTAGGTACTCCATAATATGTCCACCAGCTGGATCAAGCAGATGCTCCATAGATGCAACACCAATGAGGTACACAAATAGAACAAGATCTCACTACATGAGATAATCTCCATGCGAGATAGATAGGAAAACTCTGTGTGGTATGTGGGAACTTCTAAAGCTTTGAAAATATCCACCATGAGTTGTGTATCACCAAGAAGTAGGTCCTGCAAGAATGAAATGTAAAACATGAAGCATAAAATAATAATGACATGGTAGTACATTTGCATGTTTTAGTCCTCCATAGAATGTACAATGTATTGATATGTGTCATTCAGACCATGAAAGCCCCCTCGAGCTCCATATAGGGAGTGCATGTGTGGATAGAATCATCTATATATTGTGTAGTGTTTGATTTCCATTGTATTAGCGTTTTGAGTTTGAGTTAACTAAGTTGAGTTCATCTTTTACTCATCTTGTGTAGACTTTCAATTATAGCCACATCTCTTATGTTATTCCCATAATTATAAATATCTCTCTTTTTTGCTAGTCTTGATCTTGTATGTGTGTTATGGTAACTTCTACATGGTATTGGAGTAGCACCACTAGTTCATTATTCCTCATTTTCTTTTTTCTTACATGGTATCAAAGCTCGAGAATGTATAGAAAATTGTAGGAATTGCGGATGCAAAGGACTCGACTCTGGATTTATCAGAAGGAGTGCTTCAACCTTCAAGCTTATGGGAGGTAAATGCTGCAACTCTAGAGTCAGTGATAGTTAAAGGCCTCAACATTGGAGTTCTTGGAAGGCAAAGGGTTCAATCCTATCGCTTATTGGAGGTAAAAGCTTCAATGCTGGAGTTCATGGGAGGAGAATGCTTCAAGGTTTCACGTTCATTGGCCACAAAGGCTTCAAGACTATGGAGGCATTAGCATCTAAAAGTGAAAGTGAAAGTGGAGCTAGTGCAATGGAGTTGACAATGCAAACACAATGGGTTCATCCACCAACCTTCAATGAATATTTTCTTATAATTATTTTCTTTGGAAGTTCAAGATTATAGTTACCATTGATTCCTATAATCTTTTGGAGATCGTGATGGGAATTGAGTGAGAGCCAAAACCTACATTTGGAAGATAAGGAATGCAAATGCACTAAATGCTATAGTGAAAGTTGTGTGGTGTCTATTTTACCATGTATTCAGCATACATCGAAGGAAAATGATCATGGAGTACATTGATGAGTCACTATGAGGTAAGGAACCAAACATGCATTCAAAATTACAAATCAATTAGAAGTAGAGAAGTTTGCATAAAGAGAGAAGGTTAAGTAATCCATTACTTAGATCAAGAAGCCATGTGATGGAATGGCTTTTGAAGGGATAGGGAAGACTAGCAAGGGGATAGCTTGAATTTGTTTCCAAAATTCTCACACCAAAGTGTGATGGAAGGGCAACAACAATCAACACTTAGGAGAGACCTCAAGCTTTGACATTTGAGGAGTTTTACTCAACACCAATGGAAGAGGATTTGTAGCTTAAAGCCCAAGTAAGAAGCAGTCAGGGAGATGTTACATTCTCCACCAATGCATCAAGTAATGTTGGTTCCTCAACCAAAGGCAAGAGTGAAAAGAGCAGTAGTAAGAAGAAGTTTCAAGGACATTGCTTCCATTGCAAAAGGAAGGGACAAACAATTGTACGTTTTCATGTCGAGAGGATAGATGAAGAGTGTAATAATGAGCAGACAAAAGATGTAACTGAAGCAAAGTTGGTATCCTCCTCAAAACAACAAGAGTCAATTGTGGATTCATGGGTACTCGACAATGGTGCATCTAACTATATGGTTAATGAGAGAGGTCACTATAGTTCTATGAAGCCTCCATAAGAACTCATCACAATGACAAGGACAATATGGAAGGAGATGCAAAAGCAAGGTATTTTCCTTCATTACTTACCTATAGTGAATGGAATGAAGGAACCTTGTAGAGCTTGCAGAATGGGCAAGAAATAGAGAGAGAGACATTCCCACAAGAAAGCAAGAGTATGTCAAAGGCTCCTCTAGTGCTGGTATATGCTAACTTGTGTGGTAAGATGTCTATACAGACCTTGGGAGGATCTTCCTACCTTTTGATCGTCGATGACTATAGCAATAAGATGTTGATGTACTTTCTTTGTGAGAACGCTCAAGCTTTTGGTAAGATCAAAGACCAACAAGACTTGTTGAAAATGCACCTTGGAAAAGTGTGAAGAAGCCTGGAATAGGAGGTCGTGGTGAGCTCTACTCAAAGGAGTTGGAAGCCTTTTGCAAGGGCAAAGGGATAAAGTGTCATATGGTGATACCTCACTCATCACATCAAGATGACCTTATAGAATGCAAGAGTCGCACAATTGTTGAGATAGCAATGTGTGTGAGGGGAGGCATGGGCTTTCCTAATCAATTGAAGGAAAATCACCATGAATCTTACATGGGTAAGAATCCATGTGTCTCACACTTTCGAATTTTTGAGAGTATTTTCTATGCTCTTGTCCTAGGTCAAAGGAAGAACAAGTTGGAACCAAAAATTAAGAGATGCACTGTAAGAAAGTAGACATATGATCTAAGGGTCTAGACAATTTAGACAGATATGAAATTAAACACTGTTTGGTCGCTCATGTATATGACCAAAGATCTTGAGAGTAGACATAGTAGAAGGTCATGTGCTCTTATAAAAAGTGATCCACTTAGCCTGGTAGGTAAGTCTCAAGGGTGTGAAGGAGGAGGTCTTGGGTTCAACACCCATGGTCTACATGGGAAGAGTATTTGGCCCAAAGAGATCTACAGCCTTCTAGAAGCATCTACTTGAGTTATTTGGAGTTAACTAGGACACTTGGTACACATGCAATTACATGGCCGACACATGGATGGTTAGAACCTACTTGTCCAAGGAGGTTGTCCTTCGGAGAGAGCTATATATAGAGGCATATGGTTGGGAGGAGATTCATCTCTCTAGCACATGGTGGATGTCGAAATTGTTGTTCTCTTGCATTGGTATCAGACCTCTAGGGAAGCTACCATGGCGACCTTGATGGTTCATCACCTTTCTCAAGCTTTGAGCAACCTTCCATGGAGTTCTTGAAATCTATGGAGACGATGATGTATCCATTCGTGCTTCTATTCTTGATATCTATTATTTTTTGGTTCGAATTTCTCATGCATTGAATTTCTATTCATTGCATTCAGGGTCATGTGCTTCTTTTTGCAAAAGAAGAATTTCTTCTAAAGAAGCGCAACAAAGCGGGTTGGGTTTGAGCTCGTGATGTATAGATTAAGCAGAGATGGCATAGCCACGAAGAACGCTCATTTGGTATTATCATTTATCATTATATGATAAGAAAAATGTTGCTATCAATGCAATTTTTACATGCACTCAAACAGCGTGTTGCTCACACCATTACTATTCAGCATCATTTCAAGTTTTTGGTGCAGTCTTCACCTGTTATATGCAAAAGCTTCTGTCGTACGAGAAAGCAAAATAAATTTGTATTGTCGTGAACTCTCCACGAGAGGAGAAAGACGATGAGCTAGCCAGGCATGGCACAATGTGCGTTAACAAATCTAATTCTAGGAAGTTTTATTTTACCTCTGTTATGACCCAATGAGTGATTGAATAACGAGACAAGGAAAACTCCTTTTGCATTCTACTCCACAGCCATCCCGTTTTCAACTTGTTACCTCACCTCAGGGAAACATACCTGAAAGCCAATGTGAGCTTGACACTCATGCTCTTGACATAAGAGGTTTTTGTTTCTCTACGTATAGGAATTTTTTTCTCTTTTCGAAATCCGTTAGTAAAAGAAAAGCATTTCATCTATGTTGCATTCCTTGCGTGTGCCATTAAGGTCATGGCTCAAACGCACGACCTGCCGCACATGATGCCATGGGTTAACTATCTGAACGTCTAGATCAAAGTTTAAATAGTCCTGGTCTTGATGAAATCTAATGTGAACCTAGCAGCTACACAATTACAAGAAGGAAACAAAGGTGACTCTTTACAGAGAGGCAAGTGATGGGCTTCGATCTATCGGCGTCAATTTCAAAAGGGATGAGATTGATCCACTAAGCTACAAAGACTCGACAACTTCTTTAACATCTGGTTTAATTATATTCCTATGAATCTTTGTCTCTATTCTACATTTTTCTATTAGTCTCGAGCTGAGAAGTTTAGTTTTTTTGAGTTTTCTACTAAGATTTCTATCAGAACTAGAATCTGAGCCAATTGTGAGCCGATTTTGAATCATTTCTTGACCTTTAGAAAAGCAACACTCAAAGATGAAGGAAAAAGTGAAGCTGTGGAGTTCATCTACTCTTGAAGCGTTTGCCACATCGTATTTGTAGCACCCTCTGCTAGAATCGATTCTACATCAAAGCCACATAAAATCAGGAAATACTCTTGTGAAATTGTGCATTGTTCTTTTGATTCTATCATGCACCACTCACATTAGGAAATCTAAAGAAAGTTAATAATCCAATGTGTGCAATGAGGGTACTAAAGCTAAGTCACACTTATAAGTAGCATAAGCATATCTATGAATGTTCTGATACCACTTTCATGAGTATTTTCATTCATCTTTAGACACCTATAGCATCAAGTGCACTGCATGCATATGCAAGAATGATTTCAATTCTAACTCATGGGTCCGATGCATGGATCGTAGAACCAATGACTTTAGCTTCAAACATTGAGGGTACCATGCAGCAAGGGGAAACCAACAGCACTTCAAATGCGAGGAACGAATTCGAAGATAGGTTGTTGAAAGTAGATCATAACCTTGGACATTTTCTCAATGGCTAGAATGAGGTCAGTGAGCTTCATCAATTCTTTGACAGGGTTCAAAATCACCTTCGGGCTATTTTGGACTTACTTTGAAAGTCCAAAGATGTAGGTACAACTATCCTTTGTAGACATACTAGTATTATAGCGACCTCGCCTACGATTGTCTGTTTTCGAAAAGGATAAGGATCCATCCATTTCCCAAACCAACTTGTTTCCCTCAACTAGTAGTTTGAGTCATCCTAGTTTGATGACTCATACCACTTTGCTTTTTTCAAACACTTCGGGGTAATCAGTAGGTATAAGCCATCTATCGGATCTTTCTTCAGGGAAAGATCTACATCCTCCTTACTTCTTAGGTGAAGATAAGGATCAAAATAAGAATGCAATCTCAACATTCTTGGAAAACTAGAACAATGTCAACCTACTCATAAAAACTACTGCTAGATTTACATGCGTTTTTTTTATATTACCACCAAATTTTTATATGCTTTTTTTGGCTCCAACTAGGTAGTTCCTATGACACGTGTGTTCGCTAGTGGATTTTGCTTCATGCTTGGTAGCTCATGTATATCTTGGCAACCTATTGTGGCCACTTCTAGTTGTGAGGCTGAGTAGCTTTCACAACGATTGTTGAGTGTGTGTGGCTCAAACGCCTTATGGCTCATTGGACCAGGGAGGTAGCTCACCGCAAGGTGAACATTTGGGGGGAGGGGGGGGGTGGGGAGGGTTAGATATACTCAATAATTCACCCTCAAATGACCACAAGCGTCCATAGGGGCAAGATGGTATGACCTCTATTGTGGAGATATTGTTTGATTGTATATTTTACCGACTATTTTGTATCGCTTGACTATATTTATCTATATTCAATCGCCTTGTATAAGCTATATAAGCATGACCCTAGTGTAGCTTTTCATATCATTGAGAACTAGTATGCCCATCATCTAGAGTCACTCTAGATCACCATCTAACCTCCACTTTGGGAGCACATGGGTAGACAACACCATTGTTGTAGCATGATTACTCTTGGCAATTTAGGAGTTTGAGTTCTCTATCTCTCGGTAAGTGTATATCTATGTCTACGTTTTTTTGGCAGCTCTATCTATTGATCTATTATGTTGTGTTGTTATTTCTTACAGTTCCACATTGTTAAACCTCCAGTTTAATCTTTGCATCATACTAGAGTTTTTGTAACTCTTAAGCTTATGTGATTTATGAGTAGTCTCCCAACTTCGGTAATGTTGTAGAGTGAATGATTGATTTGCAATTATCTCTAGTGATTGTGACAACAACAGGTGATGTTGAAGAAATTATTTGCTTTAAGTTGTAGGCTTCAGTCTTGGTTGTTGGTGCAATTCAAGCCTTCACTTTTTGGCTTGTATCCTTGGAAGGATCTCTCACATGTAGCTAGAACCATAGGAACACTTGCCTATGTGTTATTACCTTTTACTCCTTGTAAAAGTCTAGATGACTTGGCACTTACAAGTAATCACTTACCTACTTGATTAGTCGTGGAATTTGGATGGTGTAAATGGAGAGAATATCTCCCTACTTTTAGAGGAGAGATTCTAGGGAGCCTTAGTTTGAATTTGAAATTCAAATATATCTCCATCACTTATAAAAACCAATGTAAAAACTCGCGGGATATAGTGTGATCTTACGAGCTCCATTCTTCACTATCATTGAGTGTGTGAGTGCTACACTATAGCCTACACATCTCCAACTCATTAGCCTACATCTATCAAGCCAATGAGATTGTACATTCATGTGAATTAATAGAAAGAGTTACATTCATAATCTCTGTTTTCTCTTAGTCATCTACTCCAAGTCTGTCAACTTCAACAAGGCATATCTCAAGATCTACTGAACCAAATCAAGTGACTTAAAGCTTGTTGGAACTAGCTCTAAGCATACTACACGCCTACAGAATTTCAAAGTCATTGGATCAGCCATCGCGGAGAAATCTTGCTCGAAGTGGTCTCTGGTATTTCTCTGCACACCTCCTAAAAAATCGGGGGTGACTGTAATTTTGCTAAAGTGATTTCTCAGAGTATAGTTTATCATTTCTTCTCATTCCACTTGCAAAGGGTAGCTTGTTAAGCTAATTTAATATGTCTAGAAGGAATTAAATCAATTGTAAGTGTGCTGGTCACACTGAGTGAAAAATTGAGCAGGTGTCAATACCAAAATAGCAAGTTTTCTTGGATTTGTCAAGTGCAAAGTTATCTGTTTTGATTTGATCATTACACATATCATTTGCAAAGTACATATATGCTTTCTTGGTATCATTTGGAAGTTAATCAAGTGTACTAAGCATATCTGGAATCAAAGGAGGGCTGGTGTGAAGCAGGTTTAGCAGCACCAACTCAATCTTCTGAGTGCATCCATCCATCTCTCCCAACATTGGTAAGGGGCGAGGTAAGAGTGACATAGAGATTGGCCATAAGGGCTTCCGCTCTCATCATAATAAAGATGAAGACTTAAGCCAAAATGTTTGGCTTGAGGGGGAGCTGTTGGTGCAATTCAAGCCTTCACTTTTTGGCTTGTATCCTTGGAAGGATCTCTCACATGTAGCTAGAACCATAGGAACACTTGCCTATGTGTTATTACCTTTTACTCCTTGTAAAAGTCTAGATGACTTGGCACTTACAAGTAATCACTTACCTACTTGATTAGTCGTGGAATTTGGATGGTGTAAATGGAGAGAATATCTCTCTACTTTTAGAGGAGAGATTCTAGGGAGCCTTAGTTTGAATTTGAAATTCAAATGTATCTCCATCACTTATAAAAACCAATGTAAAAACTCGTGGGATATAGTGAGATCTTACGAGCTCCATTCTTCACTATCATTGAGTGTGTGAGTGCTACAATATAGCCTACACATCTCCAACTCATTAGGCTACATCTATCAAGCCAATGAGATTGTACATTCATGTGAATTAATAGAAAGAGTTACATTCATAATCTCTGTTTTCTCTGAGTCATCTACTCCAAGTCTGTCAACTTCAACAAGGCATATCTCAAGATCTACTTAACCAAATCAAGTGCTTTAAAGCTTGTTGGAACCAGCTCCAAGCATACTACACGCCTACAAAGTTTCAAAGTCATTGGATCAGCCATCTCGGAGAAATCTTGCTCGAAGTGGTCTCTGGTATTTCTCTGCACACCTCCTAAAAAATCGGGGGTGACTCTAATTTTTCTAAAGTGATTTCTCAGAGTATAGTTTATCATTTCTTCTCATTCCACTTGCAAAGGGTATCTTGTTAAGCTAATTTAATATGTCCAGAAGGAATTAAATCAATTGTAAGTGTGCTGGTCACACTGAGTGAAAAACTGAGCAGGTGTCAATACCAAAATAGCAAGTTTTCTTGGATTTGTCAAGTGCAAAGTTATCTGTTTTAATTTGATCATTACACATATCATTTGCAAAGTACATATATGCTTTCTTGGTATCATTTGGAAGCTAATCAAGTGTACTAAGCATATCTAGAATCAAAGGAGGGCTGGTGTGAAGCAGGTTTAGCAGCACCAACTCAATCTTCTGAGTGCATCCATCCATCTCTCCCAATAGTGGTATCAGAGCAAATAAGGTAAACATGGGAGATGGTTTTCCTTCATTCATTGACAAATTGGACAGGAACAATTACCAAGCTTGGTCTCTAAGGATGAAGACCTATCTACAAGGAAGAAGCTTATTTGGATACATATCAGGAGATGAGGAATTGCCCTCATTCAAAGCTAGAGGACTACCCACAAAGGATGAACAAGAGAGACTCAACCAATGGTGTGCAAAGGATGCTTTGGCAAGGTCTTACGTTCTTAACTCTATATCTGATTTCCTTTTACCTCATGTAAGGAACTGTAAGACTTCCCAAGAGACTTGGGAAACTCTGTCAACATATTTCTCTTCCAACACAAGGGCCAGGAAAAATCAACTATGGATTGAATTCACAACCCTTAGGAAGCAGCCCAAGCAATCAGTCTCAGAGTATGTGACCAAGATTAAAGATGTGGCAGACCAATTAGCAAGCATTGGAGAGGAGATTGAAGAGGAACAAATATTCAGGCAAGTAACAAATGGACTCAAGGCAGATGATAAGTGGGAAAGCTTCACCACTGCAATGGACCTCTACATGGATATGCATACCCTAGATCTCACAACACTTATGGGCCAACTTTTCACACATGAAGCAAAGTTTACAAAGGCAGGAGATCAATCAAAAGGTAACAACCCCTCTGCTCTATATACTGATAAGAAGGTTAAAGATAAAGGTAAAAGTAAGAAGGTTGATGAAGAAGGCTCTATCTCCCAAGCAAACTATGCAGGGAGAGGTAGATCCTCAAGAGGAAGAGGCAGAGGAGGTAAGTCAGGTAGGGGGAGACCCTACAACTCATCACCATGCAACATTTGTGGATTGTCCAATCATACCATAGATGAATGCTACAAGAACTACAAGAATCAGAGAGGAAGAAGCTATTAAAGAGGTGGATACTCTCAAGGGAGAGGCAGGTTCAACCAACACCAAAGCTACAATGGATACAACAATCAATACAACAACAATTACAACAACAACCAAAATGGTAATTACCAAGGTGGATTCAGAAATAGAAGGGATTACAACAACTACACATAGGAGCAAGATGACTCCCTATTGATCATGAATATGACCTCCAAGGTAGGTACAAATGATGATCATTTATTTTATATTGACTCAGGATGTTCTAACCATGTAGCTGGCAATGTGGCACTACTCTCTGATTTGGAAGAACCCAAGGGGAAACATCAGGTACAAACAGGTGATGATACTAAACACTCTGTTATAAAGATTGGAAATGTAAAGACATGTGATGGTAACCAGAATCTACTGAGCAGGGTACTCTATGTACCAACCATCACCAAGAATCTAATGAGTGTTGGTAAGATTGTGGAGAAAGGTTTGCAGGTCAGATTCACTCAACATGGAGCATATGTGGAGGACCCAAGATATGGTTTCAAAAGAATTTCCAAGGGAGAAAAATCAGGTAGATTATTTAATTTTGAGCTAGAAGACACCAAGAACATTGCTTTGTATAATTACAAGGATCAAACACTTTCAGAGTTAGAAATATGGCACAAGAGGTTAGGTCACATAGGTGAAAGAACCCTAAAGCAAATGTGCAGGGATCAATGTGTGCTTGGGATACCTAATGTGTCCAAGCAACATATGATTTACAAGTGTGGAGCATGTCAGTTTGGTAAGTCTCACAGATTGCCCTATTCAAGGAAAGGTTTCATGCATGAAGACTACCTAGACTTGGTGCACACAGATGTTTGGGGACCTAGCAAGGACCCTTCCATTTCAGGATCAAGGTACTATGTGTCCTTCATTGATGACTATAGCAGGTGGACTATCTTATACTTTACGAAGCATAAAGATGAAGTGTTTAATTGTTTCAAGAGGTATCTTGCACTTGTTGAAAACCAAACAGGAAGAAGCTTGAAAAGGCTAAGGTCAGATGGTGGAGGAGAATACTTCTCAAATGAGTTTGAAGATTTCTTGCAGGAAAGAGGCATCAAAAGGGAGATAACTACAAGGTACTCACCTGAACAAAATGGGGTAGCTGAAAGAAGGAATAGACTCATTGTAGAAACAGCTAGGTCTATGCTTAATGAAAAGAAGCTACCAAATTATCTTTGGGCAGAGAGTGTATCTACTGCCACCTATCTCATCAATAGGTTGCCATCCAAATCAATTGATGGCATGACACCATATGAAGCTTGGCATGGTAAGAGACCTTCTCTGGATCATTGTAAAATCTTTGGTTGTGTAGCATATGTGCGTATTCCCTCACAGGTAAGGGGAAAACTAGACCCTAAAGCTGAAAAGTGTATCTTCATTGGTTATGATTTGAACCAAAAGGGATACAGATTCTACAACCCAACAAACAAAGGCTTCAAGGTAAGTAGAGATGTCATCTTTGATGAGAATGACTCATGGTATGAGAATGAATGCAGGAAGATTAGTCTACCCTATGATATGGAAGAAGATTTCCCAAAGCTCACCAAGGAGGAACCAATTCAGAAAGATGAATCAAGCTCAGATGATGATGACACAATAAACCTTGAGGAATTCAAGGCATGGAAGTCCAAAGGAAAGATGAAAATGAAGAAATTAGAGGATACACCAGAATCCTCAACTCAAGATATGAGGAGATCTCAAAGAGAAAAGAAGAAGCCTATCAGATTTGGGTATGACACATCACTTGTAACTAAACATTCTGTATATCTTGCAAAGGATTTGTTGAATGAAGAACCAGGTACCTATGAAGAAGCAATACTTAAACCAGAATGGAAAGGAGCTATGGATGAAGAAATGGAAGCTCTCAAGGAGAGTGATACTTGGGACTTGGTACCCAAGAAGGACTCTATGAAGGTGATAGGATCCAAATGGATCTACAAGCTAAAGAGGAATTCAGATGGAACAATAAACAGGTACAAAGCTAGGTTGGTTGCCAAGGGTTTTGCACAAACCCAAGGCATTGATTATGAGGAGACATTTTCTCCTGTGGCCAAGATGCCAACTATCAGAATATTGGTGAGTGTAGCTGCATCCAAGAATTGGAACATGTACCAATTAGATGTCAAGAATGCTTTCTTGAATGGATGGATATCTGAAGAAGTCTACATGTCACAACCACCTGGCTATGAAGACCCCAAGAAGGTAAACTATGTTTGTAAATTGAAGAAGGCTCTATATGGTTTGAAGCAGGCACCTAGAGCATGGAATTACAGGTTAACAACCTATCTCCAATACCAAGGATTTGTGATGAGCAAAGCTGACACTTCTCTATTCATAAAGAGGAGTAGTACAGAGGTAATATACTTGTGTGTTTATGTTGATGACATCATCATTATAGGCAATGATGTAAATGGGATTAGACACATCAAAGGACAGATGATGAAAGAGTTCAAGATTAATGATCTTGGACTATTGAAGTACTTCTTAGGTCTTGAGTTAGTCTACACCAACTCAGGTATATATATCACTCAAAAGAAGTATATACAGGATATGGTCAAGAAGTTTGGCTTGCAGGATGCTAAAGACTCAACTACTCCAATGGAGGTCAACCTAAAGCTAAGTGCTCATGAAGGGGAAGAAGTCCAAGACATCACATGATATCAAAGTATGGTAGGTAGTTTGAATTATGCTACCTTGACAAGAATTGACATAGCATATGGAGTTAGTGTGCTAAGCCAATTCATGCACAAACCAAGGGTACCTCATCTAGAGGCAGCAAAGAAAATCTTGAAGTACCTCAAAGGAACTCAAAGTCATGGTTTGTACTTTCCTTATACATCAGATATTGATATTAAAGTATATTCAGATGCAGATTGGGCAGGATGCAAGGATGATAGGAGGAGCACATCATGATACATTTGTTTTGCAGGAGATAAACCTATTTCTTGGTCATCCAAGAAGCAACCTACAGTGGCATTATCATCCACTAAAGCAGAGTATAGAGGGCTTGCCAATGCCACTCAAGAATCTATCTGGTTGAAGCTCTTGTATACAGAGTTAGGTCTATACACTAGACCTCCAATCATCTTTGGAGATAACACAAGCTCTCTTCACCTTGCAGCTAATCCAATATATCATGCTAGAACCAAACACATAGAGGTTCATTACCACTATGTGAGAGTGAAGCTGCTTAGTAAAGACATTCAATTAACTTATGTGTCTACTAATATGCAATGTGCAGATTTACTCACAAAAGCATTGGATGGAAACAAGTTATGCAGATTCAAATCTATGATTGGATTGCAGGATGTGATTGAAGACTAAAGATGAAGACTTAAGCCAAAATGTTTGGCTTGAGGGGGAGCTGTTGGTGCAATTCAAGCCTTCACTTTTTGGCTTGTATCCTTGGAAGGATCTCTCACATGTAGCTAGAACCATAGGAACACTTGCCTATGTGTTATTACCTTTTACTCCTTGTAAAAGTCTAGATGACTTGGCACTTACAAGTAATCACTTACCTACTTGATTAGTCGTGGAATTTGGATGGTGTAAATGGAGAGAATATCTCCCTACTTTTAGAGGAGAGATTCTAGGGAGCCTTAGTTTGAATTTGAAATTCAAATGTATCTCCATCACTTATAAAAACCAATGTAAAAACTCGCGGGATATAGTGTGATCTTACGAGCTCCATTCTTCACTATCATTGAGTGTGTGAGTGCTACACTATAGCCTACACATCTCCAACTCATTAGGCTACATCTATCAAGCCAATGAGATGGTACATTAATGTGAAATAATAGAAAGAGTTACATTCATAATCTCTGTTTTCTCTGAGTCATCTACTCCAAGTCTGTCAACGTCAACAAGGCATATCTCAAGATCTACTGAACCAAATCAAGTGATTTAAAGCTTGTTGGAACCAGCTCCAAGCATACTACACGCCTACAGAATTTCAAAGTCATTGGATCAGCCATCTCCGAGAAATATCGCTCGAAGTGGTCTCTGGTATTTCTCTGCACACCTCCTAAAAAATCGGGGGTGACTCTAATTTTGCTAAAGTGATTTCTCAGAGTATAGTTTATCATTTCTTCTCATTCCACTTGCAAAGGGTATCTTGGTAAGCTAATTTAATATGTCTAGAATGAATTAAATCAATTGTAAGTGTGCTGGTCACACTAAGTGAAAAACTGAGCATGTGTCAATACCAAAATAGCAAGTTTTCTTGGATTTGTCAAGTGAAAAGTTATCTGTTTTGATTTGATCATTACACATATCATTTGCAAAGTACATATATGCTTTCTTGGTATCATTTGGAAGCTAATCAAGTGTACTAAGCATATCTGGAATCAAAGGAGGGCTGGTGTGAAGCAGGTTTAGCAGCACCAACTCAATCTTCTGAGTGCATCCATCCATCTCTCCCAACATTGGTAAGGGGCGAGGTAAGAGTGACATAGAGATTGGCCATAAGGGCTTCCGCTCTCATCATAATAAATTTATAAACTAACACTCCAACAATTCCTTGTTCAACACATTCCATAATTCATAACATGTCCATTAGTTAAAAAAGAACCTCACTTAGTTGATAAAATAGAAATAAACATGGATGGCTAGTCACATGTTCCATCACTAAATAAAAGTAAGCATGTTCCATGTAAAAAAACATGTATGGAAATGTTTAGAGACACATTAAACTAGTAGGATTATTTATAAGGTGATAACTTAGTCTCTAAGTAAGTCAATTAAAAGTGTTGATTACTAGCTATTCAATTTTTTTTTTATGTTTTTCATCATTCACTATCTAGAATATGCTCAAAATATTTTTATTTAATTTGTAAAGTGTTACTAAAGTATGCTCTTACGTAGTGAATTCTATGTGTAGATGCATCACATATAAGGAGCCTAGTGAAAGAGGTTGTTGTTGCAGACGTTGTTACTACAAACATATCTTTTTGATAATTGATTGGTACTCTTTGTCTGCATCATGAGCAAAACAATTAGCTTCATACAGTGATGTAGGTTTCTATGAGTGAAGCTTTGCTTGAATCTCCTTATCTAAACCATCATACTTCTTCTTCATGTTATCTTCCAAAACATCTTCAAGAAGGCAGACAAATACTATATATTGCCACAAACAGTGTGTATAGGTTGTAAATGTGTTACCTTCCATCCATGTATAAGTAGTCCTCAGTCCTTGAACATGTAGGTGGAACTATAGGGGAAGAAGAGATTCCTTAAGGGTTTCTTGAAAATCCCTCCATGTGGTCTAAAAATGTGAACTATGACAAATGACATTCCACAAAAGTTGAGCCCCTCCTACTAAATAGTTGGTAGAAAATTTGACTTTTTCATTTTAGCATATGATTCATCAGAATAGAAATTGTCAAATTGTGATAACCATGAACAGACTAAAGGGCCATCATTATGGCCATCAAACCATAGAATAATTTTTAACACCAATCTTAGAATGCGTGCCATTAGATTACGTAGAGACGATAGCTCTTACAACAAATGCAAGGTTATCTTCATCAGATTGTAACTTCTTAAGTACTTCATCGCGTTGCCGAATCTCATTTTCAGCACCTCAAAGTCCGTGTTGCAAGAGCTCTACTTGTTGCCCGAGTGGTAGCTTCGCTAAAGGTGACTCACCAAGATCCTCCATTGCTTTTTTTGACTCTAAGTAGGCTTGTTGCTATGACACCTGTGTTCGCTAGTGGATTTTGCTTTATGCTTGGTAGCTCATGTGTATCTTGGTTACGCAAGAAGCAACATATTGTGGCCACTTCCAGTTATGAGGTTGAGTATATGGTAGCTTTCACAACGACTATTGATTGTGTGTCGCTCAGAAGCTTTATGGCTCATTGGACCAGGGAGGTAGCTCACCACAAGGTGGACATTTGGGGGTGAGGGGGTGGGGGAGGGTTAGATATAGTCAATAATTCACCCTCAAATGACCACAAACGCCCATAGGGGCAAGATGGTAGGACCTCTATTGTGGAGATATTGTTTGATTGTATATTTTATCAACTATTTTGTATCCCTTGACTATATTTATCTATATTGAATCCCCTAGATCACCATCTAACCTCCACTTTGGGAGCACATGGGTAGACAACACCATTGTTGTAGCTGCATTTCTCTTGGCCATTTGAGAGTTTGAGTTCTCTATCTCTCGGTAAGTGTATATCTATGTCTAGGTCTTTTTGGAAGCTCTATCTATTGGTCTATTATGTTGTGCTGTTATTTCTTACAGTTCCATGTTGTTAAACGTTTAGCTTAATCTTTGCATCACACTAGAGTTTGTGTAGCTGTTTAGCTTATGTGATTTATGAGTAGCCTCCCAACTCCGTTAATATTGTAGAGTGAATGATTGTTTTGAAATTCTCTGTAGTGATTATGACAACAATAGGTGATGTTGAAGAAATTATTTGCTTTAAGTTGTAGGCTTCAGTCTTGGTAAGCAACGAGGTAAGACAGACATAGAGATTGTCCATAAGGTCTTCCGCTCTAACCTATTGCTACCTATCAACTCATATGTTAATACAAGCGTTCAATGAAACTAGCAAGTTACCAAGAATCCAATGAATCAAAAAGTTAAGCACAAGAACTAGTAGGAATGGATGAGTTTAAGTAAAAATGGAATCCATGAGGATTACAATCCACGCCCCAAAATCAAATGGTATTCTATCTTCCAATATTTTAGGCATTCAAAACATATCAAGAGAAGATAATGTGTAATCATGATCTTAATTCAGACTCAGATAGAGGAAATGTGTGCTAAAAAAGACCGGAAGTAAATATGCAAAGAGACTAGAATAAACACACAATTGGTTGCAATCTCCCCCATGCACTCTGATTTGAGAGTCCATAGAGCACATGTATTTATAGGATTTTTCATGATGTTGAAAATATTGATTTAAGTGAGGCAACATTGAAAAACCTTCATGAAAGTAAAAGTTGCTCTCTTTTGTGGAGATCCTTTGCTTTTATTAATAGAGATCACGGTCTACAATGATCCTAATCCTAACCACTAGTTTGCATGGGTTTATTTACAAACTATATAAAGTATAAATCCGATTACTTATGCCTGTCCTTTCATGCCTTTCATGCCCTCAGGAACCTTAAACCACTATATCAAAAACACGAAAACATAATAATAAATTTATAAACTAAGACTCCAATAATTCCTTCTTCAAAACATTCCATAATTCATAACATGTCCCTTAGTTAAAAAAGAACCTCACCTTAGTTGATAAGATAGAAATAAACATGGATGGCCAGTCACATGTTCCATCACTAAATAAACGTAAGCATGTTCCATGTAAAAAAACATGCATGGAAATGTTTACGGAGGCATTAAACTAGTAAGATTATTTATAAGGTGCTAACTTAGTCTCTAATTAAGTCAATTAAAAATTTTTATTACTAGCTAATTGAATTTTTTTTGGGTTTTTTTTCATCATTCACTATCTAGAATATGATCAAAAAAGTTTAGCCTAGTGAAGAGGTTGTTGTTGCAAACATTGTTACTACAAACATATCTTTTTGATAATTGATTGGCACTCTTTGTCTGCATCATGAGCAAAACAAATAGCTTCATAAAGTGAGGTAGGTTGGCATGAGTGAAGATTTGCTTGAATCTCCTTATGTAAACCATCATACTTCTTCTTCATGTTATCTTCCAAAACATCTTCAAGAAGGCAAAGAAATACTAAATATTGCCACAAAGAGTCTGTATAGGTTGTAAACGTGTCACCTTCCATCCATGTATAAGTAGCCCTCAATCGTTGAACATGTAGGTGGAACTATAGGGGAAGAAAAGTTTCCTTAAGCATTTCTTGAAAAGCCCTCCATGTGGTCTAAAAATTTGCACTATGACAAATGACATTCCACAAAAGTTGAGCCCCTCCTACTAAATAGTTAGTAGAAAATTTGAATGTTGCATTTTAGCATATGATTCATCAGAATAGAAACTGTCAAATTGTGATAACCATGAACAAACTAAAGCTCCATTATTATGGCCATCAAACCATATAATAATTTTTAACACAAATCTTAGAATGTGTGCCATTAGATTGCATACAGACGATAGGTCTTACAACCAGCACAAGGTTATCTTCATCAGATTGTATCTACTTAAGTACTTCATCACGTTGCGGAATCTCATTTTGAGCACCTCAAAGTTCGTGCTGCAAGAGCTCTACTTGTTGCCCGAGTGGTAGCTTGGGTAAAAGTGACTCGCCGAGATCCTCCATTGTGTTCATAGGATCCGTGGATATGTAGAGAACAAATCCCTCTTGCTAAATATGTAAAATGAATTATGATATTGCTTGAATTAATAGGTAAAAAGAATTTTGAAATTTTTTGAGTTCTCTCTCTCACTCAGTGCCTATCTTTGTGTACGTTTCTCTCACATCTCTCTCTACTATTCTATTCCATTGAGCTGTTATTTCTTACAGTTGCAGGTTATTAAATGTTTAGCATAATCTTTGCATCATTGTAGATTCGTGCAACACTTTAGCGTGCATGATTTATGGGTAGCATCCCAATTATGGTAATGTTGTAGTGAGAGATTGTTTTGCAATTATCTCCAGTCATAGTGACAACAGCAAGAGATGCTGAAGGAATTATTTGCTTGAAGTTGTAGGCTTGATTCTTGGTAGGCGGGGAGGTAAGAGTGATATACAGATTGGCCATAAGGGCTTCATCTCTAACCTGCTACTACCTATGAATTCATATGTTAAGGCAAGCATTCAATGAAACTAGCAAGTTGGTGGCAATCCGATGAATCAAAAAGTTAAGCAAAATCTAGGAGTCGTTGTGAAATGGCACAATTTTCGAACGAAGAGGAGGTGTAGGCTTTTGTGCTATTAATTGTCGTCTCTATGAATTGATCTGTAAATAATTGCAGCATTGATCGTCATATCTATGAATTGATCTGTGAAGATATTTGGTGAACGCATTGTCTTTGAAGGATTCGGAAGGGATGAGACACTCCTTTAAGCTAATATACGATCAAAGAGAGAGAGAGATAATTTGGAAGTGTGAGGCAGAAGTGACAGAAACTTTAAGTCACAAACAAATCAGCTCCAAATTATAAAACACGAGGCGAGGCGTACATGAATATTCATTTGAGAGAGATACAGAAAAAGGTTTTTTTTTTTAATATAAAAGGAAGTTCGGCCTTGGCCTATTCTCACGGACTTTAATTAAAATAAAGAAGAAAAGTTACACGTGAATGGGACTAGTGCCCATGGGACCCCCCAAATCCCACAAAGCAAGGGACAAGTTCGGTACGCTAGAGGGCATTACAAATGAGGCGTACAAAACTATCATCTCCCTCATGCGGGACCCATTTGGGTTTCAGCTTGTTATCTACGAGGAGATAAATACAGTGGTGCCTAAATGGTGGAGATCTCTTATCTCGGGAGATTCTTTTACCAAAGGATTTCTCAATCTACCATTCCTTTGGGGTTTGGCCAAAGTTGAGAGCACATGGCTCCCTCCAGATCTTCCAAAGAGTCTCGCCTCTGATGGCACTCCACAACCTTTATGAGCAGCCAACCGCCTCACCCAACAGCGCCTGTTGCCAATTGATTTGGTTTGAGAGACGCAAAATTCGTCACGTGATGCTAGATAACACGGGACTTGCAGCAATCGAAGAGGAGGTGAACAAGGTCTTCGATGCATCGATGGCACCACTTGCACCATGGATGCATACCACAAATTCTGTTGGCCCTTGCATTGTACCAGATACCCTTATGCAAGATTTGCCACATGAGAACGGACTTCTTGATCTCAATAAGGGCTTGCCAAACAGACATGAACTTAAGTTCCCATCGAAGTTTGGCCCAAGAAAGCCACCACACCTTGTTAAGAGTATGATGACCAACTAAGTTTCCTTTGAAGTTGGGAATTTTGGATAGTTTTTTACGATTGCTCCATTTGGGGCCCTCTAGGCAAGGAAGATCCTATCCATAGAGAAGGCGGGTAGTTGAGTGGTCCCACGCTAAACACCTATTTTGAAGAAGAGTCCATTCTTCGAGGGAAATTCTATGTCTCGGGTCTAAGTCTTCAAACCTGATCCCCTGGCCGGTCTCTTGTTTCCAGAGCTGTTTCCACTGTTTGAACCCCTTGTTCCATTGCCGCTTAGCGATTTGGAGGTTCCAAGACTCCACCCCACTTATGCCGCTGATCACGAACCAGATAGAGTCATTTTGTCTTATCCCACGAGCCCACTTCCACTCATCACTGACTCTGATGAATTGTTTGGCTTTGTTCCGACTCTTCCATAAGGAACACACGAGGCTAGAGCCCTTAGGGGACACCGGGTGGGGGGAGAACAAAAGTGTGAGGATCCCAATGGCCTTCTAACTGGGAAGACAAAATAAGGTAAGGTCTTTCAAATTTCTAAAGACCAATTTAGCCGAGGAGGAATCTCTATGGCACCATGCCTTGATAAACCACTTTGCCGCCAACTTGTCAGCCAAACTAGCGATATCCAAAATATCCAAGCCCCCAGAGTCTTTCGAGGTAATACATGTTTCCCATTTCATTTTGGGAATCCCCCTCCTATTGGGGTCCCCAGTCCATAGGAAGTTTCTACAGATCCTTTCCATTTTGGCCAATTCTTTCTCCTTAGGTCTCTAACATGAGATATAGTAAATAATCGTAGAAAGCATAAATGTGTTGACAACCGATACACGCCCTTCCAAGTAAGCTTGCATACCTTTCCAATGATTTAGTTTGCTATCTAGTTTGGATAGCACCCAGTTCCACTATTGGTCCATCGAGATGTTGAAGCCCATCGAAATACCAAGGAGACGCAAGACTTGACCACTAGGGATAACTTGACACTCCTCATCAGTCAACAGTTGGGGTGGAGGCCCATGGATCACTCTGAAAGCAGTTTTAGCATGGTTGATTTTTGAACCTAACGCCATACAAAAGGTGTCGAGCCAACTGCAAAACACCTCAATGCAGTTGGTATCGTTAAGAACAAAGGCATTCATGTCATCGGCAAAGAGTCTAGCAATCATTTGGCCATGACCAAGAGGTAGGGAGAGACCCATGAGATTTCCACCATCCAAGTGATGCTTAAATAGGCAACTAAGGCCATCCGAGGCGATAGCGAAGAGTAGTGGAGCCAGTGGGCAGCCTTGCCTAATAGATGTTTTTAAATGTATGGGTTCAGAGAGATTACCGTTGATATTTATTCTCGTTTAAGTGTCTCCGAGTAGAGCGGAAACCATCTTCCTGAACTTTTCGCTGCATCCAAGAGCTTTGAGAGATTGAAGAATAAAGTCCCATTCCAATCTGTCATATGCTTTGTCGAAGTCGATCTTAATGGATACGAGATCTTGAGGAGACTCCTCAGCAAACGCAAGGCCTTCCCAAATATCGACAATTGCTTCAAGTATAGATCTACATTTGATAAAATCTTTCTAGTCCTCACAAAGCCATGACTTTAAATGACAAGAGATTCTGTTGGGGATTACTTTGGCGATTATCTTGTATCGAGTTTGGAGCATGGTAATGAGCCGCCAGTTTTCAATTTTGTTCTTATCTCCCCTTTCGTGAATTAATTTGATGACACAATTATTAAGACACTCAGGGAGGGCACCGAAGGAGAGAGCCTCTTGCCACACCACACATAGTGGGGTGGCCACCACATGCTTAAAAGTCTTGAAAAACGCATTGGTGAGTCCATGAGGGCCCGGACTTTTCCCATTGGGGAGAGCAGCAATAACCTCGGTAATTTTGTTCTCTGAAATGTTAACATCTAGTAGAGAAATCATGTTCAGAGGGATTCTAGGTTGAGCAACTATTGAGATGGATGCCATGCAGTTTGTGACACATGGAAACCGCTAAAAAGATTAGCTGTCTCCTTCTCGCACTGACTAACCAGGCCAACCTTTATCGCTCAGTGCGGTGCGACGCGATGAGGACGAAGCACCTTTCCATGAGAAATTCTTGTCGTGTCTTCGGTCGAAAGACCATATCGTGAAATCTTCAAGTGAATCATTCAACTTTGAAAATGCGTGACTTAGCGTGCACCTTCGAAATCTTTCATCACCCAACAATCGCCATGTACAGCCACCTAAATCTATGCATCCACTTCCGAGTCATGTCTATTATGACATGCACTATATGTTCTTTAATTTGCAAAGAAAAGAAAAAGGTGCAAATATTTATCTGGAAATTAAGCTTCGTCCATCACTTGGCTTTATTTGAGTGTTCCCATGGTGATGAAGTAGACTTCGGCCATCCCATCTTGTCCATCATTAGATTCCTTCTTGGGAATTTTGATACTTACTTGTGTGCCCATATGTGTGGATTTACCTTTGTAATCATGCATTTATGCATGCATTTTAAGGGGTGAATGCATAGTTAATGGATGTAATGCACATGCCTCCATTATCCTTGGCAAAGGAACCTTTCAAACCAACCATGCCCTCCTAACTATATGTACTAGCATATAAAGCCAATCTTCATGCAAAA
>CM035441.1:48959486-48964486 GCA_020310875.1 Ceratopteris richardii
AGCTTAAAATCCAAGAAGATGGCCCCAAAAGAAGTCGGGATACATGCTCCTTTTATAGTGAGAAGTGTGCCCCTAAAATCTAGGAACTACCTTTCCAAATCAGCCTCCTAACTTGGAGGATTTAGTTGAGATGAATTGGGGAGTGGTTGAGTGACTTTTCTTGATAGAATCTCGTGGCTTATGGCTTCCTTTGATTGCTCCACATGTCCATAAAAGATTCCCCACGAATTTGTAGCTTGAAGCTTGACTTTTAACACTCCCCCTCAAGCTTCAATTCTTCATCCTCATCTAAGCTCCTCCATGTTGATGCTTTGCTTGAATTTTAAAATCTTCATTCCATCGAAAGCCTTTGTAAACATGTCGGCAACTTGGTCCTTGGTACCAATATGATGTATTGAAACTTCCTTCAATATCACCTTTTCCTTTATGAAGTGATAGTGCACTTCAATATGCTTGGTTCTAGCATGATAGACAGGATTCGATGCTAGATGAATGCTACTCATATTGTCACAAGAAATTGGATATGTGTCAACCTGCAAATTAAGCTCCATAAATAACTTCTTAATCCACATTAGCTCACATGTGACTTGAGCCAAAGCTCTATACTGAGCCTCGGTGGAAGATAATGCCACCGTGGGTTGCTTCTTTGAAATCCATGAGATGATCTGGCTACCTAGCATGACTAGGTAGCCACTTGTACTTCTTCTATCCTCCTTGGAACCGGCCCAATCCGCATCAGAATAAGCTTTGACCTGCATATTATCATCAAATGAATAAAACAATTCATTTATAGTGGCCTTGAGATATCGTAACATTCTTCTTGCAGCTTGCAAGTGTGTAGTCCTTGGACTATGCATAAATTGTGATAACACTCTAACTCCATATGCTATGGCAGGCCTAGTTATTGTGGCATAATTGAAAGAGCCTACAATAGAGCGATAAAACGTTACATCCTCTAATGGCTTTCCATAAATGGAGCTTAGCTTTACATTAACTTCCATGGGATTTGAAATAGGCTTGCAATGTAGCATCCCAAACCTCTCAAGTAGGTCTAGAATATACTTCCTTTGTATGAGCATAATACCTTCTTCTTTGTATACAACTTCAATGCCAAGAAAATACCTAAGATCTCCAAGATCAGATATCCTAAACTCCTTTCCAAGCTTTGCCTTGATCTCCTCAATGCCCTTTGTATCATTACCTGCAATGATAAGATCATCTACAAACACACACATGTAGACTACAAGTTCTCCTCTTTGTTTGATGAAGAGAGATGGATCCGCCTTGCATTGATTGTAACCACATTTGATCAAATAGTCCACCAATCTTTGGTTCCAAGCCCTTGGAGCTTGCTTTAGGCCATAAAGTGCCTTTTTCAACCTACAAACATGATGTGGAAACTCTTTATGAACAAAACCTAGTGGTTTCTCCATGTATACCTCTTCTTCCAAGTCTCCATTGAGAAAGGCATTCTTGATATCCAATTGGAAAAGCTTCCATCCTTTGCTAGCAGCCATTGCAATGAGTGTCCTAATGGTGCTCATCTTTTCCACGGGGTTGAATGTCTCTTCAAAGTCCACTCCATAGGTTTGTCCAAAACCCTTGGCCACCAATCTTGCTTTGAACCTAGAAATAGATCCATCTGAATTCCTCTTTACTTTATACAACCACTTATTACCTATTACCTTCATGTTCTCCTTCTTGGGCACTAGAGTCCATGTTTCATTTTCCTCAAGTGCGTCGATCTCTTCTTGCATTGCCTCTTTCCATTTGGTGTACCTGCTTGCATCTTCATAGCAATCGGGCTCATGATCTTCT
This sequence comes from Ceratopteris richardii, assembly GCA_020310875.1. Classification (NCBI taxonomy): domain Eukaryota; kingdom Viridiplantae; phylum Streptophyta; class Polypodiopsida; order Polypodiales; family Pteridaceae; genus Ceratopteris; species Ceratopteris richardii. The sequence continues at coordinate 48,961,305 of CM035441.1, forward strand.
ACTACTTTGTTCATATATGCATAATGTGTTGCCATGTATGAATCATAAGTAAACCTTTGATTTGGATACTTAACTCTAGAAGACTTCCTTTCTTCACCTTTTGGAGGAATAAACCTCCTTTGCCTTGGGAACTTGATCTCTTTCTTTGACATGGCTTCTTTCTCCATCATGTGTCCTTCATCATCTTCAACTTCATTACCTTCTTCATCCAACTCCACCAATGTTGCTTTGCCTTTGTTGATTGATTGTGCTTCATAGCTTGATGAAGATCTCCCCCTCCATGGTGAGTTCATGCTTGAACTATCTTCATTGATGGAACACCTTGGGCTGCTTAGCTCTAGGTCGATTTGTTCTTCATCATGTCCATACTTTTCTTCTTCAAAGTCCTGGATACAATCATACTTCTTATACCAAGGGAGCAGCTCATCAAATGCTACATCCCTTGATATCCTCAAGTCCTTTGTGTTTGGGTTGAAGCACCTCGAACCTTCATGATCATTTGAATATCCTAGAAACACACACTTTTCTGTCTTTGGTTGTAGCTTGTGCCTCAATTCACTTGGCACATGTACATAACAAGTACATCCAAATATCTTCAAGTGGGAAAGATCAGGTTTCTTACCATAATAGGCTTGATATGGTGTCAAGCCATGGATCCCTGAGGTAGGAGCCCTATTCATAAGATACACGGTGGTATTTGCTGCATCACTTCAAAACATGTTAGGTACATTCATCTCATTAAGCATTGCTCTAGCGATCTCGGCAATGTATCTATTCTTTCTCTCTGCTACTCCATTTTGTTGGGGTGTGTACCTACATGTTACTTGCCCCTTGATGCCTTGATCCATTAAAAAATCAAAAAACTCATTGGAGAAATATTCTCCCCCTCCATCGGACCTTAGCTTCTTGATATATGTACCTGTTTCCTTCTCTACCATTGCCTTGAATGCTTTGAAACATGTAAACACATCTGATTTGTTTTTTATGAAATAAACCCAAACCATCCTTGTGCAATCATCTATAAAAGTGACAAATTACTTGTTACCTCCAATGGAGTGCTCTTTGGTTGGCCCCCACGCATTTGTATGTATCAACTCCAATGGATGTTGGCTTATGTCGCCACTCTTCTTCAATGGAAGTCTCGCTTGCTTCCCTAGTTGACAAGATTCACATAAGTGCTTCATACCTTGTCCTTGGAAGTTGGGAATACCTTCAACCAGCCTCTTGAATTTCATTTCCTTCATTCTTTGTATGTTGATGTGACCTATCCTCTTGTGCCACAAGTCCAACTTCGAAATCCTCTTGTTTCCATATGTGAAGTAGACATGTTGAGTGGAATGAGAATTTACCTCCAAAGTGAAGAGTCTCCCTTGCTTCTTTCCTCTTGCTATGACCTTGTAACCTTGCTTAGGGTTCTCCACAAAGCATCCACCTTTGTTGAACCTTACTTGATAGCCTCTTTCAACCATTTGCCCAACGGACACCAAGTTCTTTGTGATGGTAGGTACATGCAAGACATCCTTGAGACATCTTCCTTCCTCCTTGTCATCCAAAGCTACATCTCCAACATGGGAGATCTCATGGGCTGTATCATCACCTGTTTCTACATGTCCTTTACCTTTGGGAACATGTAGATTAGTAAACCAAGAAGAATTGCAACTCATATGGTTGCTACATCCACTATCAATATACCAAGTGTTATCTACTTTGCTTGAATTCCCATTCATGTGCATCATCAAGAGATTGTCATTTTCTAAACTTGTAGAAGCATAATTACCTTGGCCTTTGTATGAAGAACCTTGATTATAGCTCCTTTGGTTTCCTCCTTGGTAGCAATCTCTAGCATAATGGCCAAACTTGCCACATATGTAACATCCTTCGCCATCTTGATTCTTGTTTTGTTGATGTCGTCCTCCTCTTCCTCTTGTTCTTCCTCTCCCTCTTTGTGATGAGGTGCCTTGGTCATGTCCTTGATTGCTTGAGTGGCCTTGCCTTCCTCCAAACCTTCCTTTGCCCCTTCCTTGTCCTCGTCTTCCTTTGCCCCTTTGATTACCTGCATAGAAAACTTGTGCATCCTTGCTTTTAGTTGAACTTCCACCTATGTTCATTTCTTCGGTGACCATGAGAGCAACCAATTGCTCAAAATCGAGAAGATTATCCCTTACATATACTGAAGTGGTTAAGGGTTTCCACTTCTCATCATCTCTCAAACCATTGAGAGTATAAGCCACAAGATCGTCATCGTCTATGTGGCTTCCAATGAATCCCAATGCATCTCATAACTCCTTGACCTTAAGTATGTAGTCATTTATGCTACTCCCTGAGCTCTTCCTAAGGTTGTTGAGCTCATTCTTGAGTTGGATCTTCCTTGCTTTGGTGCTTGTTGAATAAAGCCTTTCAAGTGTCTCCCATACCTTCATGCTTGAATCCAAGTCTTGGATATGGCCGATCATGCTATTGCTAATGTGTTGGGAAAGGATAAAGATAACCCTCTTGTCTCTTTCATTCCATTGCCTAAAGGCTCTTCTCTGGTCATTGGTTGGATTCTCATCCAACCTAGGTCTTGGATTACTTCCACTAATCAACCCCCAAAGGCCCTTGCCCATAAGATAGTTGGAGACCCTAAATCTCCATGGTTGATAATTCCCTTTGTCTAGCTTTTCAATTTGAGTGTTGAAGTCTCCCATATCTAGTCTTTGATACTTGACCTAGCCCTTGGCTAATGCTCCAATGTGTGTAAAATGAAAATGAGGCTCTGCGGTTACCTCAATCCAAAGCCTTCCTTAGATGGACACCTTGTGCTCTTAAAACTTTGAGTGGAATAGCTCCCCTTGATGTGAGCTACCTCCAAGAAGCTTTTGTTGATGCAAATCTTCAACCAGCAACTCCAAGAGGTCTTCTTGCTTGTATGTGATGCCTCCAAGATGCCCAAATGCTCTGATACCACTGATGGGGGAAGTATCTCAACCCCTAAGCAATGATGAAGCGTGAATGACCTCCATAGGTATCCTTCTTTGACCTCTGCACACCAAAAGTGCTCTTACACAGAGCTTATTCAAAGAACTCCAGTGAGCTTTTGTAGACCTGTAGTAGACACCAAGAGCTTTCCAAAAAGACAAATTTTACTTCAAAGGGATGCTTACACAAAGAGAAACAATGTCTACAACATGAGCTAGTTGAAT
>CM035441.1:48981200-49108700 GCA_020310875.1 Ceratopteris richardii
ATGATTACGGAACCTTGCTTAATACTCAAAGCTATTTAGTTCATACACACACAAACCTTGAACTAGATATGGCATCACAAAGATATATGAAATCTCTTAAGCAAACACATCGCTTGCTAAACAAGGGGTCTACTTCCTTATTCAAATGCTCAAGGAGCTTACACATATGCGGGAAGGTAGGAATAATGTTTCCTAATTATAGGCTTCTATCTCACCTGAGTACGATTGATGATTTATGGATGTTGTGGGGGGGGGGGGGGGGGGATTTAAATTTGAATTTGATCTTGATTTCTCCTACTTCACATCTTCATTCTTGTAGCTCCAAGTGTATTCCATTGAGTGCTCCATTTATGTATTAAAGTTGAAGCTTGAATTTTAGCACTCCCCGTGAAGCTTCAAGCTCCAATTATTGAACCTAGCTCCGACAATCTAGTGCCTTTCCTGAACTTATTAAGCTTCATTTGATTCAAAACTTTGGTGAACATGTTAGCACATATTTCCTTGGTACTGATATGTTTCACATGAGCCTCCTTGGCTACCAGTGTCTCACTCATAGTGATAGTGTAGCTCTATGTGTTAACTCCTTGTATGGGTGTATGGGACATAGGATTGTCAAATATGTGCACACTACTCATGTTGTCATAGATGTTTGGAAATTGATTAACCTACAAACTTAGTTAAGTCATTATCTTCTTGAACCACATAAGCTCACACATCACTTGATCTAAAGCCTTGATCTCCTCTCCAAGCTCACTACTCAATTGTGAAATTGGCTCTCGGGAATACCTCTCGAGACTAAACAACTTCCATATGCAGCCTTGAAGCATAGGCTCAAGCTAAACCTTCAATCTACACATTGGTAATTGAGTGGAAAATGTTGATCACCCCGTTGATGCATGTAGAGTTTTGCACACATGAGAAATGATCTCCATGTCTTATGACCCACAGAATGGCTCACTTCTCCCTCGTTGATTTTATCATCAGTGTAATGTTCTATTCCTTCTAGTTTGTCCAAGAGCTGATTGGTTATAGAGTATACCTTCAGAGTGATATTGTGGTCCTTACTTTGGGTAATCACTGTAATCCTATAATTTTTGTAAATAATATAGTACTAGCTTTTCTCTCAAAAAGAAACTCAAGCTGTCATAACTCTGTAATAACTCCTAGGTGTTTAGGTTTTAGCTAGTTTTTGTAAATAGCTTTTGCATATCTAGTTTAAAATAATGAGATTAAAAAGCACTGATTTAAAATCAGTAAGACCTTTTGGCATAATGGATTTTTAAGGTGTGGATACGTTTGCGAGTACAAATTTTCACACATGGAAAATGAAAACAAAAGGTTTTCTAATGTGCAAAGGTATATGGACCTTCACCAATAAAGCTCCACCTACTGAAGGAGAATCACAAGAGCTTACTCAAGTGGACAAAACACAATTTCAACTTTACAAAGAGCAAGCTATGGAATCATCATCGCCACACTCGATGACACATATATACACTATGTGGATGAAGCGAAAAAATGCATATGAAGCATTGAAAACATTGGAGAAGATCTTCGGTGCTCATGCAAAGCAAAACAAAATGACTATGAAAATGCGATTGTATGGACTATCCCTTAATCCCAATGAGAATATAGCATCCCTAGTAAATAAGAAGAAAATTATAGTGACCCAATTGCATTATCTTCAATGTCTAGTGCCTGAAGAAGACAAATGGCAATAATTTTAAAATTCCTCCCCAGATCCTTTGTAAACATTGTTACTATCTTCAAAGAAAAGGATCCTATTCCAACTCTAGAGGATGTCATAAAATCTTTCCAACAACAAGAGAAAATAATAAAAAAAAATGTCCATGGGGATATGCTTCTAGTTACATCCAAAATGTGTAGCATATGTGGACAGACTAATCATGTCAACAAGATTGTTTAAGCAAAAGGAAATGCACCATTTGGGACAAGAGATGACATTTACCAAGCAACTACTTTAGAAGACCAAAGGAGTTCACGAAGGGGACCAACTATCTCGAGAAGACTTCCTATTTATCAACAAAAATATGAACAATATTCTAGGTACCTAATGTCGTAGCTTTATTGTAAGGGCCAATGTGGCATCCTCAATGTGGTATTCAAACTTGTTTTTCCTATGCTAGGGAAAAAGGGGGAGGGAATCGTAACCTCCTTTGACTTTTCCTAAAAGTGCCTTTATCAGACCTGTAATGATAGGTAATGGACGCCTCTGCAAAGTCATGAGATAACAACATATCATGAACTTTTTCAAAGCCATGTGCCAATCCTATCTTTTCATCTACTTACTTGACCATCCTTAAATACCTTGACTGTTGGACCCATATATATATATTATGTGTGTGTGTGTGTGTGTTTGTGTGTGTGTGTGCGTGCGCGTGTGTTACTTTTGATTGAATTCAGAGGTGAATTTTATCTTTTCACCTAAACATACTCGATTTCCCTTTATCTCTTTTTGAGCTTCTCCGCACCATAGCCTCTACTGCATGTAACCTTCAATGATGTGTTGTCACGTGTAGGAAGCAAAGATTGAAACCTTCAATCCAACCAGCTTTGACCGGTCTCCCACAAACACGTTCTACATGGGTGGAAATATGTGCCAAACGTTCTTGGACTAGGGGGCCATCTGCATCAGCGAGATCAATAGCAGCACCCAAGTGTTCATGCCAATCAGCGAGATTGCGAGGGCTACAATAGAATAGCATCGTGCACATATATAGCCCTAGATGCATGCTGCAAGGTGCCATGAAGCTCTACATAAGGTGTCATAAGCTCTAAATAAGTGCAAGGTGCCATGAAGCTCTAAATAAGGTACAAATGATGCTGCATTAAGCTCTAAATAAGTATTCAAAATAAATGCAGCTGTTGTGTGCCTCTATTTTTGTCCAAACGGCAGCCTACTCTTCTCAAGACGATAAATTTAAACACAATAGCTTTAAATCAAATGCATCGCTTATGGAAAGGGATGGAAAACCTCATGAACCTCTTTGTACCTCCCTCTAATATTCATGTATGCCTCCTATTTTATAGTTTGGAGCTGATTTTATTACAATGAAAAGTCACCCTTCTAAATGATAACGACATACGACATCTGATTCTCTCTCTCCCCATCCTTTTCGAATCCTTCAGAGACAATGAGTTCACAATATCTTTAGAGATCAATTCGTAGAGATGATGATCAATTCTGCAGTTATTTATAGATCCATTCATAGAGACCACCATTATTAGCACAAAAGCCTTTCTCCAAAATCCTTCACCTCTTGTTCCTTCTGATATTCCAAAGTGTTCCGCCATGGTAGTCGTTTAGAAATCGTGCCATTTCAGAGCGACTCCCAATTTTCGCTTAACTATTTGATTTATTGGATTGCCACTGACTTGCTAGTTTCATTGAACGCTTGCCTTAACATATGCATTGATAGGTAGTAGAAGATTATAGCGAAAGCACTTCCGGTCAATCTCTATGTCACTCTTACCTCAACAGTTACCAAAATTGAAGCCTACAACTAAGATCAAATAAGTTCTTCAACATCTCCTGCGATGACTAGAGATAATTGCAAAACAAACACTCATTGTGCAGCATTACCAAAATTGTGAGGCTAAACATAAATCACACATGATAAAGGGTTATATGAAATCTACTATGATACAAATATTAATCTGAATATTTAACAATGTGGAACTATAATAAATAACAATACAAGAGAACAGATTAGCACACAGAGCAAGGAGCAAAATGTAGACAAAGATAGATGTTGATCGAGAGATAGAGAACTCACACTCTCAAATTTCCAAGAACAATGAAGCTATAATGATGTAATTTACTTATGAGGATTAGGATGGCACTATCTATGTTCTTTTTCCTAACATTGACCACAAAGATGAAAAAGGAGAGATTGAATGTGATTAAGAATCTAATGATGATATGAAGACTTCTAGAAGTCCCTCCTACACCTAGAGTAGGGATGTTGCTAGTGCATGCTTTCAAGCTAACATGGCTTCATGTTGATACATCTTAAAAATCAATCTACATTCATAGGCTCACACATAAGCTATAGTGGTCCAATAATCCCACAAACCCACTTGTGAAGAGATTATTTAAATATAAATCTCAAAACAAATGTGTTTGGACTTTTGCAAATAATTCATATTAGGAGATAAATGGCTCAAAGAAATCACAACAAACAAATTATCTCCAACCATGCATTGGTGAGAACTTGGGCAAAAACGGATCTTATCTACAAGGAAATATAAGTTGACCAACGAGAGCTACAATTTTCTTTGAGAATCCACCTGAGAATCTAGATGAGGATTTAAATTCTAGGTTTCAAGGTATGCCACAAGGTAGATTTAAATCTACGGCATGATCTCAAGAACAAAATGCTCAAGTAGCTTATACAAATTCACAAGCTAACATCAAATTTAATGCCCAAGAACATGCACAAGGTGTTTATGCACTATGAATGGTGCAAGACCTAGGTTGGCATTTTTGACCATGTCAAGTGGCACTGCATGTAGAATTGCTATGATAGATAAATCTATCCCTATAATCATGCGACTCAATTTTAGTAGGTTTTTAGAGTAGAAATATTTCTAATGTCTTCACTCAATATGAAGCTTGTGGCTTGACCCTTGTTGGAATTGCATTCTTATTGTTTCAACAATTGATAATAGAGATGTCTAGAAATCAAGAAGCTCTTGTAGAAGAATTCATGAAGGATTTCTCAAAGAATGGTGTCAATCATGACTCTAATTCTCTAATTTAGAATTCCAAATAGGCCAAGCGTGAGTCTATTTGCATAGTAGCTAGATGCTTTAGGAAATGCATGGATGGTTGCCCAATTGGGAAGAGAAAACCTTAAATCGATATCTCTCTTTCTAGACGAATTAATTAATGGAGAATTTTGATTTCCTTGCATACATTCAAAGGCTAAATACGTTGAAGGAATGCATTAAAGAATGCTAATATCTAGAAGAAAACCTAGCGAGACAATTTGAGATCCTAGTGGTAAACACTAGAGTGAAGCATGAACTTCCTATAGTGCTTCAAGATCCTCAATCAAGAAGATAGCTGATTTAGTGGTAATGAAACTGCAAATGGAGCAAGCCAAGGAATACAGAAACATTCCAGATTATCAAAGTCCACAACATTTGAGAAGCGTCAAAATTGTTATCAAGACCACCCTACGTACATGGATTGCTACATACAGGTCCTTAGGGGAGGAGAAAAATTTGATGTAGTTGCGGACATTTAAGGGAGCTTTAGGATCAATTTTTTCTTCATCTCCTATAGCACTAGATTTTCATTTTTTATGGGATGTGGTTGTCATACAACTTTAGAGCTTCTCCAAACAAATGGTGTCTCAATCAAATATTTCACACTAACACTGAGTCATAACAAATGAGAACAAAGGCATGTTCTCTTTTCAAAATTAGAAAAAAAACCATGGGATGTTGCAAAATATCCTCACTTTCTTATCCCACTATGGAAAGACTAGTTTCTTCTTTAATCTTTTCCTTTAAAAATGTGGTCTTCTTGTATTAGATTCTCCAAGCAGTAATCATATTTGGTTTTCCATAATAGGAAGTGCTAACTAATGACTAAATAGCTCCCATGAGAGATTCACATTCCATAGATTATGCCAAATAGATAAATAAAATGATATACAACCTCTTAATATATCGTTTACAACAAACACATAAATTATTGATCTCATTGATATCTAGAATCTCCTTAACTTGAAGTTGAGGAAAGGCAAGGAGCTCCTTGATATGATGAACCTTGAATGGTGCCTTAGGTATGTAAAGGAGAAAAATGCCACTTTGCCTCTATTCGGAGGTGCCTATGGGAGGGGAAAGATTACAACCACATAGGTGCTTTAGTACCGTTTGGCTTTCAAAGTTGATAATGAGGATGGGGATTTAGATAACCTTATTTCCTTGGTAGAGACCACAAAAGGATTAAGGAATGCAATATGCAAAATGGAAATGCTCTTTCAAGAAAGCTATTCGCAAGATAGGCTTGCAGAAACTTGCAAGAAATCAGAAAATATCATTGTTGACCTATTTCCCTTTATATAGGGAAATATCATGCAAACGAAGAAGATGAACTCTACACCATGAAGTCAAAAGGTAAGCAAATGATTCAAAAGAAGCCTCAAACGAAGATGAGCAAGCATACAAACGTAGAATCCATACAAATCTCAAACTCATGGGATGAGATCATTGCACGTGGAGGGGAACTCACTTCAGGAGTATTTAGTACAAAGCAAAATAAAATGAGGGAGAATATTGTGAAAAGAAATTTTATGAGGAAAGGTTTACTCTTCCATCTTCCAATTATCATCATTCACAATGATCAGAGATTGATTTTATTCATGCTATCTATATCCACATTTTGCTCTGTTCTATAGGATAGGAATGTGGTTTTGTTTATATTTATGATTGGTTGAGATCTTATACTCTTTAAATGGCACTTGGAAAATCTTTGTGAATATGAATAGGAGTATGGAAAAACATTTCTTGTAATTTTTGTAAGATCAAATGATGTGGTATTATCTATGGGGAGCCTTTGAAAATCTATTTTTTTTCCATAGTCGATACCCAGCATCAACTTTGAGGAGAGTTCAATGCATCACTTTTAAATTGTAGGAGAGGTCCATGCTAGGCATCGGCTTTGTGGGAAAGGTTGATGCCTATCATCGACTTTGAGGGGAGAGGTCCATGCCTATCATCACTGACTCTCCCCCTAAACCCGATGCGTGGCATCAACTTTATGTGAGAAGTTGATGTTAGTTCATGAATCTATGTGAGAAGTCAGTGTAAGGCATGGACTTTATGTGAGAAGCTGATGCTATGCATCAAATTCTTACATAAAGTTGATGCCTTGACATTGACTTGGTCCTCAAGGTTGATGTTTGGCATTCCTTTGATGGTAAATAGCACTAACTATATACGTGTGAAACAACCTAAAATCAAATTAACTCATAGAAAACATATATAAGCTTCATTATCTAAATATTGGAAACTTTTTGGAATGTTTTTGGAATCTTTATTTTTTGCTAGAGTTTTGTTATCTATGAGATATTTTGTGTGCATCCTTCTTCTCTATTGCTGAACTTTCTACTTTTTTGTGTTTTCTCTCTCTGATGTTTTTGCTCTTTGTGATCTCTCTAGAATCACAACTTAGTGTAAAATGAGACTCAAATCCTCTAATCTATTTAGAGAGACTTGGATGAGTTGAACCAGATGTACTTGGATCTAATCCAGATCAAATAGATTCAATTGGTTAACTAGACTATAGTAGATTAGTTTGTATGCCTTAGCATCTCATAATAAGCTTCACTAGGAGTATTTCTCTACTTTAAGAACCTTGATAAACATGATCATAAATCTTTTTAAACATAAATTGTTAGTTTCTCAGATTGTTTAATCAAATTGAAATGTTAGTTGCCTAACCTTCGTAATATCTTCTTCTTGTATCTTCTATACCCTCTCCAAAAGTTTTTCTAGAGGCCAATTCCAATTGAACTTTGTGATACTTAATGCTAAAAAAAGTGGTTATCCTTTCCATGAAACTCCATCTATGTGGGTGTGATGATTTTTGTACTATGATCTTATAAGCATCCTTTTTTGTACCTCTATCATAAAACATACCTTATAGCTTGGTAAGAGATATATATTTAAATACATACTTGTCTATCAATCTATCCCTTTAACTACCTATCACTTTCCCCAAGTGATATGAATCCTTGTGATATGAATTTAAATAGTTAGAATATAGATAGACGGAGAAGAAAATGGATCATTATCTAATGAAATAGATAAGAAATATTATATAGATATGAGACATGAAAGAAATGATAGATAAGATATGGTTGGAAATATATAGATAAGGAATAGATAGATAGAACAGGTGATCAGTAGATAAGAAATAGATAGATAAGAGATATGGTAGATTGATTAAGAGATACATAGATAAGAGATATGAAACCTTGTAAATGATAGAGCTCTATATAGGAAAAATACAAACTAAATTATTTGAATTTTATACCATAATGAAGATAGAAATGAACGAAATGCTATTCATTTACATTCTCTCTTTTGTTTCTTGGAAATACATCATAGTCACTTGAATCACTATATTAATCCAATAATAAATATAATTTTAGATTTATTAAGATCCAACATCAATAATCAATGTATGGGAAATCTTTTAATTAATCAATAGTCAAATAGTAGCCATGAATCATTGTCAATCATAATATCAAGACAAGAGTGTTCATTTGTACAACACATAATAATAGGCACAATCCATCTTCATAATTATCTAGAGACGTGATTTGGGAGATATGATCACTTCATGTTACACTTTTACTGCTTGCACTATAAAGGGAATGCTTCAACATTTCTCTTCGATTCAATGAAGATGAACTCCCTTTTTTCATAGATTTCTGGGCATCCCCTATCTCTAGTTAGCTTGATAGACTTTGAAACTCATTGTTTTTGTTTGATTCTTTCATAAAAGATGTCAATGGCTTATAATGTGTCAATTATTTTGTGTTCTCAATTGAGTCATTTAAGTTAAATTCTCAATACAAAAGTGCTTTTCCTAGGATCAATGTTGATCCCAATCCACCTATTGATGTCTCTTCTAATTGACACGCATGTGGACCAAAGGATTTCAACAAAGAGAGGGAGAGTATACAAAGCATGTTCATCATGGCATTTTAAGTCACAGCCTCATGAAGTAAGTCAAAGAAGACTTCAATTTGTTACTTCAGATAGAAAATTTGCATTGGGCATTGTGAAGCATTGTTGTGGCTTGAAATGTTTGTATAAATTAGGGATGAAAAAACTAAGTCAAGAGAAAATCTTCAATTTGGATATTAAGAGGTGAGATATATAGTGGTTCTCATATGCAAATGATTGAGGGTAACATTTCACTAACACATGTTGCTTTTGAGTACTACTTTAGTCAAGGGATCTGATGTTGTAGGGCTGCATTTAAAATTGTGATGGGCCTCAAGAATTTGAGAGTGCATAAGATTTAGCAAGGGATTAATTATCAGTGGAGATCTCATTTTCTTATACATGTTATGGAATTATGACCAAAGGATTTGTTGGTCGTCAAACAATGAGGTGGATGATGACTGATTTTAGTTTTCATTGTGAAGTTATGCCTACCACTAGAAGGTTACAGTTGTCTGATAATTTTACACGTCTAGAAGTATCTCAAGTCTATAGAGAAGATATGAAAAGTAATAATGAGAAGTATGTGATGTATCCACATTTTACTTGATTAAGGAAAGAAGAGTTTGACAATGTGCATATTCCTCATAAAAGTTAGGATGGGTGAATGCTCAAATTGCACCACTTTGAAAAACATGCAAAAAGGGGCTATAACACTACAAGAGAAAGATAATTTTAAAAGTCTTCTAAAAAATTATCCTAAAAGTCAAGCGTTTGAAAGAGAGGATACAACTCATCATCCAAGTAAAGCACTCAAAAATCTAGAGCATTATATGTGCTTGTTGATTGATGGTATGGATCAAAAGACAACATGTGTGCCCCATTTTTCTCACATTCCAAAGGATATTGGAGATGAAGTCCTTGTGCAAATGCATTTGGTTGGCTGGTATACAATGGAACCATAAAGTAAAAGGTTTTCTTCACATATCTCAATTTGCATAATGATGCAAACCTTATGGTCACCGTGATTCATAACGTTTTGCAATCACAAGAGGGTCTTTTTTCACCAAATCTATATTTGCATCTTCATAATACTACAAGAGATTATAGGAATTCTATAACCTTAGGATATTTATGCAGGCTTGTTGATAGACATGCATGTAGAAGGTTAAGATAAATTTCCTTTTATTTGGGCACACTCATGACTTTTGAGTACATTCTCTAAGAGGTTAGCATGCCATAATGCTTTTACTTTTCCAATTTTATCTCTTTTGATTTTTGAAGCATATACTCCAAAACTTGAAGTTCAACATGTTACACAGATTTATGACTTTAAGCATTTTTGCTCAACACGTCTTGATAACACTACTATGGTTTTGGCTCAATCGCATAGTATTACTTTCAACCATGTATTGTTGATGAGGAGGCTTGATGACATAACTCTTATATTCACAGAGCAATATTCATGTTCTCCAAGGTGGGAGCCCAAGGATGAATGCATATTTTTATTGCATGTTTCTAATTTGGTTATTTATGGTGCAGAGAAAATTGAAAAGAAGATCCAGATTGAGCAAGCATAAAAATATGCTAGGAATCAAGATGTATCTTGGTGGAATGAGTGTTTAACCATCAAGAAGAGATTATAAAGAATAACATTGCAGGACCTTGGCCAATTGATATCCATTCACATGGGATTTTAGCACCCAAAGATCAAAGAGTATGGAAAAAGCATCTAATGTAGATAAATATCAAAGCTTTATTAATCCACCCAAAAGGATATTCAGTATATTGATCAAAGTAGAATAGAAGCTTTGATAGTCCATTGGTATTTTACTAAAATAGTAATGCATTCATGGGTAACTATAACTTAAAAATGGTGTGTGATACCAAATGAATAGGATCAAAAAAAGAAAAAGAATATTTGGAGAACATCCACTCATAAAATGGATGAAGTGGATGTTCTTTTTTATGATTTTTCCTTAACAAAAATAGGGCCCTTAGGCCATAGAAGGCAATTTTGTATAAACCATATTTCTTTTCAGTGAAGTGTCCCGACTTAATGTGCAACTAACGTGTAACCCTTCACAACTATAATAGATCCAATTCTCTCTCGGTGTCAAGAGAGAGATAGGTACTGGACTTGCTAGACTATCAATCTGTCACACTACAAGAGACGTTTTTTGCTATATACTAGGTTTTGTGTAATTGTATACTCTTCCATTCCTTTGGGTATGTTTATTATTTTGCAAGTGTAAACAGATTCTATAACGAACACTTTAATGAATCTTTCTGAGAAGTTTGAAGTACTTGTTGTTTGCACCTAATTCCTTTTTGACAAAAATCTAGTAGTACGAGAAGATACTTGTATATGGTAGTTAGAAGTTAGTTGCCAAATTGAGCCACTAGCAGATGGATTAAGCTAATTATGAAGTGGGATAAACATAAAGATCTAGTTTACCTAGATTCTACCATGCAAGAACCCCCCCAACCTATTCCTTCCTTAATTGGATTGGATAGAGGTTAACAAGGCAGTCCCACTAGGGAATGGTTGTTATATACTACATGCTCGTAGCACAATCCAAAAAATCTTACCCGAACTATAAGAATGACAAGCATCCCATGCAAGTGAAAAATACTTTAGGAACACCACAATGTAAAGTAGGTGAGGTGGGAACATCCGATGAGAAAGATTGCAATGAGTCATAGAAAACCCCCAATGCTATTCTTAGTGTTTAGTTTCATGACATACTAGAAATTTCTTCGATGGTTTTTTATGAAACTACGATGTTTGGTCACCTTTTAGTGTTTGATGAAACACCAGATAGTCTAGAGGTTTTGGTTGGAAACAAAAAGATGTATAATATTTAATCTGTGCAAATTGAATGTCCACCAATATTTGTACTAGATATCATCAAAATTTCAGAAGGCCCATTGGCAAAAGCAATCACTACGAAAGAAGGTTGGAGAATGCCCATCGAGGGACAAATTGCAACTACCCTCCCGAGTTTTTGGACTAGTACAAAATCACCTTAGAGAAAAGAGCTAGAACCCCTCCAACATCTAAACTTGGAAATTTAATGGTGGCTAGCATGGCCTACCAATCAAGCATCACCTACCATTTGTAGTTTTGAAGACATTTTGGATGCACTTGAGTATTTCAGCCCTAGATCGATGCCGGATCCACAAAGCCAACAAAGAAGGCATCATCTAGTTTGAGTAACTTACACCAAATTCAAGGGATTTTTGGGTGACGACCCAAATGCACGCATTAGCACATTTGGAATCAATTACATTGTATAGGATAACGTGAATGATGATGAGTATAAGGCTCAAGTGTTCCAATCAACACTGGTAAATGGAGCTACATGATGGTTAATGGAACTCAATTTTGATCATTTTCAACCATATAATGTAGTCAAGGAAACCTTCCTATAAAGCTTTCGATTGAAGAAAAATCCAACATAAATTTTAGACTTCTTACAAAATTGTAGACAAAAGCCAGATCAGGGTGTGAAGGAGTATGCAACAATTTTTTGCACTCATCGAGGATAGATTCCTGTGGTAAAGGCCAATTTACCAATAGATGTTAATTATGATTATTCAATGCATTGTTGGTATGAATTTGGAATCATTATTGAAATGGTTTGCAACTCAAACATAAAATTGGTGGTGTTGTAGAAGATCTAGAGTGTATGGAGCAAAAAAACAAAGCAGAGGACATTATGAAACACGTTTTTTCTATAAATTGTAAAAATCCTAGCCATGTTATGGCTAAGCGTGAATTGAATGTGAAAATGGAAGTCATTTCACAAAAACATGCCCCTATAATGCCAAAACTCAGACTTGAATGCCATCATACAAGAACCGAGAGAGCCTATAGCTGGTTATGCTCTACCTCACCTTCGCAATATAGCCTATTTTCCATATAGAAACTTTTTCACACAATGACTAGGGATATTTAACCAATCACAGTGAAATCAAGGTATCGTTAATAATCCTAAAAGAACATTTTAGCCACATTGTCATTTGTGTGGGGAGATGTGTCATATCTCCATCACTACAAAGATGCTCAAGAGAATGATAAACGAAAGAAGGACAAGAATAATTCAATGAAAAATATGGTCATCATTACACTCGCATAAGCACAGGCGGCTACAATCCAAACGCAATCTGAGAAAGTGATGCAACCAGTGGCAGAAGTGTTTGAACCTAGCTTTAAAGAACAACAGAGAATGCTAGCTAAAGTAGCAAAATGGGCTCATGCAGAAGCCCTAGTGGTGCCCACTACTAAATTTCAGAGGCAATATAATTGTCAATGTCAACTACACAACTCATCAACCCAATCTGATAAACCACCGAAAGAATCATCTCATAGTAAAACAAGGGATATTTTATCAAAAGCACCAATACTTTATCCTTGGGATATTTCTAACCCGCGTACCTTGGATTCGGTAGTAGTTTTAGCAATAGTTTAGCATGGACAAGATTTCAACACCTGTGATAGGTACGATAAATCTCTAACTAGACATGATTGTCAACCATATGTTTCCCTTGATTATGCTTTGGTACAAAAACTATAAAATTACAAAGTTTCTGATAGATGGTGGCTCTATAATCAACATTGCTATTGCGGCCTTGTGCAAGAATTTAGGATGGAACCGAATTGAGCCGATAAAATTATTTGTCCAAATGGCTAACCAATCTAGAGTACACCCTATTAGGTTAATTCATAATGTTCCAATCATGCTCCAAGGTGTTGTCTTCCACATGACTTTCGTCGTTCTCGACCTTTCAAAGTCTATTTTGGATTATAACTTACTCTTTGGATGACCCTATTTGAAATAGGCAAATGTTTTGTAGGAGTGGTCATCTCATGAGCTCATTTTTAAATGCAATCACCAAAAATATAATGTTCCTCTCACTTGAATTCATTTATATCGATTTGTACTTAAACCGATCATTTATCCAGTTAAGCAATAGAGTTATAGGATGAATCACCACTATGCCAAAAAAGTGAAGGAAAAACTTGAATGTCTACTATGTTTTGGGTTCATTGTCCCTATTGATCATACCAAATGGATCTCCCCCATAGTGATGTACCTAAGAAAAATAAACAACTATGCATCTATGTGGATTACCCAAAGCTTAATGCAAGAACCATTCCTGATCCTTCTCCTTACCTTTTTTGGATAGTGTGCTCAATGGAGTAGGAGGGCACAAAATATATTCCTTTCTGGATGGGTATAGTGGCACCAGGTTTTCATGGTTGCAAAAGACATTACTAGAACTACTTTCATTACAAATTGGGAAGTCTATGCTTGTACAGTTATGTGGTTCATTCTCCATAATGCCCATAGCACCTGCCAACGCTATATGTAAGACATGTTTTCCCCCTATGTGACAAGTTTTATGTGGGTGTTTCTCGATGATTTTTTAGTTTCTAGTGCCAAACTAGATCATTTGAAGCATCTCCACCTTTGTTTTTAAAGTGCAAAGAATATTGGCTTTATCTTAATCCTCACAAATGCATTTTTGTTTTGGCATGTGGTGAATTTCTTAGACATATTATTTTGCACCAAGGTATTCAAGTTGACTCAAATAAGGTGTAAGATATACATCAAGCCCAACTACGGAAATCATCAAAGGAAGTTCTCTGCTTTTTAGGACCAACTATCTCGAGGAGACTTCCTATTTATCAACAAAAACAAGAAAAATATTCTAGGTTCTCAATATGGTCACCTTATTGTAAGGGCCAATGTGGCATGCCCAATATGGTATTCAAACTTGTTTTTCCTATGCTAGGAAAAATGGGCAAATTGTAACCTCCTTTGTCTTTTCCTAAAAGTGCCTTTATCATACCTACAATGATACGTAATGGACTCTTCTGCAAAGTCGTGAGATAACAACATGTCAAGAACGTTTTTCAGGAAAGCCATGTGCCAAGCCTATCTTTTTATCTACTTACTTGACCATCCTTAAATAGCCAGACCATTGGACCTTTTTGTATATATATATATATATATATATATATATATATATATATATATATATATATATATATATATATATATATATATATAAAACTTTCAATTGAATTTAGAGGCGGATTTTATCTTCTCATCTTCATGAACTCGATTTTCCTTTTTCTCTTTTTGAGTTTCTCCTTGCCATAGCTTTTACTTCATGTAACCTTCAATGATGTGTTGTCAAGTGTAGGCTGCAAAGATTGAAACCTTCAATCCAGCCAGCTATGATGGATCTCCCATAAACACGTTCTACATGGGTGGAAATATGTGCCAAACGTTCTTGGACCAGGGGCAGTTTGCATGAGCAAGATCAATAGCAGCACCGGAGCGTTCATGCCCAATCAGTGAGATTGTGAGGGCTATAATAGCGTCGTGCACATATATGGCCCCGGATGCTATGAAGATTCACGTACTTTGGATCCAAGGCTAATTTGGTCTTGGTTACTATTTCCTCTTCCACTTCCGAAACCTCTACCTCTGCTTCATCTACCCTTGTCGCTGCCTACTCAATACTACAAATGTTGCTGCATTAAGCTCTAAATAGGTATTCAAAATAAATGCGGCTGTTGAGTGCCTCTATTTATGTCCAAAGGGCGGCTTACTCTTTTGAAGACAATAAACTTAAACACAATAGATTTGAATCAAATGCATCGCTTATGAAAAGGGATGAAAAACCTCATGAACCTCTTTGTATCTCCCTAAAATATTCATGTACGCCTCTTTTTTTATAGTTTGGAGCTGATTTGATTACAACGAAAAGTCACACTTCTATAAGACTTCCAATTCTCTCTCTCCCACACTCTGTTTGTATATTAGCTCAAAGGAGTGTCTCATCCTTTTTGAATCCTTCACAGACAATGTGTTCACAATATCTTCAGAGATCGATTAATAGAGACGAGGGTCAACTCTAGAGTTATTTATAGATCAATTCATAGAGACCACCATTAAACACACAAAAGCCTTTCTCCAAAATCCCTCACCTCCTATTTGTTCAAATATTCCAAAGTGTTTGGCCATGGTATTGGTTCAGAAATCATGTCATTTCATGGTGACTCCCAGTTTTTGCTCAACTATTTTCTAAGGTCTAGAAGATAACCTAGCGAGAGAAATGAAGATCCTAGTGGTAAACACTAGAGTGAAGCATCAACATCATATAGTGCTTCAAGTTCCTCAATCAAGGAAATAGCTAAGTTAGTGGTAATGAAGCTGCAAATGGAGCAAGCCAAGGAAGACAAAACA
Source organism: Ceratopteris richardii (assembly GCA_020310875.1). NCBI lineage: Eukaryota > Viridiplantae > Streptophyta > Polypodiopsida > Polypodiales > Pteridaceae > Ceratopteris > Ceratopteris richardii. Next base: position 48,997,175 of record CM035441.1, read on the forward strand.
TTCAAGTTTACCAAAGTCCACAACATTTGAGAAGATGTCAGAATTGTAATCGAGACCACCCTACAAACATGAATTACTGCATACACGTCCTTACGATAGGAGAAAATTTTGATGTAGTTGCAAACATTTAAGCGAGCTTTACGATCTCACTTTTCTTCATCTCTTCTAACACTAGATTTTCATTTTTGTTGGGATGTGGGTGTCATACAACTTTAGAGCTTCTCCGAACAAATTATTCTAGACTTTTCACACCTTGCCCTTTGCATATGTAGGAGGAAGGTGGCAAGGTAGTCCTCAGTGGCCTCACCACTCTTCTTATTTCGTGGTCTCTACAAAGAGAGAAAGTTTATCAGTTCTACCATGCACTCAAAGTGCAACATTCATAAATGATGTTAATGCTTGGAATCAAATACATGGAAAGAAATATGTGATAGGCATTGATCTTAGCAACTTTATATAATAGAATTGATGTTTGGCTTTGACTTTGTATTGAAATTGGATGCCTAGCATCAGAATTCTTTGTAAACTTGATGCCTAGCTTGATAATTCGATGCCCTACATTGAACTTCAACATGAATATGCACATAGGTCCATTCCTACCATGCAATGGCACCAACTATACAAACCAGCTTGATGCATAGCATCTAACATGATCTAAATATTTATAATTAAAAGGAGAACTCACCCAATCACAAAACGATATAAATAAAATATTCTGATAATGATCTATATGAGGAGGCAGTGGGGTACTCTTCCAAGAATTCATTCCATGTGAAGCACCCAAGCTTCCTCATCATGACCTCTTGCATCTTTATATAAACTTGATCATGAACATAGTAGTTAAGCTCCACCACCATCTCCTCAAGGCTCATTTCTCGTGAAATAACCCTTGATAATGTGGAAATTGTCAGTGTATCATCCTTGATGCCTTGCAAAGCTCTCCAAGTGGAGAGCTTCATGTCTTCATCGGGTTCTTTGATACCGAGTTCTAGCCTCTTTCCTTTTCCCTTTACATCCACCTGAGGGTCTAGCATTAACTTCTTTTGTTTCTAACATTTTTCACCTTCTTGTTCTCTCACATGGTGAATATCCTATCTTGAAGCTCCCAAAATTCTCCTATCTTGAATGCTAGTTGGAACCATGGGTCAATCCTAAGCGCATCTGATTTAACATCCTTATCCACAACTATACCGACCTCTATGAGACACTGCTTAGTTAATGATGCGTTCTTCCACCATCTACTCTAAGTGCATCAACATATTCATGATGGAAAAAACCAATGTGCTCAATGGAAGACATCTTTCGCATGTAGACATTGCCTATATTGTGATCCAAAGCTATGAACTTTGCCTCCTCTATAGTTAGACCAACATAGATTTCACACTCTGTATACCTGAAGAAGTATGTGGTGGGGTGCTCTTTAACCAACTCTCTTCAGGCCTCTTGAGAGTGTGATCCTCCAATTATATAATAGTTATATTCTTCAAATAAACTTACATTGAATTCTTCAACAGAACTACACTCATTTGCATCAACCATTATGAAGAATGGCAGAATAACTACATGTGGGTTGATTTTCATTTTCTTTTTTAGATTCTACATGTGAAGATTATGGGACTCCCTTATTCAAGAGGCCTCCTTCTTGTGATCCTACCTATGGTTGGTCTATGAATGATGATAATTGGAAGGTGGAAGGGCTGCCCTTTCCTCACAAGCTTTCTTTTCACAATATTCTCCCTCATTTTATTTTGCTTTGTACTCAATACTCCTAAAGTGAGTTCCCCTCCAACAGCAATGATCTCATCCCATGAGTTTGAGATTTCTATGGATTCTATGTTTTTTTGCTTGCTCATATTCATTTGAGGCTTCCTTTGAATCATCTGCTTACCCTTTGACTTCATAGGTGTAGAGTTCATCATCTTCGTATGCATGATATTTCTCTATATCAAGGGAAATAGGTCAACAATGATGTTTAAAGATTGCTTGAAAGTTTTTTTGTTACCGTTAGTGTCCATGTGAAAGGCCAAATGGCCACCAAACACTTCTTTGTATATGTTCTTTAATAAAACATATAGTGGCCTGGTCAACCACGGACTGTAAGTTCGATCGCATTTGTAAGACCTAAGAGGTCTGTCTTCGTGCTCCTTGTGTACTGTGTTTTTTTGCGTATTCTGTAGTCTCTGTGCGGAGTATGGTATGCGGCCTTACGAGATCCGTTTTCTACTCCGAGGATATCGTCATGGAGCCCTCGGTAAGGAGAGTGCACAATGGTGCATCGCCATCGAATTACTTCACTGGTATTAGAGCAGTTCAACGAAAAAAGCTTTGTTCCTTTTGTGCGAGCGAAGCGAACACCCCCCCCCCCCCAAGGCTTTCTCCAAGGCTTAGGACTAAGGCGGCGACCAAGGCATAGACCTTGGCATACCTTGTCATCCGAGTCACCGAAGTCACTGTTGGCATCGTTGGTTGTGCGTGAGGGAGGACCTCAACGATCAAGGAATATAGAGGTTCCCAGTACTTCCCAAGAGGTCACCCATCCCAGTACTGTTCCCCCCAGAGCTCGCTTGACCGTGGCAATCTCTTGCCACTAAGCTACACTCTTGTGGTGTCTGAAGAAGGGGGAAGATTAAGGTTGACATTACCTTGAACATGTTTTGGTCCCTCAAAGCTTCATTCTTTGCTTGAACAGGATAATTAGGATTTTGATAAGGCAATTGATGTATTTGAGGAGCATGGGGAGCAACATGTGGTACTTGAGGTGCAAGAGGAGTTTCCATATTATACGGTTGATGATTTTAAAAATTTTGATTTTGAGGATTTTGAAAAGCTATTTGTGAAGCTTGAGGATACATGTTTTGATACATTTGAGGATTTTGCACATGAGGATGAGGATTTTGCATTGGAGGAACTTGATATGCTTGAGTAGGAGCTACTTGTGGATTTTGCTTGGTAGCTATAACATGTGGATTAGGCTCTTGAAAAGACATTGGGCTCATTTGACTTTGGAAAGTTTTGGTGTAATTAGATTGTAAAGCATCTATAGTCTTGGCCAAATTGGATTGTGTAGAAATAAGACTTTCCATTTGCCTAGTGAGAATTTCCACTTGAGATTGTTCAACTACACTTTTATTTGGCTCTACTTTAAAACCTTGAGTAGGCTCCATCATTTGAGGAATAGGAGTAGAGTCAAAATTCATAGCATGGGATTGTTCTCTAAATTGCTCCTTAATTTGTGGAAGGCTAGCTTGAGGAAGACTAGTTTGCTCATAAAGCATGGATTGTCTTTGATGTCTATGGGCTACAGCCTCTACTACTTTACGCACTTTTTGCCAATTGTTAGTAAGACCATAGCGCTTATCCGGTTCTTCTAATCGTCATTCAACTTCCCTACGAGTTTCAGGATGAAGAAGCTTAAGAAAATTGATCACAAGATCAGGTTCCAAGGTTATCTTATCCTCATCAGGAAGTTGTTCATAGTGTCTAATATACTCATTTTGTAAGTGAGTAATAGAGCTACTAGGCTTTGTAGAATTGACCCATCGTAAGAATCCATCTCGATTATGTTGGCTATAATCTTCAAGATAGAATTCTTTGAGCATCTCCTTTCTAAAATCACTCCAAGGAAGACTATCATATTGAGTGACACGGTTTATGATAGAGCTATCAACAATTCATTCAAAGAATGATATCAAAAGATCTTCGGGAAGACCAAAAATCATAGCTTGCTCTTCAAACAAATCTAAGTAGCTTGTTATGTTGATGCCATTGAATTTTCCCTTCTCTCTCAACATCGAAGAGACTTTTCTTTGGCCTTGTTTCTCAACAATAAGGGATTTGAATCCTTCCTCCATCTTATGTGAATAAGCAAGTGATGCACGATGCTCTAGATCTCTCACAAATGCGTTTACTTCACGACAAAGATGTGCACGATATTGTGAGAAATCCAGTGCAACACTCAAGACTGATGATGATGAAATGATGAGGATAAAAAATATGAAACAAAGGATATGGATCACAACCTCCCAACAAGATCACAAGCAAATGCCACGAAGCGTTTCACGTCGGGTTCAAATGTGGAGGTGATCGCAATCCGGGTGGATCGGGTCCGGTCGTGGCACACACAGGGTGTATGAAGCTAATGAATGTTGGATGGTTTAAGGACATGAAAGTGAAATTAATGTTGAGTATGGAGAAGAGAGAGAAGTTGAAATGATTATTGGAATGGGAAAGTAGGAGTGCAAGTTAGATTATGAACATGAATGATAAGAATGAAAGAGAACCATACACACGAATCAAATTTGGAAGGAAGAATGGTCCATTGAGGGAGCTTCTTAAACACTTCCTAATTCTAATCCATATGCATAGTCTTCTTTGGATGATATGTATGCATGACGTGAATAGATGCATACACATGCATACACATGCATTTCATACACATGCACACACATGCATACATAAACATGCATACACACTTCATACACATGCACTTCATACATAAACATGCATACACATGCACTTCATACACATGCACACATGCATTCATGCACAAAAACATGTTCACACATGTATGTTTACTTATGCAGACATGCATTATACACATATGCACATAAACACTCATATTTAGAACTACAAATACCAAAAGAACGAATACACATAGATTTATGTGAAATGAGTTTATTTAGCTTCACATAAATCTTGTGCTATATGTTTTCAATGCAAAATGTTATTGGTATGAATTTAAAGTGAATACATAATAAATGTTTTTGCTAGTTTATCAAGAATAATATGAAAAAGGCAGAATGATAACAACATACTTATATGCATGCATACGATTAAACTCATAACATTATAACTCTACCTATATTGTGATAGATCTAATATAATAGACAGGTAAACTCCATACATCTTCTCATTGAGCTTTTCCCTCCGTATTCTTGCTAAATTCTCTACCTCTCTCTCTCTCTCTCTCTCTCTCTCTCTCTCTCTCTCTCTCTCTCTCTCTCTCTCTCTCTCTCTCTCTCTCTCTCTCTCTCTCTCTCTCTCTCTCTCTCTCTCTCTCTCTCTCTCTCTCTCTCTCTCTCTCTCTCTCTCTCTCTCTCTCTCTCTCTCTCTCTTTCTTTCTATTTCTCTCTCTCTCTCTTTCTCTTTCTCTCTCTCTCTCTTTCTCTTTCTCTCTCTCTCTCTCTTTTTCTTTCTCTCTCTCTCTCTTTCTCTTTCTCTCTCTCTCTCAGCGGCTATTGCCTGCCTCTTCTTTATCACCATCCTACAGCGTGCATACACATGCACACATGCACACATAAAAATGCATACACATGCACTTCATACACATGCACACATGCATTCATGCACAAAAACATGTTCACACATGTATGTTTACTTATGCACACATGCATTATACACATATGCACTTAAACACTCATATTTAGAACTACAAATACCAAAAGAACGAATACACATAGATTTATGTGAAATGAGTTTATTTAGCTTCACATAAATCTTGTGCTATATGTTTCCAATGCAAAATGTTATTGGTATGAATTTAAAGTGAATACATAATAAATGTTTTTGCTAGTTTATCAAGAATAATATGAAAAAGGCAGAATGATAACAACATACTTATATGCATGCATACGATTAAACTCATAACATTATAACTCTACCTATATTGTGATAGATCTAATATAATAGACAGGTAAACTCCATACATCTTCTCATTGAGCTTGTCCCTCCGTATTCTTGCTAAATTCTCTACCTCTCTCTCTCTCTCTCTCTCTCTCTCTCTCTCTCTCTCTCTCTCTCTCTCTCTCTCTCTCTCTCTCTCTCTCTCTCTCTCTCTCTCTCTCTCTCTCTCTCTCTCTCTCTCTCTCTCTCTCTCTCTCTCTCTCTCTCTCTCTCTCTCTCTCTCTCTCTCTCTCTCTCTCTCTCTCTCTCTCTCTCTCTCTCTCTCTCTCTCTCTCTCTCTCTCTCTCTCTCTCTCTCTCTCTCTCTCTCTCTCTCTCTCTCTCTCTCTCTCTCTCTCTCTCTCTCTCTCTCTCTCTCTCTCTCTCTCTCTCTCTCTCTCTCTCTCCTCTCTCTCTCTCTCTCTCTCTCTCTCTCTCTCTCTCTCTCTCTCTCTCTCTCTCTCTCTCTCTCTCTCTCTCTCTCTCTCTCTCTCTCTCTCTCTCTCTCTCTCTCTCTCTCTCTCTCTCTCTCTCTCTCTCTCTCTCTCTCTCTCTCTTCTCTTTCTATTTCTCTCTCTCTCTCTCTCTTTCTCTTTCTCTCTCTCTCTTTCTCTTTCTCTCTCTCTCTCTCTCTTTTTCTTTCTCTCTCTCTCTCTTTCTCTTTCTCTCTCTCTCTCAGCGGCTGTTGCCTGCCTCTTCTTTATCACCATCCTACAGCGTGCAAGCCGCCTGCTTAACCTCTCTCTCCCTAGGTCTCTCTTTATCTTTTTATCTATCTAACTTTATCTCTGTAGTCCTTGCAAACATGAGAGAGATTATCTCTAATATTTTACATATAACAGTGCAATTGGATGGAAAACTCAAGCATATGAAATTATAAGATCATTTAATGCAAACATCGATTTCGTCTTTCTACTCAAACGTCAGCGGCTGGCAGGTGCCATCTGTTGCACTAGATAAAAGACTTCAAAACTATGAGATGCTATGCAATGCACTAAACTGAGACTTAAAGAAGAATTTTCCATATTGTGCATTGAACAAGCTTGTCCAATTCCAACCAGAGGTTCCTCTCTCGGCTTCATAGCCTCTCAAATCCAATTTCACAAGTCGTATTTAGATCCTAGCTAGAATAGTAAGCTCAATGACTGTAAAAAGAGATCGATAAAAAATCACTTGCAGACCCTACAAGTCGGCCAATCTGAAAATTCTCACATGCTGCGATGGCATGTAGAGATTCATTACTGCATTGCAGAAGCTCCGATTGTTGGAGGGTGTGATAATTCCTAGCTAAATACGCAAGACGGTGGCTAGATACATCATAATTTCCATAAACTAAAGGAGCGTTTAGAGTTTTCAAATCATCACTGCTCTCATGCTCTTCAGCCATTGCTCGATTTTGACCTCCTTTAGACACAGGCCCCAAATCTTTCACGCTTGGATCCCCATCAACTTTTATGTTGATAGAAAGTTCATACGACGTAATAGATTTATCTTTAAACATTCATCAAGTGCAGTGAGAGACAACTGTTGAACATGGAGAAAGTGCTTAATAGACAATGGATCATATGCATCAACGTCCAAATGGACTCTGAGGCATCTATGACTGAAAAGTACATTAATAGAACTTGGGCTTTTGGGTACTACAGAACGTCATGCAGGAGTTAGATCAATATCTATCACATTAGGAAACCTCACAGATATGTGCCTACTCTCCACAAATTCCTAGTCCAAAACCTTGATAGTTGTGCGTAGCACAGCTTGCAATTGCATCCGTCTGAAATTATAAAGCGATTGCAATCCAAAACATCCAGCAAATTAGACATGTGTTGTACATCGTTAAATCCTATGAAGGTATAGGTTATCTGATATTCCATCAAAGTACGTACGTTCTTTGTGGTAGAATTCGAAGAAAAAGAATGCGAAATGTATCGAAAAAGACAAAAAACCACCACTATTGGATACCAGTATCATACAAGAGAAGTAAAAAAGCTCTCTCTACAGCGTTAGCCCATAATTTTCTCTCGTGAAAATCTTGAGCAATGACTACGCGTGTAAGTTTTTGATGCAGCTGCTAGAGGTGAGCGGGAAGGGGGGGGGGGGGAATACAAGAGTTACAGGACACTCTCTCTCTCTCTGCATCCCATCCATAGAACAGATTGTCAAACGGATAGAAACAGAGCTTGTCATGGAGATGGTGAAGCACGAGTACTTGCGTGAGCGTCTGGTTGATACAATGCATGTAATGAATATAGAAGTTCATCGAATCTCTCTCTCTCTCTCTTTCTCTCTCGTACACACCTGCAGACAGAGGAGCATTAGAAAAGAAAAACACATTTCTTAATACATATACATACATACATAGGAACCTATGTGCGCATGCACTCAAGTAGATAACTAAGACATATACCTACTTAACTAATACACATCACACGCACTATGCATTTACTAGTTAACTAGTACACACACTTAGTTAATTAACACACATAACTTCACTTATGCACACGTAAAATTTAGTTGGTATTCTAATAAAATATTTTCATAAAAAACAATAAAATAACTATTAATTTATTAAGTTATTTAATGTATATGTTATAATTAATAATTATTATAATTAGTCATTGATAATTATTTAATTAGCCATTTACTTATTTATCATAGTTATTTAAGAGTTATTTTTATTAATTATTTAATAACTAATTAAACATATGTTAATCACGAAGTGACAAAGGTTTATAAGCACAAATTGAGTGAGATGGCGATGGAGATTGAGTGAGAGCCAAAACCTACATTTGACCCATTGGATCCACGTACGATGATTCTCCCGAATGCAAAGCTTCTACAAGATTGGAAGATAAGGAATGAAAATGCACTAAATGCTATAGTGAAAACTCTACGGTCTCTATTCTATCTTGTATTCAACATATATCCAAGGAAACTGATCATGGAGTATATTGAGGGGTCACTATGAAGCAAGGAACCAAACATGCATTCAAGATTATAAAATCAATTGGAATTAGAGAAGCTTGCAGAAAGAGAGAAGGTTAAGTCATCCATTACTCAGAGCAAGAAGCCATGTGGTTAATGAGAGAGGTCACTCTAGTTCTATGAAGCCTCAACAAGAACTCATCACAATGACAAGGACAATATGGAAGGAGATGCAAAAGCAAGTTATTGTCCTTCATTACGTACCTATAGTGAATGGAATGAAGGAACCTTGTAAAGCTTGCATGATGGGCAAGCAATAGAGAGAGAGACATTCCTAGAAGAAAGCAAGAGTATGTCAAAGTCTCCTCTAGTGTTGGTATATGCTAACTTGTGTGGTAAGATGTCTATACAGACCTTGGGAGGATCTTCCTACCTTTTGATCGTGGATGACTATAGTAATAAGATGTTGATGTACTTTCTTTGTGAGAAGGCTCAAGCTTTTGGTAAGATCAAAGAACAACTAGAACTTGTTGAAAATGCACCATGGAAAAGTATGAAGAAGCTTGGAATAGGAGGTGGTGGTGAGCTCTACTCAAAGGAGTTGGAAGCCTTTTGCAAGGTCAAAGGGATAAAGTGTCCTATGGTGATACCTCACTCACCACATCAAGATGACCTTATAGAATGCAAGAGTCACACCATTGTTGAGATAGCAATGTGTGCGAGGGGAGCCATGGGCTTTCCTAATCCATTGAAGAAAAATCACCATGAATCTTACATGGGTAAGAATCCACGTGTCTCACACTTTGGAATTTTTGAGAGTATTTGCTATGCTCTTGTCCTAGGTTAAAGGAAGAACAAGTTGGAACCAAAAATCAAGAGATGCATTGTAAGAAAGTAGACCTATGATCTAAGGGTCCAGCCAATTTAGACAGATATGAAATCAAACACCGTCTGGTCGCCCGTGTATATGACCTAAGATCTTGAGACTAGACTTAGTAGAAGGTCATGTGTATAAAAAGTAGACTTAGCCTAGTGGTTACGTCTCAAGGGTGTGAAGGAGGAGGTCTTGGGTTCAACCCCCATGGTGTACATGGGAAGAGTATTTTGTCCAAAGAGATCTAGAGCCTAGCTGTTTTGTGAAATCATGGTTCATAGGGTAATGCTACTAGATAATCGAAGATGCATCAGCATTTAAGTACATGGATGGTTAGAATCCACTTGTCCAAGAAGGTAGTCCTTTGGAGAGAGCTATATATAGAGTCATATGGTTGGGAGGAGATTAATCTCTCTAGCACATGGTGGCGGTAATTGTCATTCTCTTGCATTGGTATCCAACCTCTAGGCAAGCTACCATAGGGACCTTGATGGTTCATCACCTTTCTCAAGCTTTGAGCAAGCTTCCATGGAGTTCTTGAAATCTATGGAGAAGATGATGCATCCATTGGTGCTTCTATTCTTGATATCTATTATTTTTGTGTTCGAATTTCTCATGCATTGAATTTCTATTCATTGCATTCATGGTCATGTGCTTCTTTTTGCAAAAGAAGAATTTCTTCTAAAGAAGCGCAACAAAGCGGGTTGGGTTTAAGCTCGTGATGTATAGATTAAGCAGAGATGGCATAGCCACGAAGAACGCTCATTTGGTATTATCATTTATCATTATATGATAAAAAAAAAGGTTGCTATCAATGCAATTTTTACATGCACTCAGGCAGCGTGTTGCTCAGACCATTACTATTCAGCATCATTTCGAGGTTTTGGTGCAGTCTTCACCTGTTATATGCAATAGCTTATGTCGTACGAGAAAGCAAAATAAATTTGTATTGTCGTGAACTCTCCACGGGAGGAGAAAGACGATGAGCTAGCCATGCATGGCACAATGTGCGTTAACAAATCTAATTCTAGGAAGTTTTATTTTATCTCTGTTATGACCCAATGAGTGATTGAATAACGAGACAAGGAAAACTCCTTTTGCATTCTACTCCGCAGCCATCCCGTTTTCAACTCGTTACCTCACCTCAGGGAAACATACGTGAAAGCCAATGTGAGCTTGACACTCATGCTCTTGACATAAGAGGTTTTTGTTTCTCTACATATAGGAATTTTTTTCTCTTTTCGAAATCCGCTAGTAAAAGAAAATCATTTCATCTATGTTGCATTCCTTGCGTGTGCCATTAAGTTCATGGCTCAAACGCACGACCTGCCGCACATGATGCCATGGGTTAGCCGCACATGATGCCATGGGTAAAAGGGTCTATGCTGGGCAGCAATCAATCCGCCGACCGTGATTACTGAAGGAATCTCTTCTATCCACGACAGCAAGGCACCTTAAGGCCTTTGATATTGCTACATTCTAATTCACTCTTTGTACTCGGCGCTGTAGCAGCTACACAATTACAAGAAGGAAACAAAGGTGAATCTTTACTGAGAGGCAAGTGATGGGCTTCGATCTATCGGCCTTAATTTCAAAAGGTATGAGATTGATCCACTAAGCTACAAAGACTCGACAACTTCTTTAACATCTGTTTCAATTATATTCCTATGAATCTTTGTCTCTATTCTACATTTTTCTATTAGTCTCGAGCTGAGAAGTTTAGTTTTTTTGAGTTCTCTACTAAGATTTCCATCAGAACTAGAATCTTAGCCAATTGTGAGACGATTTTGCATCATTTCTTGACCTCGAGAAAAGCAACACTCAAAGACGAAGGAAAAAGTGAAGTTGTGGAGTTCATCTACTCCTAAAGGGTTTGCCACATCGTATTTCTAGCACCCTCTGCTAGAATCAAGTCTACATCAAAGCAACATAAAATCAGGAAGTACTCTTGTGAAATTTTGCATCGTTCTTTTGATTTTATCATGCACCACTCACATTAGGAAATCTAAAGAAAGTTAATAATCGAATGTGTGCAATGAAGGTACTAAAGCTAAGTCACACTTATGAGTAGCATAAGCATATCTATGAATGTTTTGATACCACTTTCATGCGTATTTTTGTTCATGTTTAGACACCTATACCATCAAGTGCACTGCATGCATATGCAAGAATGATTTCAATTCTAACTCCCAATTATGGGTAGCATCCCAATTTTGGTAATGGTGCACAAGGAGTGATTGTTTTGAAATTATCTCCAGTCATAGTGACAACAACAAGAGATGCTAAAGGAATTATTTGCTTGAAGTTGTAGGCTTCATTCTTGGTAGGCGGCGAGGTAAGAGTGACATAGAGATTTGCCATAAGGGCGTCATCTCTAACCTCCTACTGCCTATCATTCATATGTTAAGGCAAGCATTCAATGAAACTAGCAAGTTGGTGGCAATCCGATACATCAAAAAGTTAAGCAAGATTTACGAGTCGCTGTGAAATGGCACAATTTTTGAACGAAAAGGAGGTGTAGGCTTTCACGTTATTAATTGTCGTCTCTATGACTTGATCTCTAACTAATTGCAGCATTGATCATCATATCTATGAATTGATCTATGAAGATATTTGGTGAACACATCGTCTTTGAAGGATTCGGAAGGGATGAGACACTTCTTTAAGCTAATATACAAACGGAGAGAGGGAGAGGGAGAGAGAGAGATACGATATCATTACCTATCATTTTATGTCATGACTTGTATAAGATCATACATTTTGCAAAATATGAGAATGATTTAGCATGTGTGGTTTATGATTCTCATGTTATTTCAAATGCAAAACTTTGGCATGCATGTGTTAGAAGGAAGCCGCTGTAGATTCCATTTTGTGGAAATCATTTTGTACTTTATCTAAAATTTTTGAAAAAAATCTAAAATCTTTGTAATTATCTATGCCTTGATTGTTGATGTTCCCATTCGCTATGATTTTTTGAAGTCTTAATGCTTCAGGTACTTTCTTCAAACCATTAACTATTTGATTTCCTATAATATAGATGAAAAAGATAGTGGTGTACAATGTATTATATTTCCGCAATGCCAATTGCCAACCCATGTAATGTCAGCAAGTAATATATTGATCATGATTCTAGTGTCAAATACTATTGCTATTTTTTCTATCATCTTTAGTGCTACTTTTCTATATGAACATGGAGTATCAATTGTGGAGATGTACTTCAAGTATTTTAGATTGAACATAGTTTGATATTTTTGGTAGGGAGTAGAAACCTATGTTCTGACTATTAGTAGTCAAACTCCCCATTCCCGCACTCAAGTTTGCACATAGGATAGAAGTCATTGCAAAAATTAGAAACTATGGTGGGGTGCTGGCAAGTTCAGATTGTAATTAAATTGTTTGGTTTGATCAAGGAAATGGAGGGATGGCATAGCAATGCATTCTAATACTTATTTTTATTTCTTTAATGAAGAATTAGAGAACTTAGCCACATCAAAAACCTCTACATTGGAAGCCAAAGAAGGATCTGAAAATGCGGTTTTGGGAAGTGTGCATATCCTCATAGGAATTGCTTTTGCTAATGGAGAAAGGGGTAGTTCCATATTCCATGATTACAAAACTTCAAGAGGTACATGTGACATTTGAGGCTACTAAATTGCAAGTGGAAAGAGGCAGGCAACCAAGTGGAGAATCAAAGAGGGTGCAAAAAAAGAAACCCTGGAATGACACAAAGTCTTCTTTATTTTTTCGAGTTGGAGTAGTTGAAGGTGGAGCCAAAAGTACAAAGAGAGGAGCATAATCCAATTTTGAATACTACTAATATAATTTTGGGTTAAGGAAACCAAGATTCAAATGAAGAGGTTGGAGACTTCTTTCCTTTAGTGCCTATGGACGAGGAGTGGTAGACTTGGAGAACTCCTCTAGATATGGAAGTTCTTGATCATAGAATTATTTAAATTCAATTTAATTGCTTTAGTGGCAAGGCAGCTGACGACCCAAATGTTCATGTTTGGCTATTTGATACACAATATGCTCTATTAGAAGGTGGGTAGGATGATGTCCAAAAATGTCAAGCATTTTAGGCTATATTGGGTGGGAAATCTATCAAATGGCTAGTGGAGTTCACTTCACATATTTTCCCTACTTATAATACCTTGTGAAATGTTTTTTTGTGTGCAAATTTTGGAGTATATGGTTCAAAAATTCCTTTATAATATTCTGGACTATGCTTCCTTGTTTCAAAGCATCTTGAGACTGATCCTTATTAAGAGAACATCATCCGGAAGATACGGTGCATAGTTGGTTCATTGAAGGACTTAACCCTATGCTCAAAGAAAATATTTGCCTTTATGCCCTAGATGGTACGTGAACATTGGATTAAACTATTGATGTGATCGATCAACTTGAGCAGAACTAAAGGTGGACAATCCATTCATGAAGTAGACATTGGATATTGTAACTCTTACATTGATACCACCTAAAAAGATAATAAATTATTTTGAGTAAGTTTACTATATGTCCAAATGTGGGACATATTATAACAAATTGTGTTCTAAATGAGTTGTATTGTACTATTTGTAATGTAATGGATCATGGTGCAAAGCAATGTATGTTTAATGCCCATAAGTGAGCTAGTTTGGATAATTAGGTATAACCTGACATATCACAAACTCGTGCTTTGTACTATCAACCATTTGTGAATACTATCTATCATCCTATGGAAATAGGTAATAATATAGGGGTTAATGGTACTATTAATTCACCTCCTTTTGGACAATTCAAACTAAACTATCAAGGTTATGGATGGGATAAAAACCTTCAACAAGAACTAAAGAGAATGCCATAATTACTAGAAGGATTCTAAGGGATTGCACAGCTTATTCCGTATGGAATTTGGACACATGTTAAATTGTCCAGAACCATAAGAATATGTATGAAGAAAGCAAGAAGCTAAATTAAAAGCATTGATGAAGAACATGGTCATAATTTTCTATAAGGAACCAATGACAATAATTATTATTTGGTCTAGAAATCATCATTAGTCCAAGAACCTAGTTCTCTATTCCAAAATCTGAGAACTACACAACGTGTACAAACAAGCATCCGATTGTGTTGCTTAGGTAGCTCCACTCTTTCCATTTTTGGAGTAATATGCTTTGACTAGTACAAAGAATCTTATCCCAACACAGGCTATAATGCACACTAAAGGATATGTAGATCGAGTCATGGTTCTAGACACAAAAATAACTAAGTAGCCTATTGCTAAAGGGATGGAATTAGTGACTCAACAACATGTTTCTTCCCAAAAAGTGCGACTAGAATCTACAAATTCTACCATTGTTCTAGATTCTTGGATGGTATTATGTAAGTCTACTATTCAAATGTCATTAAATGAGCTCTTAGATCTAGTTTTAGATTTTAGGGAAGCACTATTAGTAGAAGCTCAATCAATAGTGTAGATTTCAACCTTGGATTGTACAACATCTGAAACTATAGTGATGGTTAATCAAGTGGAAACAATTGAAGACAAGTTGATGAGTTATTTTGTTCCATTGATCATAGTTTGGTGCAAGTCCATAACAATTTCTAGAGTTCTAATTGATGGGGGATCTAGAGTTAACATTACCACTTTGCAGATTTATTAGTAGATGATGTGGACATATATCTAACTAAGATTTCCATCAGAACTAGAATCTGAGCCAACTGTGAGACGATTTTGCACCATTTCTTGACCTCGAGAAAAGAAACACTCAAAGATGAAGGAAAAAGTGAAGCTGTGGAGTTCATCTACTCCTGAAGGTTTTGCCACATCGTATTTCTAGTCCCCTCTCCTAGAATCGAGTCTACATTAAAGCAACATAAAATCGGGAAGTACTCTTGTGAAATTGTGCATTGTTCTTTTGATTTTATCATGCACCACTCACATTAGGAATTCTAAAGAAAGTTAATAATGGAATGTGTGCAATGAGGGTGCTAAACCTAAGTTACACTTATGAGTAGCATAAGCATATTTTTTAATGTTTCAATACAACTTTCATGAGTATCTTCATTCATGTTTAGACACCTATAGCATCAAGTGCATTGCGTGTGTATGCAAGAATGATTTCAATTATTACTCATGGGCCTGATGCATGGATGGTAGAACCAACGACTTTAGCTTTAAACATTGACGGTACCATGTAGCAATGGGAAACCAACACTTCAAATGTGAGGAAGGAATTTGAAGATAGGTTGTTGAAAGTAGATCATAACCTCGGACATTTTCTAAATGGCCAGAATGAGGTATCTGAGCTTCATCAATTCTTTGACGCGGTTCAAAATCACCTGTGGGCTATTTTGGACTTACTTTGAAAGTCCAAAGATGTAGGTACAACTATCCTTGGTAGCCGTGTTAATATGATAGCGACCTCGCCTACAACTGTCTGTTTTGGAAAAGGATAAGGATCCATCCATTTCTTAAATCAACTTGTTTCACTCAACTAGTAGTTTGAGTCATCCTAGTTTGAGGACTCATACCACTTTTCTTTTTTCAAATACTTTGGGGTAATCAGTAGGTATAAGCCATCTATCAGATCTTTCTTTAGGGAAAGATCTGCATCTTCCTTACTTATTAGGTGAATATAGGGATCGAAATAAGGATGCAATCTCAATATTCTTGGAGAACTGGAACGATGTCCACCTACTCAGGAACACTACTGCCACATTTACATGCTTTTTTTGATCACTACCACCAGATTTACATGTTTCTTTTGACTTTGACTAGGCTTGTTGCTATGACATGTGTGTCCGCTAGTGGATTTTGCTTCATTCTAGGTAGCTCATGTGTATCTTGGTTGAGCAAGAAGCAACCTATTGTGGCCAGTTCAAGTTGTGGGGCTAAGTAAAGGGTAGCTTTCACAACAACTACTGAGTGTGTGTGGCTCAGACACCTTATGGCTCATTGGACCAGGGAGGTGGCTCACCACAAGGTGGACATTTGGGACGGGGGGTGGGGGGGTTGGGGGGTGTTGGGGGAGGGTTAGATATACTCAATAATTCACCCTCAAATGACCACAAGCACCCATAGGGGTGAGACAGTAGGACCTCTAGTTGTGGAGATATTGTTTGATTGTATATTTTACCAACTATTTTGTATCACTAGTTGACTACATTTATCTATATTGAATCCCCTTGTATAAGTTATATAAGCATGACCCATGTATAGGTTTGCATGTCATTGAACACTATTATGCCCATCATCTACAGTCACTCTAGATCACCATCTAACCTCCACTTTGGGAGCACATGGGTAGACAACAGCATTGTTGTAGCTGCATTACTCTTGGCAATTCGAGATTTTGAGTTCTCTATCTCTCGGTAAGTGTATATCTATGTCTACATTTTTCTGCCAGCTCTATCTATTGATCTATTATGTTGTGCTGTTTTTTCTTACATTTCCATGTTGTTAAACATTTATCTTAATCTCTGCATCATACTAGAGTTTTTGTAACTCTTTAGCTTATGTGATTTATGAGTAGCCTCCCAACTTCGGTAATGTTGTAGAGTGAATGATTGTTTTGCAATTATCTCTAGTGATCGTGACAACAAGAGGTGATGTTGAAGAAATTATTTGCTTTAAGTTGTAGGCTTCATTCTTGGTAAGGGACAAGGTAAGAGTGACATAGAGATTGGCCATAAGGGCTTCCGCTCTAACCTATTGCTACCTATCAATTCATATGTTAAGACAAGCGTTCAATGAAACTAGCAAGTTACCGATAATCCAATGAATCAAAAAAATAAGAAGAAAAACTAGTAGGAATGGATAAGTTAAAGTAAAAATGGAATCCATGAGGAATAAAATCCATGCCCCAAAATCAAATGGTATTCTATCGTCCAATATTAAAGGCACTCAAAACATATCAACGGAAGATAATGTGTAATCATGATCTTAATTCACACTCAGATAGAGGATATGTATGCTAAAAAGAAACCGAAAATAAATATGCAAAGAGACTAGAAAAAACACACGATTGGGTGCAATCTCCCCCATGCACTCTGATTTGAGAGTCCATAGAGCGCATGTATTTATAGGATTTTTCATGATGTTCAAAATACTGATTTCAGTGAGGCGACTTTAAAAAGCATTCATGAAAGTAAAGGTTGCTCTTTTGTGGAGAGCCTTTGCTTTTATTAATAGAGATCATGGTCTACAATGATCCTTATCCTAACCACTAGTTTGCATGAGTTTATTCTAAACTATATAAAGTATAAATCTGATTACTAATGTCTATCCTTTCATACCTTTCATGCCCTCACGAACCTTAAAATACTATATCAAAAACACCGAAACATAAGAATAAATTTATAAACTAACACTCCAACAATTCCTTGTTCAACACATTCCATGATTCATAACATGTCCCTTAGTAAAAAAAGATCCTCACCTTAGTTGATAAAACAGAAATAAACATGGATGGCTAGTGACATGTTCCAGCAGTAAATAAAAATAAGCATGTTCCATGTAAAAAAACATGCATGGAAATGTTTACGGGCGCATTAAACTAGTAAGATTATTTATAAGGTGCTAACTTAGTCTCTAAGTTAGTCAATTAAAAATGTTTATTACTAGCTATTCAAAATTTTTTTGGGATTTATTCATCATTCACTATCTAGAATATGCTCAAAATATTTTTATTTAGTTTGTAAAGTGTTACTAAAGTATGCTCTTACGTAGTGAATTCTATGTGTAGATGCATCACATATAAAGAGCTAGAAGATTAAAGAAAGGCCAAAATCAAAGTTGATGATCAAAGAAATTTAGCCTAGTGAAGAGGTTGTTGTTGCAGATGTTGTTATTACAAACAGATCTTTTTGATAATTTATTGGTACTCTTTGTCCGCATCATGAGCAAAACAAATAGTTTCATAAAGTGATGTAGGTTGGCATGAGTGAAGCTTTGCTTGAATCTCCTTATCTAAACCATCATACTTCTTCTTCATGTTATCTTCCAAAACATCTTCAAGAAGGTAGAGAAATACTAAATATTGCCACAAATAGTCTGTATAGTTTGTAAATGTATCACCTTCCATCCATGTATAAGTAGCCCTCAATCGTTGAACATATAGGTGGAACTATAGGGGAAGAAAAGATTCCTTAAGCATTTCTTGAAGAGCCCTTCATGTCCTCTAAAATGTGCACTATGACAAATGACATTCCACAAAAGTTGAGCCCCTCCTACTAAATAGTTAGTGGAAAAATTGACTTTTTCATTTTAGCATATGATTCATCAGAATAGAAATCGTCAAATTGTGATAACCATGAACAAACTAAAGGGCCATCATTATGGCCATCAAACCATAGAATAATTTTTAACACAAATCTTAGAATGTGTGCCATTAGATTGCATAGAGACGATAGCTCTTTCAACCAGTGCAAGGTTATCTTCATTAGATTGCATCTTCTTAAGTACATCGCGTTGCCGAATCTCATTTTGAGCACCTCAAAGTTCGTGCTGCAAGAGCTCTACTTGTTGCCGGAGTGGTAGCTTGGGTGGAGGTGACTCACCGAGATCCTACATTGTGCTCATAGGATCCATGGATATGTAGAGAACAAAACCCTCTTGTTAAATATGTAAAAACAATTTTGAGATTGCTTGAACTAATATGTAAAAATAATTATGAAATTTTTTGAGTTCTCTCTCTCAATGAGTGCCTATCTTTGTGAACGTTTTTCTCACATCTCTCTCTACTATTCTATTCCATTGAGCTTTTATTTGTTACAGTTGCACGTTGTTAAATGCGTGACTTAGCGTGCACCTTCGAAATCTTTCATCACCCAACAATCGCCATGTACATGTACGTGTACGAAATCGGCGTTGCAGTTGTTCTTCAGTTGGCTATTTTAGTGACAGTAGAATTGTAGGAGAGAAAGACCTGCGACGTTTGGCGCGCGGGGAAGAAGAAGTCTGCCAGGACACCAACGTGCGGATTACTAAAGCTGGACGACAAAACTCAAACCTCTTCCTTTGTTGATAGCAAGTCTAAATGAATTTGTGGTGTGGAAGAAGAGAAGCAGAATGCGAACTAAACCCTTTAAATATCTGAAGAGGGGATGTGCGTGTGACACATTTACTATGGAATTTGAATCTAATCACTTTCCAATGAAGTGATACACATGGTTTTATATTACTCCTTGTCACTTATGTGAAGCTTTTTACTGTGGGCATTCCTAACTGGAATTAAAATTTAATCACTTTGGATTGTGGGCATTCTTCTGATTGAATTAACTCAACTGTAAGCCGAATTAGGAATGCCATAGCAATGTAGAACTTTATAGTTCCTAGAAAGAAGCTACATATGCGGGATGCTAGGAATCATGTTTCCTAAATTATAGACTTCTATCTCACCTGAGTGTGATTGATGATTTATGGATGTTGTGAAAGGGACTTTAACTTCGAATTTGATCTTGAGTTCTTCTACTTGACATCTTGCTTCATATAGCTCTAGGTGTAATCCATTGCGTGCTCCATTTATGTATTAAGGTTGAAGCTTGAATTTTAACACTCCCCCTCAAGCTTCTAGCTCCAATAATTGAACCTAACTCCCACAATGTACTGCCTTTCCTACACTTTGTAAGCTTCATTGGACTCAAAACTTTGTTGAACATGTAAGCACAATGTGTTTGGTACTGATATGTTGCATGTGAACCTCCTTGGCTAGCACCTTCTCGCTCATATAGTGATAGTGTACATCTATGTGTGAGCTCCTTGTATGGAACATAGGATTTTCAAATACGTGCACACTACTCATGTTGTCACAGATGTTTGGAAATCGATTAACCTACAAACTTAATTAATTCATTATCTTCTTGAGCCACATAAGCTCACACATCACTTGATCTGAAGCCTTGATCTCCTGTCCAAGCTCACTACTCAATTCTGAAATTGACTCTCTTAAAATATGCAACGATTCTACTTAATCTTTGAGATAATTTTAAATGATAGAAATAGATTTATAAAGAACCAAGGATTATAAGAAATGAGTGAGAAATGATTAGGGAACCTTGCTTAATACTCAAATCTATTTAGCTCATACACACAAAAATCTATGAACTAGATATGGCATCAAAAAGATAAATGAAATCTCTTAATCAAACACACGGCTTCCTATGGAGGGTTCTAGTTCAACAAGTACTTATATGTTGCACATTATCCTGCTTGGCTAGCATCATCTCGCTCATATAGTGATAGTGTACCTCTATGTGCTAACTCCTAGCATGGAACATAGGATTGTCAAATACATGCACACTACTCATGTTGTCATAAATGTTTGGAAATTGATTACTCCTCAATCAACTTCTTGAGCCACATAGGCTCACGCATCACTTGATCTTAAACCTTGATCTCTACTCCAAGCTTCTCTTTGATGCCCTTAATACCTCCCTCATGATCACCTCTAATAAATAAGCCATCTACATTTTTACAAATAGTAACTGATCCAATGTTACAAGCAATTGTTCACATGCTTCATGAAATAGTTGTACATATTTGCTTCCATGCGTAGCCAAATGTGAAGGCTTGGAAATTTGCACCAAGAGTGGGCAACTAGGTCATCATTATCTACCACATATCCTATTTAACCAACTCCATCTCAAATCTCTTTTGAGTATGAAGTCATTAATACTATGATTTGATGACTTTCTAAGGTTTTTGAGCTCATTTTTTAGTTGCATTTTTGTAGGCTTTGTAGAGGTAGATTATAACCTTTCTAAACACTTCCAAACCTTCTAGGATTGTCTAGGTCTTGGAGATCACCAAGCATGGAGTTGCTTATGTGTTGAGATAGAATGAAGTTCACTCTCCTATCCCTTTCTTTCGGATCTCTTATGGCTCTCCTTTGATTCACAATGGGTGTATTTTGATATATGTATGGCTTTACCTCACTACCATTAACCAACCCCCAAAGACCCTTTCCCATGAGGAAGTTAGAGGTTCTAAACTTCCAGGTTGGTATTTGTTCTTTTCAAGCTTTTCAATCTGAGTATTATAGTCTCCCATCCTGTACAAGACTATGGAGTGGATGCTAATGCTTCCTTGGATTGTGATAGATATGAGAAAGAATGATATGGTATCTTCTCACAAGATCTTCCACTTCTCTTAAACCTTCCATGATGATAGAAGCTACCCCTTGCCTCAAATGCTTCTTCAAATCTTCGTGGTCTTTTCTTCAATCCTTGTCTCCTAAGCAAGTTCAATGACTCATCTTGATGTCAACAATCCTCAATGTTGACCTCTGATACCACGAATGGAGTATATCCACTCCTAAATGTAGCAGAATGCGAACTAAACCCTTTAAATATCTGAAGAGGGGATGTACGTATGACACATTTACTATGGAATTCGAATCTAATCACTTTCCAATGAAGTGATACACCTGGTTTTATATTACTCCTTCTTACTTATGTGAAGCAATATATGATTGCGCATCCATAGTAATGAGAAGCTTTTTACTCTCGGCATTCCTAACTGGAATTTGAATTTAATCACTTTGGATTGTGGGCATTCTTCTGATTGAATTAACTCAACTCAACTGTAAGCCGAATTAGGAATGCCATAGCAATGTAGAACTTTATAGTTCCTAGAAAGAAGCTACATATGCGGGATGCTAGGAATCCTGTTTCCTAAATTATAAGCTTCTATCTCACCTGAGTGTGATTGATGATTTATGGATGTTGTGAAAGGGACTTTAACTTCGATTTGATCTTGAGTTCTTCTACTTGACATCTTGCTTCATGTAGCTCTAGGTGTAATCCATTGAGTGCTCCATTTATGTATTAAGGTTGAAGCTTCAATTTTAACACTCCCCTCAAGCTTCTAGCTCCAATAATTGAGCCTAACTCCCACAATGTAGTGCCTTTCCTAAAGTTTGTAAGCTTCATTGTTACCCTACAAACTTAATTAACTCATTATCTTCTTGAGCCACATAAGCTCACACATCACTTGATCTGAAGCCTTGATCTCCTCTCCAAGCTCACTACTCAATTCTGAAATTAACTCTCTTAAAATATGCAACGATTCTACTTAATCTTTCAGATAATATTAAATGATAGAAATAGATTTATAAAGAACCAAGGATTACAAGAAATGAGTCAGAAATGATTAGGGAACCTTGCTTAATACTCAAAGCTATTTAGCTCATACAAACAAAAATCTATGAACTAGATATGGCATCAAAAAGATAAATGAAATTTCTTAATCAAACACATGGATTCCTATGGAGGGTTCTAGTTCAACAAGTACTTATATGTTGCACATTATCCTACTTGGCTAGCATGATCTTGCTCATATAGTGATAGTGTACCTCTATGTGCTAACTTCTAGCATGGAACATAGGCCTGTCAAATACATGCACACTACTCATGTCATAGCAATGTAGAACTTTATAGTTCCTAGAAAGAAGCTACATATGCGGGATGCTAGGAATCATGTTTCCTAAATTATAGGCTTCTATCTCACCTGAGTGTGATTGATGATTTATGGATGTTGTGAAAGGGACTTTAAATTCGAATTTTATCTCGAGTTCTTCTACTTGAAATCTTGCTTCATGTAGCTCTAAGTGTAATCCATTGAGTGCTCCATTTATGTATTAAGGTTGAAGCTTGAATTTTAACACTCCCCCTCAAGCTTCTAGCTCCAATAATTGAACCTAGCTCCCACAATCTAGTGCCTTTCCTAAACTTTGTAAGCTTCGTTGGACTCAAAACTTTGTTGAACATGTAAGCACAATGTGTTTGGTACTGATATGTTGCACGTGAACCTCCTTGGCTAGCACCCTCTCGCTCATATAGTGATAGTGTACATCTATGTGTTAACTCCTTGTATGGAACATAGGATTTTCAAATACGTTCACACTACTCATGTTGTCATAGATGTTTGGAAATTGATTAACCTACAAACTTAATTAACTCATTATCCTCTTGAGCCACATAAGCTCACACATCACTTGATCTCAAGCCTTGATCTCCTCTCCAAGCTCACTACTCAATTCTGAAATTGACTCTCTTAAAATATGCAACGATTCTACTTAATCTTTGAGATAATTTTAAATGATAGAACTAGATTTATAAAGAACCAAGGATTACAAGCAATGAGTGAGAAATGATTAGGGAACCTTGCTTAATACTCAAAGCTATTTAGCTCATACACACAAAAATCTATGAACTAGATATGGCATCAAAAAGATAAATGAAATCTCTTAATCAAACACACGGCTTCCTATGGAGGGTTCTAGTTCAACAAGTACTTATATGTAACACATTATCCTACTTGGCTAGCATCATCTCACTCATATAGTGATAGTGTACCTCTATGTGCTAACTCCTAGCATGGAACATAGGACTGTCAAATACATGCACACTACTCATGTCATAGCAATGTAGAACTTTATAGTGCCTAGAAAGAAGCTACATATGTGGGATGCTAGGAATCATGTTTCCTAAATTATAGGCTTCTATCTCACCTGAGTGTGATTGATGATTTATGGATGTTGTGAAAGGGACTTTAAATTCGAGTTTTATCTTGAGTTCTTCTACTTGACATCTTGCTTCATG
Organism: Ceratopteris richardii; assembly: GCA_020310875.1. Taxonomy (NCBI): domain Eukaryota; kingdom Viridiplantae; phylum Streptophyta; class Polypodiopsida; order Polypodiales; family Pteridaceae; genus Ceratopteris; species Ceratopteris richardii. The sequence continues at coordinate 49,021,217 of CM035441.1, forward strand.
TAGCTCTAAGTGTAATCCATTGAGTGCTCCATTTATGTATTAAGGTTGAAGCTTGAATTTTAACACTCCCCCTCAAGCTTCTAGCTCCAATAATTGAACCTAGCTCCCACAATCTAGTGCCTTTCCTAAACTTTGTAAGCTTCGTTGGACTCAAAACTTTGTTGAACATGTAAGCACAATGTGTTTGGTACTGATATGTTGCACGTGAACCTCCTTGGCTAGCACCCTCTCGCTCATATAGTGATAGTGTACATCTATGTGTTAACTCCTTGTATGGAACATAGGATTTTCAAATACGTTCACACTACTCATGTTGTCATAGATGTTTGGAAATTGATTAACCTACAAACTTAATTAACTCATTATCTTCTTGAGCCACATAAGCTCACACATCACTTGATCTGAAGCCTCGATCTCCTCCCCAAGCTCACTACTCAATTCTGAAATTGACTCTCTTAAAATATGCAATGATTCTACTTAATATTTGAGATAATTCTAAATGATAGAAATAGATTTATAAAGAACCTAGGATTACACATCACAAAGATAAATGAAATCTCTTAATCAAACACACGGCTCCCTATGGAGGGTTCTAGTTCAACAAGTACTTATATGTTACACATTATCCTTCTTGGCTAGCATCATCTTGCTCATATAGTGGTAGTGTACCTCTATGTGCTTACTCCTAGCATGGAACATAGGATTTTCAAATACATGCACACTATTCATGTTGTCATAAATGTTTGGAAATTGATTACTCCTGAATCAACGTCTTGAGCCACATAAGCTGACGCACCACTTGATCTTAAACCTTGATCTCCGATCCAAGCTTCTCTTTGATGTCCTTAATACCTCCCTCATGATAACCTCTAATAAATAGGCCATCTACATTGTTACAAATGGTAAATGATCCAATATTACAAGCAATGGTTCACATGCTTCATGAAATAGTTGTACATATTTGCTTCCATGCCTAGCCAAATGTGAAGGCTTGGACATTTGCACCAATAGTGGGCAACTAGGTCATCATTATCTACCACATATCCTATTTAACCAACTGCATCTCAAATCTCTTTTGAGTATGGTCATTAATACTATGAGTTGATGACTTTCTAAGGTTTTTGAGCTCATTTTTTAGTTGAATTTTTCTAGGCGAGTATAACCTTTCTAAACACTTCCAAACCTTCTTGGATGTATCTAGGTCTTGGATATCACCAAGCATGGAGTTGCTTATGTGTTGAGATAGAATGAAGTTCACTCTCCTATCACTTTATTTCCGCTCTCTTATGGCTCTCCTTTGATTCTCAATGGGTGTATTTTGATATATGTATGGCTTTACCTTACTACCATTAACCAACCCCCAAAGGCCCTTTCTCATGAGGAAGTTAGAGGTTCTAAGCTTCCAGGTTAGTATTTCCTCTTTTCAAGCTTTTCAATGTGAGTAATATAGTCTCCCATTGTGTATGAGACTATGGAGTGGATGCTAATCCTTCCTCGGATTGTGATAGATATGAGAAATAATTATATGTTATCTTCCCACAAGATCTTCCACTTCTCTTAAACCTTCCATGATGATAGAAGCTACCCCTTGTTTCAAATGCTTCTTCAAATCTTCGTGGTCTTTTTTCAATCCTTGGCTCCTTAGCAAGTTCAGTGACTCATCTTGATGTCCTCAATGCTCAATGTTGACCTCTGATACCACTAATGGAGTATATTCACTTCTAATTGTAGCGGAAGAATGATAGGTCCTTCCTAGGACCCAACATTTCACTACCACAGTCCACTAAACATTGAATTTCTTGATGTACTGTAAGATTGGAACTATGACATTCTACATAAAACAAAAGATATTAAGGGATTTCCAACAAGCCAAAAATCACTCATTTTCAAGAATTTGAGGGGTATCAACCTCCTTCCACAAGATAAACTTGAAATTGTCCAAATAGGCAACTTGCACCTATGTAAACCTTCCAACACATATACACTTGGGAATATGTAGAGATGAGACCAGAGAGTTTTCAAGCTCAAAATATTCAAGGGTAATGAAAACTTTATACTAAAATTATATCAAAAGGAAATCTTAAAATCATAGGTACAAAATGAGCTATTTTCCAAATGAATCGAACAACTACACAAAAAGACATGGGTGATCAAAGATCACTTCCTAAGAGACAATTTTGGTAAGAAAGGGGCTTGCTTAAGCTAGAGGCTACCTTCGCCCTAGAGTAAAAACTACTAATGAGAGCCTATAAGTGCTCAAAGGTAGAGGAGGATGGCCATGACTTTGCTCCTTGTATTTGCTTATATAATGCTCAAAAAGGTAGTTCTAAATTTCAATACAAAAAAGCCTTGCAAATGATCCTGAATTTTCTTCAATAAATTAGTTGAGTAATGAGCTAAGAAAGCTCATGGAGAAGTGGTTATATATCCTACAAAAATGTGTGAGTGATTTGGCACTTCAATTTAGCATGAGTAACCACACTTGAGATTGCCAAACTTCTAACACCATATACATATGCATATACATATACATCCACATATAAACATACATATACATATGCATATACATATACATATACATCTCCATATGATTTTACATATACATCTACATATACATGTACATGTACATCTACATATACATATACATATACATATACATCTACATCTACATCTACATATACATCTATATATACAGCTACATCTAAATATACATCTACATATACATATACATATACATCTATACATCTACATATAAATATAAATGCACATCTACATATATATATACATCTACATATACATATACATATACATATAAATATACATATACATATACATATACATATACATATACATATACATATACATATACATATACATATAAATATACATATACATATACATATACATATACATATAAATATGCATATACATATACATATACATATACATATACATATACATATAAATATACATATACATACACATATATGTAATAAAGTAAGTTTATGAATTACGGCTCGGGCTGGTTCAGACAGATCTGAAATCGGACATCGTTTGGTCATCCGTGTGTATGACCAAATATCTCAAGTTTAGACTTACTAGGATGTCTTGTGCTCTTGTGAAGAAGTGATCCACTTAGCTTAGTGGTTAAGTATCAAGGATGTGAAGGAGGAGGTCTTGGGTTCAATCCCCATGGGAGACATGGGAGACATGGGGAGAGTATTTTGCCCAAAGAGATCTCGAGCCTTCTAGAAGCATCCACTTGAGTTAACTCGAGTTGACTAGGACAGTTAGTGCACATGCAGTTACATGACTAGCTAGTATCCACCTTGAAGCATAGGTGGCTTCACATGGACACTCTTGAAGCCATTCTTCACTCACATATTCCATTCTATGAGCTCTCGAGGACTCAATCCATTAGCTTTTTCACACATGAAATATACTGAGACACATTGGTAATGCAAGTTATTTCACTCAAAATGGTGACTCCTACTAGGAGAATCAATGCCTCCAAAGAGAGACAAGATATACCCTTCACTAGGCATACACAGATAGAACACTTCTCAATTTGAATCTCGTTCTCTTAGAATATGCAATGATTCTACATAATCTTGGAGGTAATTTTAAATGACAGAAATAGATTTATAACAAAACAAGAAATGAGTGAGAAATGATTATGGAACCTTGCTTAATACTCAAAGCTATTTAGCTCATACACACACAAACCTGTGAACTAGATATGGCATCACAAAGATATATGAAATCTCTTAAGCAAACACATCGCTTGCTAAACAAGGGGTCTACTTCCTTATTCAAATGCTCAAGGAGCTTACACATATGCGGGAAGGTAGGAATAATGTTTCCTAAATTATAGGCTTCTATCTCACCTGAGTATGATTGATGATTTATGGATGTTGTGGGGGGGGGGGGGAGAATTTAAATTTGAATTTGATCTTGATTTCTCCTACTTCACATCTTCATTCATGTAGCCCCAAGTGTATTCCATTGAGTGCTCCATTTATGTATTAAAGTTGAAGCTTGAATTTTAGCACTCCCCGTGAAGCTTCAAGCTCCAATTATTGAACCTAGCTCCAACAATCTAGTGCCTTTCCTGAACTTATTAAGCTTCATTTGATTCAAAACTTTGGTGAACATGTTAGCACATATGTCCTTGGTACTGATATGTTTCACATGAGCCTCCTTGGCTACCAGTGTCTCACTCATATAGTGATAGTGTAGCTCTATGTGTTAACTCCTTGTATGGGACATAGGATTCTCAAATATGTGCACACTACTCATGTTGTCACAGATGTTTGGAAATTGATTAACCTACAAACTTAGTTAAGTCATTATCTTCTTGAACCACATAAGCTCACACATCACTTGATCTAAAGCCTTGATCTCCTCTCCAAGCTCACTACTCAATTGTGAAATTGGCTCTCGGGAATACCTCTGGAGACTAAACAACTTCCATATGCAGCCTTGAAGCATAGGCTCAAGCTAAACCTTCAATCTACACATTGGTAATTGAGTGGAAACTGTTGATCACCCCGTTGATGCATGTAGAGTTTTTGCACACATGAGAAAGGATCTCCATGTCTTATGACCCACAGAATGGCTCACTTCTCCCTCGTTGATTTTATCATCAGTGTAATGTTCTATTCCTTCTAGTTTGTCCAAGAGCTGATTGGTTACAAAGTATACCTTCAGACTAATATTGTGGTCCTTACTTTGGGTAATCACTGTAATCCTATAATTTTTTTAAATAATATAGTATTAGCTTTTCTCTCAAAAAAGAAACTCAAGCTTTCATAACTCTGTAATAACTCCTAGGTGTTTAGGTTTTAGCTAGTTTTTGTAAATAGATTTTGCATATCTAGTTTAAAATAATGAGATTAAAAAGCACTGATTTAAAATCAGTAAGACCTTTTGGCATAATGGCTTTTTAAGGTGTGCATACGTTTGCGAGTACAAATTTTCACACATGGAAAATGAAAACAAAAGGTTTTCTACTGTGCAAAGGTATATGGACCTTCACCAATAAAGCTCCACCTACTGAAGGAGAATCACAAGAGCTTACTCAAGTGGACAAAACACAATTTCAACTTTACAAAGAGCAAGCCTATGGAATCATCATCACCACACTCGATGACACATATATACACTATGTGGATGAAGCGAAAAAATGCATATGAAGCATTCAAAACATTGGAGAAGATCTTTGGTGCTCATGCAAAGCAAAACAAACTGACTATGAAAATGCAATTGTATGGACTATCCCTTAATCCCAATGAGAATATAGCATCCCTAGTAAATAAGAAGAAAATTATAGTGACCCAATTGCATTATCTTCAATGTCTAGTGCCTGAAGAAGACAAATGGCAATAATTTTAAAATTCCTCCCCAGATCCTTTGTAAACATTGTTACTATCTTCAAAGAAAAGGATCCTATTCCAACTCTAGAGGATGTCATAAAATCTTTCCAACAACAAGAGAAAATAATAAAAAAAAATGTCCATGGGGATATGCTTCTAGTTACATCCAAAATGTGTAGCATATGTGGACAAACTAATCATGTCAACAAAGATTGTTTAAGCAAAAGGAAATGCACCATTTGGGACAAGAGATGACATTTACCAAGCAACTACTTAAGAAGACCAAAGGAGTTCACGAAGGGGACCAACTATCTCGAGAAGACTTCCTATTTATCAACAAAAATATGAACAATATTCTAGGTACCTAATGTCGTAGCTTTATTGTAAGGGCCAATGTGGCATCCTCAATGTGGTATTCAAACTTGTTTTTCCTATGCTAGGAAAAAGGGGGAGGGAATCGTAACCTCCTTTGACTTTTCCTAAAAGTGCCTTTATCACACCTGTAATGATAGGTAATGGACGCCTCTGCAAAGTCATGAGATAACAACATATCATGAACTTTTTCAAAGCCATGTGCCAATCCTATCTTTTCATCTACTTACTTGACCATCCTTAAATACCTTGACTGTTGGACCCATATATATATATATATATATATATATATATATATGTGTGTGTGTGTGTGTGTGTGTGTGTGTGCGCGCGCGTGTGTTACTTTTGATTGAATTCAGAGGTGAATTTTATCTTTTCACCTAAACATACTCGATTTCCCTTTATCTCTTTTTGAGCTTCTCCGCACCATAGCCTCTACTGCATGTAACCTTCAATGATGTGTTGTCACGTGTAGGAAGCAAAGATTAAAACCTTCAATCCAACCAGCTTTGACCGGTCTCCCACAAACACGTTCTACATGGGTGGAAATATGTGCCAAACGTTCTTAGACTAGGGGGCTGTCTGCATCAGCGAGATCAATAGCAGCACCCAAGTGTTCATGCCAATCAGCGAGATTGCGAGGGCTACAATAGAATCGTGCACATATATAGCCCTGGATGCATGCTGCAAGGTGCCATGAAGCTCTACATAAGGTGCCATAAGCTCTAAATAAGTGCAAGGTGCCATGAAGCTCTAAATAAGGTACAAATGCTGCTGCATTAAGCTCTAAATAAGTATTCAAAATAAATGCAGTTGTTGTGTGCCTCTATTTTTGTCCAAACGGCAGCCTACTCTTCTCAAGACGATAAATTTAAACACAATAGCTTTAAATCAAATGCATCGCTTATGGAAAGGGATGGAAAACCTCATGAACCTCTTTGTACCTCCGTCTAATATTCATGTATGCCTCCTATTTTATAGTTTGGAGCTGATTTTATTACAATGAAAAGTCACCCTTCTAAATGATAACGACATACGACATCTGATTCTGGCTCACACATAAGCTATAGTGGTCCAATAATCCCACAAACCCACTTGTGAAGAGATTAATTAAATATAAATCTCAAAACAAATGTGTTTGGACTTTTGCAAATAATTCATATTAGGAGATAAATGGCTCAAAGAAATCACAACAAACAAATTATCTCCAACCATGCATTGGTGAGAACTTGGGCAAAAACGGATCTTATCTACAAGGAAATATAAGTTGACCAATGAGAGCTACAGTTTTCTTTGAGAATCCACCTGAGAATCTAGATGAGGATTTAAATTCTAGGTTTCAAGGTATGCCACAAGGTAGATTTAAATCTAGGGCATGATCTCAAGAACAAAATGCTCAAGTAGCTTATACAAATTCACAAGCTAACATCAAAGTTAATGCCCAAGAAGATGCACAAGGTGTTTATGCACTATGAATGGTGCAAGACCTAGGTTGGCATTTTTGACCATGTCAAGTGGCACTGCATGTAGAATTGCTATGATAGATAAATCTATCCCTATAATCATGCGACTCAATTTTAGTAGGTTTTTAGAGTAGAAATATTTCTAATGTCTTCACTCAATATGAAGCTTGTGGCTTGACCCTTGTTGGAGTTGCATTCTTATTGTTTCAACAATTGATAATAGAGATGTCTAGAAATCAAGAAGCTCTTGTAGAAGAATTCATGAAGGATTTCTCAAAGAATGGTGTCAATCATGACTCTAATTCTCTAATTTAGAATTCCAAATAGTCCAAGCGTGAGTCTATTTGCATAGTGGCTAGATGCTTTAGGAAATGCATGGATGGTTGCCCAATTGGGAAGAGAAAACCTTAAAGGAAATCGATATCTCTCTTTCTAGAGGAAATAATTAATGGAGAATTTTGATTTCCTTGCATACATTCAAAGGCTAAATACGTTGAAGGAATGCATTAAAGAATGCTAATATCTAGAAGAAAACCTAGCGAGACAATTTGAGATCCTAGTGGTAAACACTAGAGTGAAGCATGAACTTCCTATAGTGCTTCAAGATCCTCAATCAAGAAGATAGCTGATTTAGTGGTAATGAAACTGCAAATGGAGCAAGCCAAGGAATACAGAAACATTCCAGATTATCAAAGTCCACAACATTTGAGAAGCGTCAAAATTGTTATCAAGACCACGCTACGTACATGGATTGCTACATACAGGTCCTTAGGGGAGGAGAAAAACTTGATGTAGTTGCGGACATTTAAGGGAGCTTTAGGATCAATTTTTTCTTCATCTCCTATAGCACTAGATTTTCATTTTTTATGGGATGTGGTTGTCATACAACTTTAGAGCTTCTCCAAACAAATGGTGTCTCAATCAAATATTTCACACTAACACTGAGTCATAACAAATGAGAACAAAGGCATGTTCTCTTTTCAAAATTAGAAAAAAACCATGGGATGTTGCAAAATATCCTCACTTTCTTATCCCACTATGGAAAGACTAGTTTCTTCTTTAATCTTTTCCTTTAAAAATGTGGTCTTCTTGTATTAGATTCTCCAAGCAGTAATCATATTTGGTTTTCCATAATAGGAAGTGCTAACTAATGACTAAGTAGCTCCCATGAGAGATTCACATTCCATAGATTATGCCAAATAGATAAATAAAATGATATACAACCTCTTAATATATCGTTTACAACAAACACATAAATTATTGATCTCATTGATATCTAGAATCTCCTTAACTTGAAGTTGAGGAAAGGCAAGGAGCTCCTTGATATGATGAACCTTGAATGGTGCCTTAGGTATGTAAAGGAGAAAAATGCCACTTTGCCTCTATTCGGAGGTGCCTATGGGAGGGGAAAGATTACAACCACATAGGTGCTTTAGTACCGTTTGGCTTTCGAAGTTGATAATGAGGATGGGGATTTAGATAACCTTATTTTCTTGGTAGAGACCACAAAAGGATTAAGGAATGCAATATGCAAAATGGAAATGCTCTTCCAAGAAAGCTATTCGCAAGATAGGCTTGCTGAAACTTGCAAGAAATCAGAAAAATATCATTGTTGACCTATTTCCCTTTATATAGGGAAATATCATGCAAACGAAGAAGATGAACTCTACACCATGAAGTCAAAGGGTAAGCAAATGATTCAAAAGAAGCCTCAAACGAAGATGAGCAAGCATACAAACGTAGAATCCATACAAATCTCAAACTCATGGGATGAGATCATTGCACGTGGAGGGGAACTCACTTCAGGAGTATTTAGTACAAAGCAAAATAAAATGAGGGAGAATATTGTGAAAAGAAATTTTATGAGGAAAGGTTTACTCTTCCATCTTCCAATTATCATCATTCACAATGATCAGAGATTGATTTTATTCATGCTATCTATATCCACATTTTGCTATGTTCTATAGGATAGGAATGTGGTTTTGTTTATATTTATGATTGGTTGAGATCTTATACTCTTTAAATGGCACTTGGAAAATCTTTGTGAATATGAATAGGAGTATGGAAAAACATTTCTTGTAATTTTTGTAACTTCAAATGATGTGGTATTATCTATGGGGAGCCTTTGAAAATCTATTTTCTTTCCATAGTCGATACCCAGCATCAACTTTGAGGAGAGTTCAATGCATCACTTTGAATTTGTAGGAGAGGTCCATGCTAGGCATCGGCTTTGTGGGAAAGGTTGATGCCTATCATCGACTTTGAGGGGAGAGGTCCATGCCTATCATCACTGACTCTCCCCCTAAACCCGATGCGTGGCATCAACTTTATGTGAGAAGTTGATGTAAGGTCATGAATCTATGTGAGAAGTCAGTGTAAGGCATGGAATTTATGTGAGAAGCTGATGCTATGCATCAAATTCTTACATAAAGTTGATGCCTTGACATTGACTTGGTCCTCAAGGTTGATGTTTGGCATTCCTTTGATGGTAAATAGCACTAACTATATACGTGTGAAACAACCTAAAATCAAATTAACTCATAGAAAACATATATAAGCTTCATTATCTAAATATTGGAAACTTTTTGGAATGTTTTTGGAATCTTTATTTTTTGCTAGAGATGTGTTATCTATGAGATATTTTGTGTGCATCCTTCTTCTCTTTTTTGTGCTTTCTCTCTCTGATGTTTTTGCTCTTTGTGATCTCTCTAGAATCACAACTTAGTGTAAAATGAGACTCAAATCCTCTAATCTATTTAGAGAGACTTGGATGAGTTGAACCAGATGTACTTGGATCTAATCCAGATCAAATAGATTCAATTGGGTAACTAGACTATAGTAGATTTAGTTTGTATGCCTTAGCATCTCATAATAAGCTTCACTAGGAGTATTTCTCTACTTTAAGAACCTTGATAAACATGATCATAAATCTTTTTAAACATAAACTGTGAGTTTCTCAGATTGTTTAATCAAATTGAAATGTTAGTTGCTTAACCTTCGTAATATCTTCTTCTTGTATCTTCTATACCCTCTCCAAAAGTTTTTCTAGAGGCCAATTCCAATTGAACTTTGTGATACTTAATGCTAAAAAAAGTGGTTATCCTTTCCATGAAACTCCATCTATGTGGGTGTGATGATTTTTGTACTATGATCTTATAAGCATCCTTTTTTGTACCTCTATCATAAAACATACCTTATAGCTTGGTAAGAGATATATATTTAAATACATACTTGTCTATCAATCTATCCCTTTAACTACCTATCACTTTCCCCAAGTGATATGAATCCTTGTGATATGAATTTAAATAGTTAGAATATAGATAGACGGAGAAGAAAATGGATCATTATCTAATGAAATAGATAAGAAATATTATATAGATATGAGACATGAAAGAAATGATAGATAAGATATGGTTGGAAATATATAGATAAGGAATAGATAGATAGAACAAGTGATTGGTAGATAAGAAATAGATAGATAAGAGATATGGTAGATTGATTAAGAGATACATAGATAAGAGATATGAAACGTTGTAAATGATAGAGCTCTATATAGGAAAAATACAAACTAAATTATTTGAATTTTATACCATAATGAAGATAGAAATGAACGAAATGCATTCTCTCTTTTGTTTCTTGGAAATACATCATAGTCATTTGAATCACTATATTAATCCAATAATAAATATAATTTTAGATTTATTAAGATCCAACATCAATAATCAATCTATGGGAAATCTTTTAATTAATCAATAGTCAAATAGTAGCCATGAATCATTGTCAATCATAATATCAAGAAAAGAGTGTTCATTTGTACAACACATAATAATAGGCACAATCCATCTTCATAATTATCTAGAGACGTGATTTGGGAGATATGATCACTTCATGTTACACTTTTACAGCTTGCACTATAAAGGGAATGCTTCAACATTTCTCTTCGATTCAATGAAGATGAACTCCCTTTCTTCATAGATGTCTGGGCATCCCCTATCTCTAGTTAGCTTGATAGACTTTGAAACTCATTGTCTTTGTTTGATTCTTTCATAAAAGATGTCAATGGCTTATAATGTGTCAATTATTTTGTGTTCTCAATTGAGTCATTTAAGTTAAATTCTCAATACAAAAGTGCTTTTCCTAGGATCAATGTTGATCCCAATCCACCTATTGATGTCTCTTCTAATTGACATGCATGTGGACCAAAGGATTTCAACAAAGAGAGGGAGAGTATACAAAGCATGTTCATCATGGCATTTTAAGTCACAGCCTCATGAAGTAAGTCAAAGAAGACTTCAATTCGTTACTTCAGATAGAAAATTTGCATTGGGCATTGTGAAGCATTGTTGTGGCTTGAAATGTTTGTATAAATTAGGGATGAAAAAACTAAGTCAAGAGAAAATCTTCAATTTGGATATTAAGAGGTTAGATATATAGTGGTTCTCATATGCAAATGATTGAGGGTAACATTTCACTAACACATGTTGCTTTTGAGTACTACTTTAGTCAAGGGATCCGATGTTGTAGGGCTGCATTTAAAATTGTGATGGGCCTCAAGAATTTGAGAGTGCATAAGATTTAGCAAGGGATTAATTATCAGTGGAGATCTCATTTTCTTATACATGTTATGGAATTATGACCAAAGGATCTGTTGGTCGTCAAACAATGAGGTGGATGATGACTGATTTTAGTTTTCATTGTGAAGTTATGCCTACCACTAGAAGGTTACAGTTGTCTGATAATTTTACACATCCAGAAGTATCTCAAGTCTATAGAGAAGATATGAAAAGTAATAATGAGAAGTATGTGATGTATCCACATTTTACTTGATTAAGGAAAGAAGAGTTTGACAATGTGCATATTCCTCATAAAAGTTAGGATGGGTGAATGCTCAAATTGCACCACTTTGAAAAACATGCAAAAAGGGGCTATAACACTACAAGAGAAAGATAATTTTAAAAGTCTTCTAAAAAATTATCCTAAAAGTCAACCGTTTGAAAGAGAGGATACAACTCATCATCCAAGTAAAGCACTCAAAAATCTAGAGCATTATATGTGCTTGTTGATTGATGGTATGGATCAAAAGACAACATGTGTGCCCCATTTTTCTCACATTCCAAAGGATATTGGAGATGAAGTCCTTGTGCAAATGCATTTGGTTGGCTGGTATACAATGGAACCATAAAGTAAAAGGTTTTCTTCACATATCTCAATTTGCATAATGATGCAAACCTTATGGTCACCGTGATTCATAAAGTTTTGCAATCACAGGAGGGTCTTTTTTCACCAAATCTATATTTGCATCTTCATAATACTACAAGAGATTATAGGAATTCTATAACCTTAGGATATTTATGCAGGCTTGTTGATAGACATGCATGTAGAAGGTTAAGATAAATTTCCTTTTATTTGGGCACACTCATGACTTTTGAGTACATTCTCTAAGAGGTTAGCATGCCATAATGCTTTTACCTTTCCAATTTTATCTCTTTTGATTTTTGAAGCATATACTCCAAAACTGAAGTTCAACATGTTACACAGATTTATGACTTTAAGCATTTTTGCTCAACAGGTCTTGATAACACTACTATGGTTTTGGCTCAATCGCATAGTATTACTTTCAACCATGTATTCTTGATGAGGAGGCTTGATGACATAACTCTTATATTCACAGAGCAATATTCATGTTCTCCAAGGTGGGAGCCCAAGGATGAATGCATATTTTTATTGCATGTTTCTAATTTGGTTATTTATGGTGCAGAGAAAATTGAAAAGAAGAGCCATATTGAGCAAGCATAAAAATATGCTAGGAATCAAGATGTGTCTTGGTGGAATGAGTGTTTAACCATCAAGAAGAGATTATAAAGAATAACATTGCAGGACCTTGGCCAATTGATATCCATTCACATGGGATTTTAGCACCCAAAGATCAAAGAGTATGGAACAAGCATCTAATGTAGATAAATATCAAAGCTTTATTAATCCACCCAAAAGGATATTCAGTATATTGATCAAAGTAGAATAGAAGCTTTGATAGTCCATTGGTATTTTACTAAAATAGTAATGCATTCATAGGTAACTATAACTTAAAAATGGTGTGTGATACCAAATGAATAGGATCAAAAAAAGAAAAAGAATATTTGCAGAACATCCACTCATAAAATGGATGAACTGGATGTTCTTGTTTATGATTTTTCCTTAACAAAAATAGGGCCCTTAGGCCATAGAAGGCAATTTTGTATAAACCATATTTCTTTTCAGTGAAGTGTCCTGACTTAATGTGCAACTAGTTGTAACCCTTCACAACTATAATAGATCCAATTCTCTCTCGGTGTCAAGAGAGAGATAGGTACTGGACTTGCTAGACTATCAATCTGTCACACTACAAGAGACGTTTTCTGCTATATACTGGGTTTTGTGTAATTGTATACTCTTCCATTCCTTTGGGTATGTTTATTATTTTGCAAGTGTAAACAGATTCTATAACGAACACTTTAATGAATCTTTCTGAGAAGTTTGAAGTACTTGTTGTTTGCACCTAATTCCTTTTTGACAAAAATCTAGTAGTACGAGAAGATACTTGTATATGGTAGTTAGAAGTTAGTTGCCAAATTGAGCCACTAGCAGATGGATTAAGCTAATTATGAAGTGGGATAAACATAAAGATCTAGTTAACCTAGATTCTACCATGCAAGAACCCCCCCAACCTATTCCTTCCTTAATTGGATTGGATAGAGGTTAACAAGTCAGTCCCACTAGGGAATGGTTGTTATATACTACATGCTCGTAGCACAATCCAAAAAATCTTACCCAAACTATAAGAATGACAAGCATCCCATGCAAGTGAAAAATACTTTAGGAACACCACAATGTAAAGTAGGTGAGGTGGGAACATCCGATGAGAAAGATTGCAATGAGTCATAGAAAACCCCCAATGCTATTCTTAGTGTTTAGTTTCATGACATACTAGAAATTTCTTCGATGGTTTTTTATGAAACTACGATGTTTGGTCGCCTTTTAGTGTTTGATGAGACACCAGATAGTCTGGAGGTTTTGGTTGGAAACAAAAAGATGTATAATATTTAATCTGTGCAAATTGAATGTCCACCAATATTTGTACTAGATATCATCAAAATTTCAGAAGGCCCATTGGCAAAAGCAATCACTACCAAAGAAGGTTGGAGAATGCCCATCGAGGGACAAATTGCAACTACCCTCCCGAGTTTTTGGAGTAGTACAAAATCACCTTAGAGAAAAGAGCTAGAACCCCTCCAACATCTAAACTTGGAAATTTAATGGTGGTTAGCATGGCCTACCAATCAAGCATCACCTACCATTTGTAGTTTTGAAGACATTTTGGATGCACTTGAGTATTTCAGCCCTAGATCGATGCCGGATCCACAAAGCCAACAAAGAAGGCATCATCTAGTTTGAGTAACTTACACCAAATTCAAGGGATTTTTGGGTGACGACCCAAATGCACGCATTAGCACATTTGGAATCAATTACATTGTATAGGATAACCTGAATGATGATGAGTATAAGGCTCAAGTGTTCCAATCAACACTGGTAAATGGAGCTATATGATGGTTAATGGAACTCAATTTTGATCATTTTCAACCATATAATGTAGTCAAGGAAACCTTCCTATAAAGCTTTCGATTGAAGAGAAATCCAACATAAATTTTAGACTTCTTACAAAATAGTAGACAAAAGCCAGATCAGGGTGTGAAGGAGTATGCAACAATTTTTTGCACTCATCGAGGATAGATTCCTATGGTAAAGGCCAATTTACCAATAGATGTTAATTATGATTATTCAATGCATTGGTGGTATGACTTTGGACATCATTATTGAAATGGTTTGCAACTCAAACATAAAATTGGTGGTGTTGTAGAAGATCTAGAGTGTATGGAGCAAAAAAACAAAGCAGAGGACATTATGAAACACGTTTTTTCTATAAATTGTAAAAATCCTAGCCATGTTATGGCTAAGCCTGAATTGAATGTGAAAATGTAAGTCATTTCACAAAAACATGCCCCTATAATGCCAAAACTCAGACTTGAATGCCATCATACAAGAACCCAGAGAGCCTATAGCTGGTTATGCTCTACCTCACCTTCGCAATATAGCCTATTTTCCATATAGAAACTTTTTCACACAATGACTAGGGATATTTAACCAATCACAGTGAAATCAAGGTATCGTTAATAATCCTAAAAGAACATTTTAGCCACATTGTCATTTGTGTGGGGAGATGTGTCATATCTCCATCACTACAAAGATGCTCAAGAGAATGATAAACGAAAGAAGGACAAGAATAATTCAATGAAAAATATGGTCATCATTACACTCGCATAAGCACAGGCGGCTACAATCCAAACGCAATCTGAGAAAGTGATGCAACCAGTGGCAGAAGTGTTTGAACCTAGCTTTAAAGAACAACAGAGAATGCTAGCTAAATTAGCAAAATGGGCTCATGCAGAAGCCCTAGTGGTGCACACTACTAAATTTCAGAGGCAATATAATTGTCAATATCAACTACACAACTCATCAACCCAATCCGATAAACCACCGAAAGAATCATCTCATAGTAAAACAAGGGATATTTTATCAAAAGCACCAATACTTTATCCTTGGGATATTTCTAACCCTCGTACCTTGGATTCGATAGTAGTTTTAGCAATAGTTTAGAATGGACGAGATTTCAACACCTGTGATAGGTACGATAAATCTCTAACTAGACATGACTATCAACCATGTGTTTCCCTTGATTATGCTTTGGTACAAAAACTATAAAATTACAAAGTTTCTGATAGATGGTGGCTCTATAATCAACATTGCTATTGCGGCCTTGTGCAAGAATTTAGGATGGAACCGAATTGAACCGATAAATTTATTTTTCCAAATGGCTAACCAATCTAGAGTACACCCTATTAGGTTAATTCATAATGTTCCAATCATGCTCCAAGGTGTTGTCTTCCACATGACTTTCGTCGTTCTCGACCTTTCAAAGTCTATTTTGGATTATAACTTACTCTTTGGATGACCCTATTTGAAATAGGCAAATGTTTTGTAGGAGTGGTCATCTCATGAGCTCATTTTTAAATGCAATCACCAAAAATATAATGTTCCTCTCACTTGAATTCATTTATATCGATTTGTACTTAAACCGATCATTTATCCAATTAAGCAATAGAGTTATAGGATGAATCACCACTATGCCAAACAAGTGAAGGACAAACTTGACTGTCTACTATGTTTTGGGTTCATTGTCCCTATTGATCATACCAAATGGATCTCCCCCATAGTGATGTACCTAAGAAAAATAAACAACTATGCATCTATGTGGATTACCCAAAGCTTAATGCAAGAACCATTCCTGATCCTTCTCCTTACCTTTTTTGGATAGTGTGCTCAATGGAGTAGGAGAGCACAAAATATATTCCTTTCTGGATGGGTATAGTGGCACCAGGTTTTCATGGTTGCAAAAGACATTACTAGAACTACTTTCATTACAAATTGGGAAGTCTATGCTTGTACAGTTATGTGGTTCATTCTCCATAATGCCCATTGCACCTGCCAATGCTATATGTAAGACATCTTTTCCCCCTATGTGACAAGTTTTATGTGGGTGTTTCTCGATGATTTTTTAGTTTCTAGTGCCAAACTAGATCATTTGAAGCATCTCCACCTTTGTTTTTAAACTGCAAAGAATATTGGCTTTATCTTAATCCTCACAAATGCATTTTTGTTTTGGCATGTGGTGAATTTCTTAGACATATTATTTTGCACCACGGTATTCAAGTTGACTCAAATAAGGTGTAAGATATACATCAAGCCCAACTACAGAAATCATCAAAGGAAGTTCTCTGCTTTTTAGGACCAACTATCTCGAGGAGACTTCCTATTTATCAACAAAAACAAGAAAAATGTTCTAGGTTCTCAATATGGTCACCTTATTGTAAGGGCCAATGTGGCATGCCCAATATGGTATTCAAACTTGTTTTTCCTATGCTAGGAAAAATGGGCGAATTGTAACCTCCTTTGTCTTTTCCTAAAAGTGCCTTTATCATACCTACAATGATAGGTAATGGACTCTTCTGCAAAGTCGTGAGATAACAACATGTCAAGAACTTTTTTCAGGAAAGCCATGTGCCAAGCCTATCTTTTTATCTACTTACTTGACCATCCTTAAATAGCCAGACCATTGGACCTTTTTGTATATATATATATATATATATATATATATATATATATATATATATATATATATATATATATATATATATATATATATAACTTTCAATTGAATTTAGAGGCGGATTTATATCTTCTCATCTTCATGAACTCGATTTTCCTTTTTCTCTTTTTGAGTTTCTCCTTGCCATAGCTTTTACTTCATGTAACCTTCAATGATGTGTTGTCAAGTGTAGGCTGCAAAGATTGAAACCTTCAATCCAGCCAGCTATGATGGATCTCCCATAAACACGTTCTACATGGGTGGAAATATGTGCCAAACGTTCTTGGACAAGGGGCGGTTTGCATGAGCAAGATGAATAGCAGCACCGGAGCGTTCATGCCCAATCAGTGAGATTGTGAGGGCTATAATAGCGTCGTGCACATATATGGCCCCGGATGCTATGAAGATTCACGTACTTTGGATCCAAGGCTAATTTGGTCTTGGTTACTATTTCCTCTTCCACTTCCGAAACCTCTACCTCGGCTTCATCTACCCTTGTCGCTGCCTACTCAATACTAGAAATGTTGCTGCATTAAGCTCTAAATAGGTATTCAAAATAAATGCGGTTGTTGAGTGCCTCTATTTGTGTCCAAAGGGCGGCTTACTCTTTTGAAGACAATAAACTTAAACACAATAGATTTGAATCAAATGCATCGCTTATGAAAAGGGATGAAAAACCTCATGAACCTCTTTGTATCTCCCTAAAATATTCATGTACGCCTCTTGTTTTATAGTTTGGAGCTGATTTGATTACAACGAAAAGTCACACTTCTATACGACGTCCAATTCTCTCTCTCCCACACTCTGTTTGTATATTAGCTCAAAGGAGTGTCTCATCCTTTTTGAATCCTTCACAGACAATGTGTTCACAATATCTTCAGAGATCGATTAATAGAGACGAGGGTCAATTCTAGAGTTATTTATAGATCAATTCATAGAGACCACCATTAAACACACAAAAGCCTTTCTCCAAAATCCCTCATCTCCTATTTGTTCAAATATTCCAAAGTGTTTGGCCATGGTATTGGTTCAGAAATCATGTCATTTCATGGTGACTCCCAGTTTTTGCTCAACTATTTTCTAAGGTCTAGAAGATAACCTAGCGAGAGAAATGAAGATCCTAGTGGTAAACACTAGAGTGAAGCATCAACATCATATAGTGCTTCAAGTTCCTCAATCAAGGAAATAGCTGAGTTAGTGGTAATGAAGCTGCAAATGGAGCAAGCCAAGGAAGACAAAAACATTCAAGTTTACCAAAGTCCACAACATTTGAGTAGATGTCAGAATTGTAATCGAGACCACCCTACAAACATGAATTACTGCATACACGTCCTTACGATAGGAGAAAATTTTGATGTAGTTGCAAACATTTAAGCGAGCTTTACGATCTCACTTTTCTTCATCTCTTCTAACACTAGATTTTCATTTTTGTTGGGATGTGGGTGTCATACAACTTTAGAGCTTCTCCGAACAAATTATTCTAGACTTTTCACACCTTGCCCTTTGCATATCTGGGAGGAAGGTGGCAAGGTAGTCCTCAGTGGCCTCACCACTCTTCTTATTTCGTGGTCTCTACAAAGAGAGAAAGTTTATCAGTTCTACCATGCACTCAAAGTGCAACATTCATGAATGATGTTAATGCTTGGAATCAAAAACATGGAAAGAAATATGTGATAGGCATTGATCTTAGCAACTTTATATAATAGAATTGATGTTTGGCTTTGACTTTGTATTGAAATTGGATGCCTAGCATCAGAATTCTTTGTAAACTTGATGCCTAGCTTGATAATTCGATGCCCTACATTGAACTTCAACATGAATATGCACATAGGTCCATTCCTACCATGCAATGGCACCAACTATACAAACCAGCTTGATGCATAGCATCTAACATGATCTAAATATTTATAATTAAAAGGAGAACTCACCCAATCACAAAACGATATAAATAAAATATTCTGATAATGATCTATATGAGGAGGCAGTGGGGTACTCTTCCAAGAATTCATTCCATGTGAAGCACCCAAGCTTCCTCATCATGACCTCTTGCATCTTTATATAAACTTGATCATGAACATAGTAGTTAAGCTCCACCACCATCTCCTCAAGGCTCATTTCTCGTGAAATAACCCTTGATAATATGGAAATTTTCAGTGTATCATCCTTCATGCCTTGCAAAGCTCTCCAAGTGGAGAGCTTCATGTCTTCATCGGGTTCTTTGATACCGAGTTCTAGCCTCTTTCCTTTTCCCTTTACATCCACCTGAGGGTCTAGCATTAACTTCTTTTGTTTCTAACATTTTTCACCTTCTTGTTCTCTCACATGGTGAATATCCTATCTTGAAGCTCCCAAAATTCTCCTATCTTGAATGCTAGTTGGAACCATGGGTCAATCCTAAGCGCATCTGATTTAACATCCTTATCCACAACTATACCGACCTCTATGAGACACTACTTAGTTAATGATGCGTTCTTCCACCATCTACTCTAAGTGCATCAACATATTCATGATGGAAAAAACCAATGTGCTCAATGGAAGACATCTTTCGCATGTAGACATTGCCTATATTGTGATCCAAAGCTATGAACTTTGCCTCCTCTATAGTTAGACCAACATAGATTTCACACTCTGTATACCTGAAGAAGTATGTGGTGGGGTGCTCTTTAACCAACTCTCTTCAGGCCTCTTGAGAGTGTGATCCTCCAATTATATAATAGGTATATTCTTCAAATAAACTTACATTGAATTCTTCAACATAACTACACTCATTTGCATCAACCATTATGAAGAATGGCAGAATAACTACATGTGGGTTGATTTTCATTTTCTTTTTTAGATTCCACATGTGAAGATTATGGGACTCCCTTATTCAAGAGGCCTCCTTCTTGTGATCCTATCTATGGTTGGTCTATGAATGATGATAATTGGAAGGTGGAAGGGCTGCCCTTTCCTCACAAGCTTTCTTTTCACAATATTCTCCCTCATTTTATTTTGCTTTGTACTCAATACTCCTAAAGTGAGTTCCCCTCCAACAGCAATGATCTCATCCCATGAGTTTGAGATTTCTATGGATTCTATGTTTTTTTGCTTGCTCATTTTCATTCGAGGCTTCGTTTGAATCATCTGCTTACCCTTTGACTTCATAGGTGTAGAGTTCATCATCTTCGTATGCATGATATTTCTCTATATCAAGGGAAATAGGTCAACAATGATGTTTAAAGATTGCTTGAAAGTTTTTTTGTTACCGTTAGTGTCCATGTGAAAGGCCAAATGGCCACCAAACACTTCTTTGTATATGTTCTTTAATAAAACATATAGTGGCCTGGTCAACCACGGACTGTAAGTTCGATCGCATTTGTAAGACCTAAGAGGTCTGTCTTCGTGCTCCTTGTGTACTGTGTTTTTTGCGTATTCTGTAGTCTCTGTGCGGAGTATGGTATGCGGCCTTACGAGATCCGTTTTCTACTCCGAGGATATTGTCATGGAGCTCTCCGTAAGGAGAGTGCACAATGGTGCATCGCCATCGAATTACTTCACTGGCATTAGAGCAGTTCAACGAAAAAAGCTTTGTTCCTTTTGTGCGAGCGAAGCGAACACCCCCCCCCCCCCAAGGCTTTCTCCAAGGCTTAGGACTAAGGCGGCGACCAAGGCATAGACCTTGGCATACCTTGTCATCCGAGTCACCGAAGTCACTGTTGGCATCGTTGGTTGTGCGTGAGGGAGGACCTCAACGATCAAGGAATATAGAGGTTCCCAGTACTTCCCAGGAGGTCACCCATCCCAGTACTGTTCCCCCCAGAGCTCGCTTGACCGTGGCAATCTCTTGCCACTAAGCTACACTCTTGTGGTGTCTGAAGAAGGGGGAAGATTAAGGTTGACATTACCTTGAACATGTTTTGGTCCCTCAAAGCTTCATTCTTTTCTTGAACAGGATAATTAGGATTTTGATAAGGCAATTGATGTATTTGAGGAGCATGGGGAGCAACATGTGGTACTTGAGGTGCAAGAGGAGTTTCCATATTATACGGTTGATGATTTTAAAAATTTTGATTTTGAGGATTTTGAAAAGCTATTTGTGAAGCTTGAGGATACATGTTTTGATACACTTGAGGATTTTGCACATGAGGATGAGGATTTTGCATTGGAGGAACTTGATATGCTTGAGTAGGAGCTACTTGTGGATTTCGCTTGGTAGCTATAACATGTGGATTAGGCTCTTGAAAAGACATTGGGCTCATTTGATTTTGGAAAGTTTTGGTGTAATTAGATTGTAAAGCATCTATAGTCTTGGCCAAATTGGATTGTGTAGTAATAAGACTTTCCATTTGCCTAGTGAGAATTTCCACTTGAGATTGTTCAACTACACTTTTATTTGGCTCTACTTTAAAACCTTGAGTAGGCTCCATCATTTGAGGAATAGGAGTAGAGTCAAAATTCATAGCATGGGATTGTTCTCTAAATTGCTCCTTAATTTGTGGAAGGCTAGCTTGAGGAAGACTAGTTTGCTCATAAAGCATGGATTGTCTTTGATGTCTATGGGCTATAGCCTCTACTACTTTACGCACTTTTTGCCAATTGTTAGTAAGACCATAGCGCTTATCCGGTTCTTCTAATCGTCGTTTAACTTCCCTACGAGTTTCAGGATGAAGAAGCTTAAGAAAATTGATCACAAGATCAGGTTCCAAGGTTATCTTATCCTCATCAGGGAAGTTGTTCATAGCGTCTAATATACTCATTTTGTAAGTGAGTAATAGAGCTACTAGGCTTTGGAGAATTGACCCATCGTAAGAATCCATCTTGATTATGTTGGCTATAATCTTCAAGATAGAATTCTTTGAGCATATCCTTTCTAAAATCACTTCAAGGAAGACTATCATATTGAGTGACACGGTTTATGATAGAGCTATCAACAATTCGTTCAAAGAATGATATCAAAAGATCTTCGGGAAGACCAAAAATCATAGCTTGCTCTTCAAACAAATCTAAGTAGCTTGTTATGTTGATGCCATTGAATTTTCCCTTCTCTCTCAACATAGAAGAGACTATTCTTTGGCCTTGTTTCTCAACAATAAGGGATTTGAATCCTTCCTCCATCTTATGTGAATAAGCAAGTGATGCACGATGCTCTAGATCTCTCACAAATGCGTTTACTTCACGACAAAGATGTGCACGATATTGTGAGAAATCCAGTGCAACACTCAAGACTGATGATGATGAAATGATGAGGATAGAAAATATGAAACAAAGGATATGGATCACAACCTCCCAACAAGATCAGAAGCAAATGCCACGAAGCGTTTCACGTCGGGTTCAAATGTGGAGGTGATCGCAATCCGGGTGGATCGGGTCCGGTCGTGGCACACACAGGGTGTATGAAGCTAATGAATGTTGGATGGTTTAAGGACATGAAAGTGAAATTAATGTTGAGTATGGAGAATGTGAAGAGATGGATAGGTATGTGCTTGAAGATGAAGAGGTGTTGCAAAATCCTTGATCTACACCAGCCAAATGAACTCCAGGAATATATGGTGGGCCCTTTTAGCTTTCCAATGGATGTATTAGACACCCTATGTACCTTGGAAGATCACTCTCAAAAAGATAGATCAAAACAGATAAGTTGGAGTTAGCTCAGAGGTGAAAACTTGCTATTCTTGGTTCATACACCTGTCCAGTGTTTTACATAATTCTCTGAGCACAGCAGCAATTAGCTTAATTCCTCTTGGGGAAGTCTAGTTAGCTTAAAGAGCTAACTTTCAAGAGTAATCTCATCAAAAATAACAAAGCACACACTGAGAATGAGTTTTAACAAGTGATGACATCATCCCGATTTTCACGGGCTGCTACAGAAATAGACCAGTGAGCAGAAAAATCACCATAACTCAAAATGTAGATATCCAATGATTATGAAAATTTGTATGGTTATACTAGACAGTAAGCTAAATCCAACAAGCTTTAAATCACTGAATGTGGATAAGTAACCACTGCGAAACACCTCTGACAAGATGAGTGCAAAAGTTGGGTACCTGACAGAGAGGTGAAGATGAACAGACCCTGTTGACTTCAAATGAACATAACTGAAGATTGCAACATCCAAATGACATGAAAATTTATGAGCATTTAGTAGACTTATAGAGCTAACTTTAACAAGTTAAATTACTGAAAATGATGCACCAAGCTCAGAGACAACATCTCTGCAAGCTGACTGAGAAAACTGAGAGTAATGGCAGTGAGTAGTACACTTCACAAGAACATGGAAAGATGAACTCAAATAATCATGAAAATGAAAGTATATTGCTTGTACAATACAATGACTTACTGATACATATGTGTGCCTTGTAATCACACCTTGATATGGCATAAAGCTCAGCTCTTGGAGGTCTTCACATAGGTCTCTCTAACCACGACTAAAACTGCCATCTATTTATAGTTGAGTTTGGGAGGCTAACTTCCCTCAATCACTCTCCAATCAATCAATGATTGATTTGATTCTCTACCTACCACAAATCACAAATTCGTGGCTCCTCTTTCCATTCTTGATCAAGTGGACTCAACCACTTAAGATTCTCTTACTTTTACATTAAGTAAACTCTTCAAAAGTTACAAGAGGTAGTTCACAAGTGAACTTTACATAGTCTTCTTTTTAAAGCTTCTTCTAAGACTTTGTGAGACTCAAGCCAATACTTAGGCTTGTCATAGACTTGCTCCAACAGCTCCCCCTCAAGCCAAGTATGCTTGAGGTCTTCAATCTTCCAAGATTACCTGCAAACCAATCATAGCCTTGAATTTGCAAAGCTTTGTACCATCCAATGCTTTGGTTAGAATATCTGCACATTGTTGATGAGTGGACACATATGATATTTGAATCTCTTTGCTTAGAACCTTTTCTCGTACATAGTGATAATGAACTTCAATATGTTTAGTCCTTGCATGAAAAATAGGATTAGCAGCCAAATGAATAGAACTCATATTGTCACCAAAAATAGTTGGAGTTCCAAACTCCAATCCAAGATCTTTGAATAATGTCTTCATCCACATAGCTTCTTGTGTAGCTATGGCAAGACCTCTATATTCACCTTCAGTAGAAGAGAGAGCAACTGTGGGTTGCTTCTTGGATGACCATGAAATAAGCTTTGAACCTGCAAAGGTAAGATAACCTGAAGTGCTCCTTCTATCTTCCTTGGAGCCAGCCCAATCTGCATCAGAAAATAGCTTCAAACCTAAATCAGATACATAAGGATAATAAAGTCCTTCATTTATGGTTCCTTTGAGATACTTGAGAATCCTTTTGGCAGCATCCATATGTGGTTTCCTTGGTGTGTGCATAAATTGGCTTAGCACACTCACACTGTAACATATATCTACTCTTGTCAATGTGGCATAGTTGAGACTACCCACTAGACTTTGATATGATGTGATGTCCTCTATGAGTTCACCTTCATGTGAGCTCAATTTGTGATTGACCTCCATTGGAGTACCTGCAATCTTACAATCTTGCATCTTGAATTTTGCCAACATGTCCTTAATGTACTTCCTTTGAGTGAGAAACAAACCATGATCTTTGTAGACAACTTCCAAACCTAGGAAGTAGGTAAGTGAACCCAAATCACTTATCTTGAACTCTTCTCTCATCTGATCTTTGATCTTCTTCATACCATCTGCATCATTTCCTGTCAATATAATATCATCTACATATACACATAGGTAGATGACCTCGGAATTACTCTTTTTAATAAAGAGTGAAGGATCTGCCTTGCTTGGTTGAAAGCCTCTGTCCTGCAAGAATGAAACAAGCCTGAAATTCCAAGCTCTTGGAGCTTGCTTGAGACCATACAATGCTTTGTTAAGTTTACACACATAATCAGGATAAACTTGATTCTCAAAACCAGGTGGTTGTGCCATATATACCTCTTCTGTTATCCAACCATTCAAGAATGCATTCTTTACATCTAGTTGAAGTATCTTCCAATTCTTGGAAGAGGCAATACTAAGCAAAACCCTAATAGTAGGCATCTTTGCCACAGGAGAGAAGGTCTCCTCATAATCAATTCCCTGAGTTTGTGCAAAGCCTTTTGCTACAAGCCTTGCCTTATACCTGTTAATGGAACCATCAGAATTCTTCTTGAGTTTATAGACCCATCTTGAGCCTATTACCTTCATGGATGAAGTCTTGGGCACCAAATCCCAAGTGTTGTTTTCCTCAAGTGCTTCAATCTCTTCCTTCATTGCATGCTTCCATTCTGTTTTTGCTTTGGCCTCCTCAAATGATGATGGCTCCTCTTGTTTTATGTCCTGTGCTATGTAGATAGAATGTTTAGTTACTAATGAGGTGTCAAACCCATACCTTTCTGGTTTTTTCTTTTCCCTCATAGATCTTCTTAGGCCATGATGTGATGATTCTGCTTCATGTCCAAGTTCCTACAATTTTGCTTTACCTTTAGACTTCCATGCTTTGATCTTTTCCATGTGAGATTCTTCATCATCCTCTGAGGTGTCTTGTTCTTCAATCTTTGATTGTTCTCTACCAAGCTTTGGAAAATCTTCTTCAAGATCATATGGTAAATTGATCTTCCTGCATGAATCTTCATACCATGAATTGTTCTCATCAAAAACTACATCTCTGCTTACCAAGAATCCTTTGTTGGTAGGGTTGTATAACCTGTAGCCCTTTTGATTGTTGTCATATCCAATAAATACACACCTTTCTGCCTTTGGATCCATCTTGTCTCTAACCTGTGAAGGAACATGAGCAAAAGCAATACATCCAAAAATTTTACAATGATCTAAGCTTGGTCTTCTTCCATTCCAAGCCTCATATGGAGTCATCCCATCAAGGGATTTTGAAGGCAACCTGTTAATCAAGTAAGTGGCTGTAGATACAGCCTCAGCCCATAAGTAATTAGGTAAATGCTTTTAATTTAACATAGACCTTGCAGCTTCAACAATTGTCCTATTCCTCCTTTCTGCCACTCCATTTTGCTCAGGAGTGTACCTTGTAGTTACCTCTCTTTTGATTCCTCTTTCTTGAAGAAAAGAATCAAAATCATGGGAGAAGTATTCTCCCCCTCCATCTGACCTTAGCCTTTTTAGTGATTTACCTGTTTGATTCTCCACAAGAGCCAAATATCTTTTGAAACATGAAAAAACTTCATCTTTGTGTTTCATAAAGAATAGGATACTCCATCTGCTGCAATCATCAATAAAGGAAACATAATACCTTGATCCAGATATTGAAGCTTCCTTGCTAGGTCCCCATACATCTGTATGAACCAACTCCAAGAGATCTCCATGCATATAACCTTTCTTCATGAATGGTAACCTGTGAGACTTTCCAAATTGACATGCACTACACTTATAAATCATATGTTGTTTTGACAAATTAGGAAGTCCAAGTACACTTTGGTCCCTGCAGATTTGCTTTAATGACCTTTCACCAATATGTGCTAACCTTTTGTGCCATACTTCCAATTCTGTGAGTGTCTGACTACCATAATTAAAGAGAGCAATGTTTCTAGTGTCCTGTAATTCAAATGTGAACAATCTACCTGTCTTCTCACCTTTTGCAATTCTTCTGAATCCTTGACTTGGATCTTCAACAAATGCTCCTGCTTTTGTGAACCTGACTTGCAACCCTTTCTCTACTATCTGCCCAACACTTATCAAATTCTTTGTAATGGTAGGGACATAGAGTACCTTACTGAGTAGATTGATGTTTCCATCAGGTGCTTTGACATTGCCTATTTTCTCCACAGGATGTTTTGTATCATCTCCTGTTTGTACCTCATGCTTATTCCTTGGATCTTCTAAATCTGATAGGAGTGCCACATTTCCTGCCACATGATTTGAACAACCTGAATCTATGTAGAAAACATGCTCATCAGATTTACCTTGTGGCATAGCCATGTTCATGATCAATAATGAATCCTCTTTGTTTGAGTCTTCTGTGTAGTTATTGTAGTCTCTCCTTCCCTTGTAGCCTCCTTGATAGTTTGAATGATTGTAGTTGTTGTAGTTGCCATGGTAGTTGTTGAACCTTCCTCTTGAGTAGCCATAACTTCCTCTATTGTATCCTCTGCCTCTTTGATTCCTGGAATTCCTAAAGCAATTTTCAGTTGTATGATTAGTTAATCCACAAATAGAACATGAGTTGGAGTCTTGGGATCTCCCCCTGCCTTGTCTACCTCCTCTTCCTCTACCTCTGCCATGTCTTCCTCTACCTGCATAGTTAGCTTGATATGTACCTGCTTCATCATCCACTTTCTTTGCCTTTCCTTTGTTATCTTTAGACTTGCTTTTATCCGTGTATAAAGCTGAAGATTGATTACCTTTAGAGCTTTCTCCATTTTTGATAAGCTTTGCCTCTTGAGTAAGTAGTTGTCCAATGAGTGTGTTGAAATCAGGTACATGCATGTCCATGTACAAATCCATAGCTGTGGTGAATGCTTCCCACTTGTCATCTGCCTTCAAGCCATTGATGACCTGCCTTACAATTTGCTCTTCATCTATTACCTCTCCAATGCTTCCCAACTGATCTGCTATGTCCTTGAGCTTTGTGACAAAATCAGTCACATTTTGTTTGGGAGCCTTCTTGAGAGTTGTGAACTCCAGCCATAGTTGATGCTTCCTAGCTTTGGTACTTGAAGAAAAGAAAGCTTCAAGTGCATCCCACACTTCCTGAGATGTCTTACAACTTCTAATGTGAGGCAACAAAAAATCTGAGATAGAGTTGAGGAGATAAGACCTTGCAAGTGCATCCTTGGAGCACCATGTGCTCAATCTTTCTTGCTCTTCTTGTGTTGGTTGACTTTTGTTCCTGAAACTTGGCATAACTTCATCTCCAGCCACATAACCATATAAACTTCTACCTTGGAGATAAGCTTCCATTCTTAATGACCAAGCTGAGTAGTTACCTCTGTCCAATTTGTCAATTGATGAAGGAAATCCATCTGCCATGTTGTCCAACCTTGCTCTGATACCACTGTGAAGAGATGGATAGGTATGTGCTTGAAGATGAAGAGGTGTTGCAAAATCCTTGATCTACACCAGCCAAATGAACTCCAGGAATATATGGTGGGCCCTTTTAGCTTGCCAATGGATGTATTAGAAACCCTATGTACCTTGGAAGATCACTCTCAAAAAGATAGATCAAAACAGATAAGTTGAAGTTAGCTCAGAGGTGAAAACTTGCTATTCTTGGTTCATACACCTGTCCAGTGTTTTACATAATTCTCTGAGCACAGCAGAAATTAGCTTAATTCCTCTTGGGGAAGTCTAGTAAGCTTAAAGAGCTAACTTTCAAGAGTAATTTCATCAAAAATAACAAAGCACACACTGAGAATGAGTTTTAACAAGTGATGACATCATCCCAATTTTCACGGGCTGCTACAGAAATAGACCAGTAAGCAGAAAAATCACCATAACTCAAAACTTAGATATCCAATGATTATGAAAATTTGTATGGTTATACTAGACAGTAGGCTGAATCCAACAAGCTTTAAATCACTGAATTTGGATAAGTAACTACTGAGAAACACCTCTGACAAGATGAGTGCAAAAGTTGGGTACCTGACAGAGAGGTGAAGATGAACAGACCCTGTTGACTTCAAATGAACATAACTGAAGATTGCAACATCCAAATGACATGAAAATTTATGAGAATTTAGTAGACTTATAGAGCTAACTTTACCAAGTTAAATTACTGAAAATGATGCACCAAGCTCAGAGAAAACATCTCTGCAAGCTGACTGAGAAAACTGAGAGTAATGGCAGTGAGTAGTACACTTCACAAGAACATGGAAAGATGAACTCAAATAATCATGAAAATGAAAGTATATTGCTTGTACAATACAATGAATTACTGATACATATGTGTGCCTTGTAATCACACCTTGATATGGCATAAAGCTCAGCTCTTGGAGGTCTTCACATAGGTCTCTCTAACCACGACTAAAACTGCCATCTATTTATAGTTGAGTTTGGGAGGCTAACTTCCCTCAATCACTCTCCAATCAATCAATGATTGATTTGATTCTCTACCTACCACAAATCACAAATTCGTGGCTCCTCTTTCCATTCTTGATCAAGTGGACTCAACCACTTAAGATTCTCTTACTTTTACATTAAGTAAACTCTTCAAAAGTTACAAGAGGTAGTTCACAAGTGAACTTTACATAGTCTTCTTTTTAAAGCTTCTTCTAAGACTTTGTGAGACTCAAGCCAATACTTAGGCTTGTCATAGACTTGCTCCAATAGAGAAGAGAGAG
This sequence comes from Ceratopteris richardii, assembly GCA_020310875.1. NCBI lineage: Eukaryota > Viridiplantae > Streptophyta > Polypodiopsida > Polypodiales > Pteridaceae > Ceratopteris > Ceratopteris richardii. Next base: position 49,050,927 of record CM035441.1, read on the forward strand.
AAGTTTAAATGATTATTGGAATGGGAAAGTAGGAGTGCAAGTTAGATTATGAACATGAATGATAAGAATGAAAGAGAACCATACACACGAATCAAATTTGGAAGGAAGAATGGTCCATTGAGGGAGCTTCTTAAACACTTCCTAATTCTAATCCATATGCATAGTCTTCTTTGGATGATATTTATGCATGACGTGAATAGATGGAATCCTTACACATAAACTAGTTTCGAAAGGAAGAATGGTCCAATATTGGAGCTTCTTATACACTTTCAGAAACTAATCCATATGTATGGGTATGTATGGATTATATGAATGCAAGTGAATTAAGATGATAGAGTTTACTCACAAGCTCAAAGAAACATCCTCACTGGTTCAACGCAATACTACGGAGCCTTCTCACACATAGAAGAAATAGAAGACATGTAAAAATACTTAAGAGACTGAGAGAGGAGACAAGAGACAAGTGACAAGTGACATGAATTAAAAGGATTGGAATTAAGATACATGTATAAGATCGTCGTGGTACGTCAAGCTAGGCAGTCTACTGATCAAAGGTGGTTCTGACCCTCAAACCATGACAGTTCAACCGAATGTCACACGTAAGAAGGTGAGTTCCACTTCGGTGACCCTATGTATGTCTAGGCTCGTAACGTCTAACTAAAGAAGTCTAAGACTCATTAAAACCAGCTCTAAGTCACTCACACGCTCCACCGAGGGTGAGTCAAGATAGAGATGATGGTTTCAAGAGCCTATCCTAGATTGGAGTTCTAACTTAAATTTGAAACTAGGTACTATACTCATACTAGCTCACCTTGGATCCTCACTCGCTCAACCGAGGGTGATCGTCTCAAGGAAACTGTAAGCTAGCATGAGCCCTATGGATGCCTAACAATGATGGTGTAGGAGTTTGGAGGGGGGTTTATATAGTTTTTTGAATGAATTTGGGCCCTTGGATCTAGAGAAATCAACTCTCAACTCTAGGATCACTACTTTCGATTACAACCATTTGATTTATCAAATCAATGGCTTGGAATTGTTCTTTCTATCAAATCTAGTGTAAAGGAGAGAAATTTAGGCGCCTTCATTCTCCACCATTGGATCTGGGGATGATCTGGACCGTCGGATCAGTGCTGACATCATTTTGGATAAGATAAGCCACTATTTTTGGAGAAAAGCTGCATTATTGATCTTTGATCGTCAAAAAAAGTTTTCTTTTATGGAAAAACTCGTGGATCCTCCTTGCTTTAAGCATAAGTGCATCTCCACCCTTGAATATGAGCTCATCTTGATGGTACAACATGGTTCAATCAGCTTTCGCCATGTGGTGGCCCTTCAACCCTTCAATTGCTTAAACTAGAAAACTGCAGTGATCTTGAAAACTGGACTTTGTACTCTTTGACCCTACAAATAGGCTTTGATGAAGATGAAACTTTGTAGGACTATGTTTCCAAAGATCTCCTTCAGGAATATCCAGAAAAGACTCCCATCTGAATCTCCCTTGTACAAGTTTGACTACATTTGGAAGCTTGCAAGGTGGCATTAAGGTGTCTAGGAAGCTCTGATAGCCTTGAAAATTTGTACAAATATGTAGCCATATATGATCTTTATACATGCTAAACCATATGGCTAACATAAATTTCTATACAGGAATTTGTGGGGTCAAACTAGAAAAATTACATTTTTACAAAATGAACATAGCATATCAATGTGCTACAAAATCCATTTTCTGTTGAAATTGGGACTATAGACTGCCTTTGACAATCTTTACAAGTATATGAATTTTCATCTAATTTGGTGATAATGAAATTTTTGCCCTAATTTCCTAACTTTGATCAGCTTTGACCAGCTTTGACCGCTACCATGGACTTTCTTGATTTCTTTGAAACTTTGTATGTGAGCTTTCTTTGACATCCTTGATGCATCTTGGACTTCTCGGGGAATTCCGACTACCTTCACCAAATATGTTTTTTGTAGGCCTTCACAAGTGAGAGAGGAGAGCAAATCTCGACGACATCGCGCTAACCTAACCATGTGACTGCACGCAGGGTGCTTCTAAGTATGCCTAGGGCCTTCGGTTGATTTTTCAGTTTAGGTGTGATAAAAACCTATATGTTTCTAATATATGGGAAGCAAATTAAAAACTAATTATTTAGGCTAAGGACCGTAAGGATGAGTGTTTCTATAATGATCTATAGCTTCTAATTGATAAGACATAACTAAGTTCTTGTTTGTAATTTTATCTTTAACAAAGTCAACTTCTTCGTTCTCAATTTGATTTGAGTTAGGTTTTCTAACTAAATTAGGTGGGAATAAGTCTTTCTTGTCCTCTGGTTTTGGCAAAACTATGGTAATTAAAGGTAAAATTCTAGAAAGAAGACGATCGTAATCTAACGTGCGTAAAGTTTCGTTAACTACTTTTATCTTTAATAATTTCAACTTCTATATTCTCGTTATTATTTGAACGATCAATTGAAGACGGAAGCAATGTTCCTATTATTAAGTTTTCTAATTCTTGATTCTTAATATCAGAATCGTTTGTAGATACTAGTTTAGAACTACTTGTAGATCCTATCTCTTTAGACATACGAAATAAAAAAGTAAAGATCTCAATTAATTTTCAGTGAAACAGTATGAATAATTTCAAAATCAATCTTATTTAAGCCTATACAAATCTTTAATTATATCGAAAAGTGGAAGTGCTAGAAATCTTTAGGATTTAAGCCTATACAATAGCTTATCTTAAATGCTAATACAATTCTCTTAATAGATAATCCTATACAACTTAATAAACAATCTTCAAATATCGTAATTTTGTGATCTTGAAATCTCGTATGCTTGTGTTCTCGTATGCTCCTTTGTAATCTCTTCAATGATCTGTAGACAGAGGAGCATTAGAAAAAACATAAGTATGCTTTTAGTAAATATGAAACACTCATTGAATACTTTAACTTTTTATACATAACTTAAACCTAAACTAACATACGTATACAAACATTTCTAACTTCCTAACTTAAATTCATACACATTTGTGCACATCATACATAGATAGATATGCACATGCATACACATGTACTCTTATTAAAATAGACATACATATACAAGCATCTTATTTCATATGCTTATGTGCACATTCATTAATTATGCTAATCATTCCTGATTATGCATACTTATGAACATCCTTTACATATGCACATGCATACACTCACTCATGCATACATGCACTACACATATTACATGTATAAACATGCATAACTCATGCATTCATTACTTATATGCACATTTTATTTCACTCTAATTTACATGCATTTGAAGACATCTATGCAAACACACATTTGTTTACATGCAAACATGCATCAATTAACTTATATCTAATATGTATTCATTAACATGCATTAGCATATACATGCATTATTCACATTCTTACATGCATGCTTACCTATCTTAACATGCCCATGCATACATATACTCATCCTTTTATGCACATGCATACTCACACTCATACTATATGCATATAATTATGCATACATGCTAACATTCATATGCATACATGCATACATTCTTCACATGCACATGCATACACACGCATCACATCACATGTATACTCTAACTATACATGCATTTGTTTTTACATGCATACATATATATATCACTCATGTACACATGCATTTACATACATTTACTATATACACATGCATACGTGCATAAATACATATGCATATATGTATCACACTCATGCACATGCATAAATACACATGCATTATACTTACTAACTTATGTGCTTATGCATTTGTGCACATTACAGTCAAATACTTATGCACACATGCATCCTACTTACATGCATCTACTCATGCATATATACATGCATACATCTTAACTCCAATGCACACACATGCATTCATGCACACTCATGCATACATAAACATGCATACACATGCACTTCATACACATGCACACATGCATTCATGCACAAAAACATGTTCACACATGTATGTTTACTTATGCACACATGCATTATACACATATGCACATAAACACTCATATTTAGAACTACAAATACCAAAAGAACGAATACACATAGATTTATGTGAAATGAGTTTATTTAGCTTCACATAAATCTTGTGCTATATGTTTTCAATGCAAAATATTATTGGTATGAATTTAAAGTGAATACATAATAAATTTTTTTGCTAGTTTATCAAGAATAATATGAAAAAGGCAGAATGATAACAACATATGTATATGCATGCATACGATTAAACTCATAACATTATAACTCTACCTATATTGTGATAGATCTAATATAATAGACAGGTAAACTCCATACATCTTCTCATTGAGCTTTTCCCTCCGTATTCTTGCTAAATTCTCTACCTCTCTCTCTCTCTCTCTGTCTCTCTCTCTCTCTCTCTCTCTCTCTCTCTCTCTCTCTCTCTCTCTCTCTCTCTCTCTCTCTCTCTCTCTCTCTCTCTCTCTCTCTCTCTCTCTCTCTCTCTCTCTCTCTCTCTCTCTCTCTCTCTCTCTCTCTCTCTCTCTCTCTCTCTCTCTCTCTCTCTCTCTCTCTCTCTCTCTCTCTCTCTCTCTCTCTCTCTCTCTCTCTCTCTCTCTCTCTCTCTCTCTCTCTCTCTCTCTCTCTCTCTCTCTCTCTCTCTCTCTCTCTCTCTCTCTCTCTCTCTCTCTCTCTCCTCTCTCTCTCTCTCTCTCTCTCTCTCTCTCTCTCTCTCTCTCTCTCTCTCTCTCTCTCTCTCTCTCTCTCTCTCTCTCTCTCTCTCTCTCTCTCTCTCTCTCTCTCTCTCTCTCTCTCTCTCTCTCTCTCTCTCTCTCTTCTCTTTCTCTCTCTTTCTCTTTCTCTCTCTCTCTCTTTCTCTTTCTCTCTCTCTCTCTCTCTCTTTCTCTTTCTCTCTCTCTCTTTCTCTTTCTCTCTCTCTCTCTCTCTTTTTCTTTCTCTCTCTCTCTCTTTCTCTTTCTCTCTCTCTCTCAGCGGTTGTTGCCTGCCTCTTCTTTATCACCATCCTACAGCGTGCAAGCCGCCTGCTTAACCTCTCTCTCCCTACGTCTCTCTTTCTCTTTTTATCTATCTAACTTTATCTCTGTAGTCCTTGCAAACATGAGAGAGATTATCTCTAATATTTTACATATAACAGCGCAATTGGATGGAAAACTCAAGCATAGGAAATTATAAGATCATTTAATGCAAACATCGATTTCGTCTTTCTACTCAAATGTCAACGGCTAGCAGGTGCCATCTGTTGCACTGTCAACATGTAGATAAAAGACATCAAAACTATGAGATGCTATGCAATGCACTAAACTGAGACTTAAAGAAGAATTTTCCATATTGTGCATTGAACAAGCTTGTCCAATTCCAACCAGAGGTTCCTCTCTCGGCTTCATAGCCTCTCAAATCCAATTTCACAAGTCGTATTTAGATCCTAGCTAGAATAGTAAGCTCAATGACTGTAAAAAGAGATCGATAAAAAATCACTTGCAGACCCTACAAGTCGGCCAATCTGAAAATTCTCACATGCTGCGATGGCATGTAGAGATTCATTACTGCATTGCAGAAGCTCCAATTGTTGGAGGGTGTGATAATTCCTAGCTAAATACGCAAGACCGTGGCTAGATACATCATCATTTCCATAAACTAAAGGAGCGTTTAGAGTTTTCAAATCATCACTGCTCTCATGCTCTTCAGCCATCGCTCGATTTTGACCTCCTTTAGACACAGGCCCCAAATCTTTCATGCTTGGATCCCCATCAACTTTTATGTTGATAGAGAGTTCATACGACGTAACAGATTTATCTTTAAACATTCATCAAGTGCAGTGAGAGACAACTATTGAACATGGAGAAAGTGCTTAATAGACAATGGATCATATGCATCAACGTCCAAATGGACTCTGAGGCATCTATGACTGAAAAGTACATTAATAGAACTTGGGCTTTTGGGTACTGCAGAACGTCATGCAGGAGTTAGATCAATATATATCAGATTAGGAAACCTCACAGATATGTCCCTACTCTCCACAAATTCCTAGTCCAAAACCTTGACAGTTGTGCGTAGCACAGCTTGCAATCGCATCCGTCTGAAATTATAAAGCGATTGCAATCCAAAACATCCAGCAAATTAGACATGCGTTGTACATCATGAAATCCTATGAAGGTATAGGTTATCTGATATTCCATCAAAGTACGTACGTTCTTTGTGGCAGAATTCGAAGAAAAAGAATGAGAAATGTATCGAAAAAGACAAAAAACCACCACTATTGGATACCAGTATCATACACGAGAAGTAAAAAAGCTCTCTCTACAGCCTTAGCCCATAATTCTCTCTCGTGAAAATCTTGAGCAATGACTACGCGTGCAAGTTTTTGATGCAGCTGCTAGAGGTGAGCGAGAAGGGGGGGGGGGGGAATACAAGAGTTACAGGACACTCTCTCTCTCTGCATCCCATCCATAGAACAGATTGTCAAACGGATAGAAACAGAGCTTGTCATGGAGATGGTGAAGCACGAGTACTTGCGTGAGCGTCTCGTTGATACAATGCATGTAATGAATATAGAAGTTCATCGAATCTCTCTCTCTCTCTTTCTCTCTCGTACACACCTACAGACAGAGGAGCATTAGAAAAGAAAAACACATTTCTTAATACATATATATACATACATAGGAACCTATGTGCGCATGCACTCAAGTAGATAACTAAGACATATACCTACTTAACTAATACACATCACACGCACTATGCATTTACTAGTTAACTAGTACACACACTTAGTTAATTAACACACATAACTTCACTTATGCACACATAAAATTTAGTTAGTATTCTAATAAAATATTTTCATAAAAAACAATAAAATAGCTATTAATTTATTAAGTTATTTAATGTATATGTTATAATTAATAATTATTATAATTAGTCATTGATAATTATTTAATTAGCCATTTAGTTATTTATCATAGTTATTTAAGAGTTATTTTTAATAATTATTTAATAACTAATTAAACATATGTTAATCACGAAGTGACAAAGGTTTATAAGCACAAATTTACACATGGGTTTAACAAAGGACTTAGGATAAAGTAACTATTTTAAATTGATAATCTAAGGTAAATAATCACATAGATTAATAATAGGGTAGGATGATTTTACTATGAAAAATAAATAGGTATATTCAAAAAGTAAGTATACATATGGTTCTTGAACTTACCTATAGGCAAACTCATAGGAACAAATTCTTATACTCTCAATGTTTTCTTGTTCATCAAAGGAGGCAAGCATAAAGGCCTAATAACTCACTACTCATATCTAACACAACTAAACCACATTTATTTAACAACATAAATACAGTTAAGCAGACAAGTATAGATGTACAAGAGTAGGAATTTTTTTAGGAATACATAATTATATACATATCTTAATTTCTTTAAGAAATCACATATACAAGAACATAAACATAAAGATCCATAGTCATTGTAATACATTCACACCCTTGTAATCAACATCAATGTTCATGCATACACATGACACATACCCATGCATATACACACATATGAGCATGATTAAAATATATGTCATAATACTTCCTTGTATCCAACTATAAACTTGAGGCTTTTAGATAAGAAGATCTTTGTTCAATTCAGCTCCTAATGATTTTTATCGCCTGCAGGTACCAAGAGAGAAACATCAGTCATTTTAAATCAATACATTAAAAATTTTGTGAGGGAGATATCATTTAACCGACTATAAATCAAAATATTTTAATTTTTCCATATGACAATTAAAGTGAGGAAATCCTTCCAATAGCGCACAAGTTCGACAGAAGACCAACAATATTCAAACAGGCACAAAAATGTGAAGTTTTGCTCTCGGGTTCGCGGTATGTTTAAAACTCACCGTCAGTATGGGCGTCGGTATGGGTGTCGGTATAGGCATTCGTAGTTCCTAGTAAATTACCAACGCTTATACCAATGCTCATACTGATGCCTATACCGACGCATATACCGACACATATACCTGCGGGTGCGGGCCACACCGAAGATGCGTTTAAAACGGTCATACCGACGGTCACTTGACCATCGGTATCTCTAAATGATATTTTCCGAGGCCCATACCAACGCCGACTATGATCGTCGGTATATGCAGCATCGGTATGCCCCTCATATGTTGTAGTGAATGCTATTTTTGATGATGCTGATGTGTTGACACTTGATAGTACTATGCCATCTGAGATACCACATAGAGAATGGTTCTCTAATTATGCAGCAAAGTCTCTTGGTACCGTGAGACTTGGTGACTCTTACCAGTGTGATGTTGTGGGGATTGGAGATGTGGTTGTGCAGTTCATTGATGGTTCAAAATTTACTATGCATAATGTACGCCATGTACCTCAGTTATCATGTAGTTTGATGTCAGTTGGTCAACTTGATGACCTTGGTTACAAGGTGGTCTTCTATGCTCAATCCTTTCCTATATCAAAGGGAAATATGGTTATTGCAAAAGGAAGCAAAGTTGGCTCACTTTATCCTTTATTTGTATCTGTTGGCAGTAGTCAAGGAACTGAAGGAGTCACAAGACAAGGAAGCCTACGAAGGGAGTCAGAGCAAAGAGAAAGCACAAGCAGACATAGTAGTCAAAGAAGATCTGGCAAGTAGGCCATTTAAATTTTTCAGGCATCAAAGAGTTGGGCACACAAGAAGAAGGAACAAGTAGGGAGCTCCAGGAAATGTATGTCAAAACGTTAGAAGAAATCCCTACAAAAATAGTGATTTTCATCACTAAAAACCATTGTAAATACCATTTCATATTTTTGTAACTCCATTTTGTGCAAGCCCAGGAGTCCTTGAGCTTGAGGAGCTTTAGAAGTACCTACCTATCAGTTTTCACATTTTTTAGACTCCATTTGAACCTCCAAATATGGTAGAGAACCTAATTTTTAACTAGGCCGGACACTAGGTCTGGACAAGGCCAAAACCTAGTCAAAAACTATAAATAGAGCTAGAGAGCTCATTTTTGGGGGGAGCTTGTAATTGATTTGAACTTGTATGAGCTTTTTGAAAGTAATCTAAAGAACTCCATTGCTTCTCACGCTTTGTCTTGCTCTGTGTGCACGTGTGTGTGTATGTGTGTGCATGTCAGTGTGCTTTGCACTCACGCACTTGTGCCTTCACTTGCTCGAGGTCATCATACCATCCTCACATCTTCCCGGATTGACATTAAATGAGGTGTGACTCATCACTGAGCTACACCAAATTTTGGCGCCCTTGGTGGGGATCGAGCTTTGAGGACGAGCGTGTGATGGTAAGATGTAGAGTTGACGCGTTGGAGTTATAGGTATTTTCTTCACCTTTTTCCTATTTTCTCTTGTTTTCTCATCACCATCATCATCCTCACCATCTCCTACATCCATCTCCATCATCGCGAAAAATTGTAGTTTTTGGTCATATCACCCCACCCATACCATACCCCTCATTTCACTTGTGAGAGAGAGCGAGAGAGCGTTTGTGTGCTTGTGATTTTCTGTGTTTTTTGAGATTTTCTGTAGGAATCAACATCCCCAACAGCTGCACCAACTCCAGCAGGTAAAAAATTTGACTGTGCAGGTCCTGAGACGATGACCTCTCTCAATCGCGACCGACAGAAAAAATGATCTTTTTGCTAAACAAAGTACATAACCATAATCTACAGGCCTAGAGCTTCCCAAATGTGTGCTTAAAATTTTAAAATTCCTCAGATTTCTGTCAATCGCGATCGCCTTGTCAATCGCGATCGACAAACCACGACGGACACATGCCGACAACTCTGACAATCGCGACCGACACGTCAATCGCGACCGACAGAGTCAACGACCGACTGACCACGACTGACAGAACCTACGCGTGACACGTGTCAATCGTGATGGAGCCATCAATCGCGATCGACCAGTCAATCGCGACAGACAGTCCCGATGGACCTGTCAATCGAGATTGACCCAGTCAACGATTGCTTGACCACGACGGACAGACCCTCGCGACAGACCTGTCAATCATGATTGACCCATCAATCGCGACTAACAGAGTCAACGACCCTTTGACCACGATTGATTGAAAATCCGAGCCACGTGTCAATCGCATTTGACCCATCAATCATGAGTGACAGCCACGACGGACCTGTCAATCGCGACCGACACATCGATCGCGACTGACCTATCAATCACTATTGACAGAGCTTGTGAACACGATTGACGGGCAAATTTGGCTAATATTTTAGGGCGAAAAAGAGTGGTCTATTTTTGACAAATTGTGGAACAAATACTAGGGTTCATCATTTCTTGTGAGGCCGATACCCCAAAGCTTTTCGAGAAGTCCTGTCTGCTTGCTAACCTGTTTAAAATCCTGATTTGGCCCCAAAACCCTGAATGGACATAACCTCCTCATACGAAATCCGATTGCGGTGATTTTTGTTTTGTTGGAGTTCTTGGGAGTCAAAGGGTTCAATGCTTTAGCTTCTGGGAGGTAAAAGCTTCAATGCTAGAGTTCATGGGAGGAAAATGCTTCAAGGTTTCACGTTCATGGGCCACAAAGGCTTCAACACTATGGAGGCATTAGCATCTAGAAGTGAAAGCGAAAGTGGAGCTGGTGTATTGGAGTTGACAATGCAAACACTATGGCTTCATGCACCAACCTTGAATGAATATTTTCTTATAATAAGTTTCTTTGGAAGTTCAAGATTATAGTTATATTTGATTCTTATAATCTTTTGGACATGGGAATTGAGTGAGAGCCAAAACCTACATTTGACCCATTGGATCCACGTACGATGATTCTCCCGAATGCAAAGCTTCTACAAGATTGGAAGATAAGGAATGAAAATGCACTAAATGCTATAGTGAAAACTCTACGGTCTCTATTCTATCTTGTATTCAACATATATCCAAGGAAACTGATCATGGAGTATATTGAGGGGTCACTATGAGGCAAGGAACCAAACATCCATTCAAAATTATAAAATCAATTGGAATTAGAGAAGCTTGCAGAAAGAGAGAAGGTTAAGTCATCCATTACTCAGAGCAAGAAGCCATGTGGTTAATGAGAGAGGTCACTCTAGTTCTATGAAGCCTCAACAAGAACTCATCACAATGACAAGGACAATATGGAAGGAGATGCAAAAGCAAGTTATTGTCCTTCATTACGTACCTATAGTGAATGGAATGAAGGAACCTTGTAAAGCTTGCATGATGGGCAAGCAATAGAGAGAGAGACATTCCTAGAAGAAAGCAAGAGTATGTCAAAGTCTCCTCTAGTGTTGGTATATGCTAACTTGTGTGGTAAGATGTCTATACAGACCTTGGGAGGATCTTCCTACCTTTTGATCGTGGATGACTATAGTAATAAGATGTTGAGGTACTTTCTTTGTGAGAAGGCTCAAGCTTTTGGTAAGATCAAAGAACAACTAGAACTTGTTGAAAATGCACCATGGAAAAGTATGAAGAAGCTTGGAATAGGAGGTGGTGGTGAGCTCTACTCAAAGGAGTTGGAAGCCTTTTGCAAGGTCAAAGGGATAAAGTGTCCTATGGTGATACCTCACTCACCACATCAAGATGACCTTATAGAATGCAAGAGTCACACCATTGTTGAGATAGCAATGTGTGCGAGGGGAGCCATGGGCTTTCTTAATCCATTGAAGAAAAATCACCATGAATCTTACATGGGTAAGAATCCACGTGTCTCACACTTTGGAATTTTTGAGAGTATTTGCTATGGTCTTGTCCTAGGTTAAAGGAAGAACAAGTTGGAACCAAAAATCAAGAGATGCATTGTAAGAAAGTAGACCTATGATCTAAGGGTCCAGCCAATTTAGACAGATATGAAATCAAACACCGTCTAGTCGCCCGTGTATATGACCTAAGATCTTGAGACTAGACTTAGTAGAAGGTCATGTGTATAAAAAGTAGACTTAGCCTAGTGGTTACGTCTCAAGGGTGTGAAGGAGGAGGTCTTGGGTTCAACCCCCATGGTGTACATGGGAAGAGTATTTTGTCCAAAGAGATCTAGAGCCTAGCTGTTTTGTGAAATCATGGTTCATAGGGTAATGCTACTAGATAATCGAAGATGCATCAGCATTTAAGTACATGGATGGTTAGAATCCACTTGTCCAAGAAGGTAGTCCTTTGGAGAGAGCTATATATAGAGGCATATGGTTGGGAGGAGATTAATCTCTCTAGCACATGGTGGCGGTAATTTTCATTCTCTTGCATTGGTATCCGACCTCTAGGCAAGCTACCATAGGGACCTTGATGGTTCATCACCAATGGAAGAGGATTTGTAGCTTAAAGCCCAAGTAAGAAGTAGTCATGGAGATGTTACATTCTCCACCAATGCACCACGTAATGTTGGTTCCTCAACCAAAGGCAAGAGTGCAAAGAGGAGTAGTAAGATGAAGTTTTGAGGACATTTCTTCCATTGCAAAAGGAAGGGATAGAAAATTGTACGTTTTCATGTCGAGAGGATAGATGAAGAGTGTAATGAGTAGACAATAGATGTAACTCAAGCAAAGTTGGTATGCTCCTCAAAACAACAAGAGTCAATTTTGGATCATGGGTACTAGACAATGGTGCATCTCGCCATATGGTTAATGAGAGAGGTCACTCTAGTTCTATGAAGCCTCAACAAGAACTCATCACAATGACAAGGACAATATGGAAGGAGATGCAAAAGCAAGTTATTGTCCTTCATTACGTACCTATAGTGAATGGAATGAAGGAACCTTGTAAAGCTTGCATGATGGGCAAGCAATAGAGAGAGAGACATTCCTAGAAGAAAGAAAGAGTATGTCAAAGTCTCCTCTAGTATTGGTATATGCTAACTTGTGTAGTAAGATGTCTATATAGACCTTGGGAGGATCTTCCTACCTTTTGATCGTGGATGACTATAGTAATAAGATGTTGATGTACTTTCTTTGTGAGAAGGCTCAAGCTTTTGGTAAGATCAAAGAACAACTAGAACTTGTTGAAAATGCACCATGGAAAAGTATGAAGAATCTTTGAATAGGAGGTGGTGGTGAGCTCTACTCACAGGAGTTGGAAGCCTTTTGCAAGGGCAAAGGGATAAAGTGTCATATGGTGATACCTCACTCACCACATCAAGATGACCTTATAGAATGCAAGATTCACACCATTGTTGAGATAGCAATGTGTGTGAGGGGAGACATGGGCTTTCTTAATCTATTGAAGAAAAATCACCATGAATCTTACATGGGTAAGGATCCATGTGTCTCACACTTTGGAATTTTTGAGAGTATTTGCTATGCTCTTGTCCTAGGTTAAAGGAAGAACAAGTTGGAACCAAAAATCAATAGATGCATTGTAAGAAAGTAGACCTATGATCTAAGGGTCCAGCCAATTTAGACAGATGTGAAATCAAACACCGTTTGGTCGCCCATGTATATGACCAAAGATCTTGAGGCTAGACTTACTAGAAGGTCATGTGTATAAAAAGTAGACTTAGCCTAGTGGTTACGTCTCAAGGGTGTGAAGGAGGAGGTCTTGGGTTCAACCCCATGGTGTACATGGGAAGAGTATTTTGTCCAAAGAGATCTAGAGCCTTCTAGAAAAATCTACTTGAGTTATCTCGAGTTAACTAGGACACTTGGCACACATGCAGTTACATGGCCGACACATGGATGGTTAGAATCCACTTGTCCAAGAAGGTAGTCCTTTGGAGAGAGCTATATATAGAGGCATATGGTTGGGAGGAGATTAATCTCTCTAGCACATGGTGGTGGCGGTAATTGTCGTTCTCTTGCATTGGTATCCAACCTCTAGGCAAGCTACCATAGGGACCTTGATGGTTCATCACCTTTCTCAAGCTTTGAGCAAGCTTCCATGGAGTTCTTGAAATCTATGGAGAAGATGATGCATCCATTGGCGCTTCTATTCTTGATATCTATTATTTTTGTGTTCGAATTTCTCATGCATTGAATTTCTATTCATTGCATTCATGGTCATGTGCTTCTTTTTGAAAAAGAAGAATTTCTTCTAAAGAAGCGCAACAAAGCGGGTTGGGTTTGAGCTCGTGATGTATAGATTAAGCAGAGATGGCATAGCCACGAAGAACGCTCATTTGGTATTATCATTTATCATTATATGATAAAAAAAAAGGTTGCTATCAATGCAATTTTTACATGCACTCAGATAGCGTGTTGCTCAGACCATTACTATTCAGCATCATTTCGAGGTTTTGGTGCAGTCTTCACCTGTTATATGCAATAGCTTCTGTCGTACGAGAAAGCAAAATAAATTTGTATTGTCGTGAACTCTCCACGGGAGGAGAAAGACGATGAGCTAGCCATGCATGGCACAATGTGCGTTAACAAATCTAATTCTAGGAAGTTTTATTTTATCTCTGTTATGACCCAATGAGTGATTGAATAACGAGACAAGGAAAACTCCTTTTGCATTCTACTCCGCAGCCATCCCGTTTTCAACTCGTTACCTCACCTCAGGGAAACATACGTGAAAGCCAATGTGAGCTTGACACTCATGCTCTTGACATAAGAGGTTTTTGTTTCTCTACATATAGGAATTTTTTTCTCTTTTCGAAATCCGCTAGTAAAAGAAAATCATTTCATCTATGTTGCATTCCTTGCGTGTGCCATTAAGTTCATGGCTCAAACGCACGACCTGCCGCACATGATGCCATGGGTTAGCCGCACATGATGCCATGGGTAAAAGGGTCTATGCTGGGCAGCAATCAATCCGCCGACCGTGAAAGCCAATGTGAGCTTGACACTCATGCTCTTGACATAAGATTTCCATCAGAACTAGAATCTTAGCCAATTGTGAGACGATTTTGCATCATTTCTTGACCTCGAGAAAAGCAACACTCAAAGACGAAGGAAAAAGTGAAGTTGTGGAGTTCATCTACTCCTGAAGGGTTTGCCACATCGTATTTCTAGCACCCTCTGCTAAAATCAAGTCTACATCAAAGCAACATAAAATCAGGAAGTACTCTTGTGAAATTGTGCATCGTTCTTTTGATTTTATCATGCACCACTCACATTAGGAAATCTAAAGAAAGTTAATAATCGAATGTGTGCAATGAAGGTACTAAAGCTAAGTCACACTTATGAGTAGCATAAGCATATCTATGAATGTTTTGATACCACTTTCATGCGTATTTTTGTTCATGTTTAGACACCTATACCATCAAGTGCACTACATGCATATGCAAGAATGATTTCAATTCTAACTCCCAATTATGGGTAGCATCCCAATTTTGGTAATGGTGCACAAGGAGTGATTGTTTTGAAATTATCTCCAGTCATAGTGACAACAACAAGAGATGCTGAAGGAATTATTTGCTTGAAGTTGTAGGCTTCATTCTTGGTAGGCGGCGAGGTAAGAGTGACATAGAGATTTGCCATAAGGGCGTCATCTCTAACCTCCTACTGCCTATCATTCATATGTTAAGGCAAGCATTCAATGAAACTAGCAAGTTGGTGGCAATCCGATACATCAAAAAGTTAAGCAAAATTTACGAGTCGCTGTGAAATGGCACAATTTTTGAACGAAAAGGAGGTGTAGGCTTTCACGTTATTAATTGTCGTCTCTATGACTTGATCTCTAACTAATTGCAGCATTGATCATCGTATTTAAGAATTGATCTATGAAGATATTTGGTGAACACATCGTCTTTGAAGGATTCGGAAGGGATGAGACACTTCTTTAAGCTAATATACAAATGGAGAGAGGGAGAGGGAGAGAGAGAGATACGATATCATTACCTATCATTTTATGTCATGACTTGTATAAGATCATACATTTTGCAAAATATGAGAATGATTTAGCATGTGTGGTTTATGATTCTCATGTTATTTCAAATGCAAAACTTTGGCATGCATGTGTTAGAAGGAAGCCGCTGTAGATTCCATTTTGTGGAAATCATTTTGTACTTTATCTAAAATTTTTGAAAAAAATCTAAAATCTTTGTAATTATCTATGCCTTGATTGTTGATGTTCCCATTCGCTATGATTTTTTGAAGTCTTAATGCTTCAGGTACTTTCTTCAAACCATTAACTATTTGATTTCCTATAATATAGATGAAAAAGATAGTGGTGTACAATGTATTATATTTCCGCAATGCCAATTGCCAACCCATGTAATGTCAGCAAGTAATATATTGATCATGATTCTAGTGTCAAATACTATTGCTATTTTTTCTATCATCTTTAGTGCTACTTTTCTATATGAACCTGGAGTATCAATTGTGGAGATGTACTTCAAGTATTTTAGATTGAACATAGTTTGATATTTTTGGTAGGGAGTAGAAACCTATGTTCTGACTATTAGTAGTCAAACTCCCCATTCCCACACTCAAGTTTGCACATAGGAGAAGTCATTGCAAAAATTAGTAACTATGGTGGGGTGCTGGCAAGTTCAGATTGTAATTAAATTGTTTGGGTTGATCAAGGAAATGGAGGGATGGCATAGCAATGCATTCTAATACTTAGTTTTATTTCTTTAATGAAGAATTAGAGAACTTAGCCACATCAAAAACCTCTACATTGGAAGCCAAAGAAGGATCTGAAAATGCGGTTTTGGGAAGTGTGCATATCCTCATAGGAATTGCTTTTGCTAATGGAAAAAGGGGTAGTTCCATACTCAATGATTACAAAACTTCAAGAGGTACATGTGACATTTGAGGCTACTAAATTGCAAGTGGAAAGAGGCAGGCAACCAAGTGGAGAATCAAAGAGGGTGCAAACAAAGAAACCCTGGAATGACACAAAGTCTTCTTTATTTTTTCGAGTTGGAGTAGTTGAAGGTGGATCCAAAAGTACAAAGAGAGGGGCATAATCCAATTTTGAATACTACTAATATAATTTTGGGTTAAGGCAACCAAGATTCAAATGAAGAGGTTGGAGACTTCTTTCCTTTAGTGCCTATGGACGAGGAGTGGTAGACTTGGAGAACTCCTCTAGATATGGAAGTTCTTGATCATAGAATTATTTAAATTCAATTTAATTGCTTTAGTGGCAAGGCAGCTGACGACCCAAATGTTCATGTTTGGCTATTTGATACACAATATGCTCTATTAGAAGGTGGGTAGGATGATGTCCAAAAATGTCAAGCATTTTAGGCTATATTGGGTGGGAAATCTATCAAATGGCTAGTGGAGTTCACTTCACATATTTTCCCTACTTATAATACCTTGTGAAATGTTTTTTTGTGTGAAGTATATGGTTCAAAAATTCCTTTATAATATTCTGGACTATGCTTCCTTGTTTCAAAGCATCTTGAGACTGATCCTTATTAAGAGAACATCATCCGGAAGATACGGTGCATAGTTGGTTCATTGAAGGACTTAACCCTATGCTCAAAGAAAATATTTGCCTTTATGCCCTAGATGGTACGTGAACATTGGATTAAATATTGATGTGATCGATCAACTTGAGCAGAACTAAAGGTGGACAATCCATTCATGAAGTAGACATTGGATATTGTAACTCTTACGTTGATACCACCTAAAAAGATAATAAATTATTTTGAGTAAGTTATGTCCAAATGTGGGACATATTATAACAAATTGTGTTCTAAATCAGTTGTATTGTACTATTTGTAATGTAATGGATCATGGTGCAAAGCAATGTATGTTTAATGCCCATAAGTGAGCTAGTTTGGATAATTAGGTACAACCTGACATATCACAAACTCGTGCTTTGTATTATCAACCATTTGTGAATACTATCTATCATCCTATGGAAATAGGTAATAATATAGGGGTTAATGGTCCTATTAATTCACCTCCTTTTGGACAATTCAAACTAAACTATCAAGGTTATGGATGGGATAAAAACCTTTCAACAAGAACTAAAGAGAATGCCATAATTACTAGAAGGATTCTAAGGGATTGCACAGCTTATTCCGTATGGAATTTGGACACATGTTAAATTGTCCAGAGCCATAAGAATATGTATGAAGAAAGCAAGAAGCTAAATTAAAATCATCGATGAAGAACATGGTCATAATTTTCTATAAGGAACCAATGACAATAATTATTATTTGGTCTAGAAATCATCATTAGTCCAAGAACCTAGTTCTCTATTCCAAAATCTGAGAACTACACAAGATGTACAAACAAGCATCCGATTGTGTTGCTTAGGTAGCTCCACACTTTTCATTTTTGGAGTAATATGCTTTGACTAGTACAAAGAATCTTATCCCAAAACAGGCTATAATGCACACTAAAGGATATGTAGATCGAATCATGGTTCTAGACACACAAATAACTAAGTAGCCTATTGCTAAAGGGATGGAATTAGTGACTACACAACATGTTTCTTCCCAAAAAGTGCGACTAGAATCTACAAATTCTACCATTGTTCTAGATTCTTGGATGGTATTATGTAAGTCTACTATTCAAATGTCATTAAATGAGCTCTTAGATCTAGTTTTAGATTTTAGGGAAGCACTATTAGTAGAAGCTCAATCAATAGTGTAGATTTCAACCTTGGATTGTACAACATCTGAAACTATAGTGATGGTTAATCAAGTGGAAACAATTGAAGAAAAGTTGATGAGTTATTTTGTTCCATTGATCATAGTTTGGTGCAAGTCCATAACAGTTTCTAGAGTTCTAATTGATGGGGGATCTAGAGTTAACATTACCACTTTGCAGATTTATTAGTAGATGATGTGGACATATATCTAACTAAGATTTCCATCAGAACTAGAATCTGAGCCAACTGTGAGATGATTTTGCACCATTTCTTGACCTCGAGAAAAGCAACACTCAAAGATGAAGGAAAAAGTGAAGCTGTGGAGTTCATCTACTCCTGAAGGGTTTGCCACATCGTATTTCTAGTCCCCTCTCCTAGAATCGAGTCTACATTAAAGCAACATAAAATCGGGAAGTACTCTTGTGAAATTGTGCATTGTTCTTTTGATTTTATCATGCACCACTCACATTAGGAATTCTAAAGAAAGTTAATAATGGAATGTGTGCAATGAGGGTGCTAAAGCTAAGTTACACTTATGAGTAGCATAAGCATATTTTTTAATGTTTCAATACAACTTTCATGAGTATCTTCATTCATGTTTAGACACCTATAGCATCAAGTGCATTGCGTGTGTATGCAAGAATGATTTCAATTATTACTCATGGGCCTGATGCATGGATGGTAGAACCAACGACTTTAGCTTTAAACATTGACGGTACCATGTAGCAATGGGAGGAAGGAATTTGAAGATAGGTTGTTGAAAGTAGATCATAACCTCGGACATTTTCTAAATGGCCAGAATGAGGTATCTGAGCTTCATCAATTCTTTGACGTGGTTCAAAATCACCTGTGGGCTATTTTGGACTTACTTTGAAAGTCCAAAGATGTAGGTACAACTATCCTTGGTAGCCGTGTTAATATGATAGCAACCTCGCCTACAACTGTCTGTTTTGGAAAAGGATAAGGATCCATCCATTTCTTAAATCAACTTGTTTCACTCAACTAGTAGTTTGAGTCATCCTAGTTTGAGGACTCATACCACTTTTCTTTTTGCAAATACTTTGGGGTAATCAGTAGGTATAAGCCATCTATCAGATCTTTCTTTAGGGAAAGATCTGCGTCTTCCTTACTTATTAGGTGAAGATAGGGATCGAAATAAGGATGCAATCTCAATATTCTTGGAGAACTGGAACGATGTCCACCTACTCAGGAACACTACTGCCACATTTACATGCTTTTTCTGATCACTACCACCAGATTTACATGCTTCTTTTGACTTTGACTAGGCATGTTGCTATGACATGTGTGTCCGCTAGTGGATTTTGCTTCATTCTAGGTAGCTCATGTGTATCTTGGTTGAGCAAGAAGCAACCTATTGTGGCCACTTCAAGTTGTGGGGCTAAGTATAGGGTAGCTTTCACAACAACTATTGAGTGTGTGTGGCTCAGACACCTTATGGCTCATTGGACCAGGGAGGTGGCTCACCACAAGGTGGACATTTGGGATGGGGGGTGGGGGGGTTGGGGGGGGTTGGGGGAGGGTTAGATATACTCAATAATTCACCCTCAAATGACCACAAGCACCCATAGGGGTGAGAGAGTAGGACCTCTAGTTGTGGAGATATTGTTTGATTGTATATTTTACCAACTATTTTGTATCACTAGTTGACTACATTTATCTATATTGAATCCCCTTGTATAAGTTATATAAGCATGACCCATGTATAGGTTTGCATGTCATTGAACACTATTATGCCCATCATCTACAGTCACTCTAGATCACCATCTAACCTCCACTTTGGGAGCACATGGGTAGACAACAACATTGTTGTAGCTGCATTACTCTTGGCAATTCGAGATTTTGAGTTCTCTATCTCTCGGTAAGTGTATATCTATGTCTACATTTTTCTGCCAGCTCTATCTATTGATCTATTATGTTGTGCTGTTTTTTCTTACATTTCCATGTTGTTAAACGTTTATCTTAATCTTTGCATCATACTAGAGTTTTTGTAACTCTTTAGCTTATGTGATTTATGAGTAGCCTCCCAACTTCGGTAATGTTGTAGAGTGAATGATTGTTTTGCAATTATCTCTAGTGATCGTGAAACAAGAGGTGATGTTGAAGAAATTATTTGCTTTAAGTTGTAGGCTTCAGTCTTGGTAAGGGACAAGGTAAGAGTGACATAGAGATTGGCCATAAGGGCTTCCGCTCTAACCTATTGCTACCTATCAATTCATATGTTAAGACAAGCGTTCAATGAAACTAGCAAGTTACCAATAATCCAATGAATCAAAAAAATAAGAAGAAAAACTAGTAGGAATGGATAAGTTAAAGTAAAAATGGAATCCATGAGGAATAAAATCCATGCCCCAAAATCAAATGGTATTCTATCCTCCAATATTAAAGGCACTCAAAACATATCAACGGAAGATAATGTGTAATCATGATCTTAATTCACACTCAGATAGAGGATATGTATGCTAAAAAGAAACCGAAAATAAATATGCAAAGAGACTAGAAGAAACACACGATTGGGTGCAATCTCCCCCATGCACTCTGATTTGAGAGTCCATAGAGCGCATGTATTTATAGGATTTTTCATGATGTTCAAAATACTGATTTCAGTGAGGCGACTTTAAAAAGCATTCATGAAAGTAAAAGGTTCTCTTTTGTGGAGAGCCTTTGCTTTTATTAATAGAGATCATGGTCTACAATGATCCTTATCCTAACCACTAGTTTACATGAGTTTATTCTAAACTATATAAAGTATAAATCTGATTACTGATGTCTATCCTTTCATGCCTTTCATGCCCTCACGAACCTTAAAATACTATATCAAAAACACCAAAACATAAGAATAAATTTATAAACTAACACTCCAAAAATTCCTTGTTCAACACATTCCATAATTCATAACATGTCCCTTAGTAAAAAAAGAACCTCACCTTAGTTGATAAAACAGAAATAAACATGGATGGCTAGTGACATGTTCCAGCAGTAAATAAAAATAAGCATGTTCCATGTAAAAAAACATGCATGGAAATGTTTACGGGCGCATTAAACTAGTAAGATTATTTATAAGGTGCTAACTTAGTCTCTAAGTTAGTCAATTAAAAATGTTTATTACTAGCTATTCAAAAATTTTTTGGGATTTATTCATCATTCACTATCTAGAATATGCTCAAAATATTTTTATTTAGTTTGTAAAGTGTTACTAAAGTATGCTCTTACGTAGTGAATTCTATGTGTAGATGCATCACATATAAAGAGCTAGAAGATTAAAGAAAGGCCAAAATCAAAGTTGATGATCAAAGAAATTTAGCCTAGTGAAGAGGTTGTTGTTGCAGATGTTGTTATTACAAACAGATCTTTTTGATAATTTATTGGTACTCTTTGTCCGCATCATGAGCAAAACAAATAGTTTCATAAAGTGATGTAGGTTGGCATGAGTGAAGCTTTGCTTGAATCTCCTTATCTAAACCATCATACTTCTTCTTCATGTTATCTTCCAAAACATCTTCAAGAAGGTAGAGAAATACTAAATATTGCCACAAATAGTCTGTATAGGTTGTAAATGTATCACCTTCCATCCATGTATAAGTAGCCCTCAATCGTTGAACATGTAGGTGGAACTATAGGGGAAGAAAAGATTCCTTACGCATTTCTTGAAGAGCCCTTCATGTCCTCTAAAATGTGCACTATGACAAATGACATTCCACAAAAGTTGAGCCCCTCCTACTAAATAGTTAGTGGAAAATTTGACTTTTTCATTTTAGCATATGATTCATCAGAATAGAAATCGTCAAATTGTGATAACCATGAACAAACTAAAGGGCCATCATTATGGCCATCAAACCATAGAATAATTTTTAACACAAATCTTAGAATGTGTGCCATTAGATTGCATAGAGACGATAGCTCTTTCAACCAGTGCAAGGTTATCTTCATTTGATTGCATCTTCTTAAGTACATCGCGTTGCCGAATCTCATTTTGAGCACCTCAAAGTTCGTGCTGCAAGAGCTCTACTTGTTGCCGGAGTGGTAGCTTGGGTGGAGGTGACTCACCGAGATCCTACATTGTGTTCATAGGATCCACGGATATGTAGAGAACAAAACCCTCTTGTTAAATATGTAAAAACAATTTTGAGATTGCTTGAACTAATATGTAAAAATAATTTTGAAATTTTTTGAGTTCTCTCTCTCAATGAGTGCCTATCTTTGTGAACGTTTTTCTCACATCTCTCTCTACTATTCTATTCCATTGAGCTTTTATTTGTTACAGTTGCACGTTGTTAAATGTTCAGCATAATCTCTGCATCATAGTAGATTTCGTGCAACACTTTAGCGTGCGTGCTTTATGGGTAGCATCCCAATTTTGGTAATGGTGCACAGTGAGTGATTGTTTTGCAATTATCTCCAGTCATAGTGATCTGTGCATTGATCGTCATATCTATGAATTGATCTGTGAAGATATTCGGAAGGGATGAGAGAGAGAGAGAGAGAGAGAGAGAGAGAATTTGGAGATTCGGGTCGGGGAGAGCAACGTCCACCAGGTCGATACTCTCATGACGATTTGTGGTGATATACATGATAGAGGGTACTATTTTTTAGATATACATGATAGAGGTCGATATACATGATAGAGGGTACTATTCTATGAACATATTTTTTACTTCTATGAACATACACTTATTCGGGGCAACCATGAAAGCAGAAAAGATTACACAAGTGTATCGATTATATGATGAATGTCTTCGCAAATATGGATCTGTAAATGCATGGCAATATTGCATAGATATTTTTTATTACCTCAGCCTGGACCATTGATTGAAAGTCCGATATCCAATGTTAATGGTGGACGTTCACCTAACACTCACACATAAGATGAGATTAGGACTAACACTCACCGCACGAAGTGGCTATGTGATCTTGTATGGTCAGATCTTGTAAAGACTTGACCTCTAGGGATATCTTGACACCCCTGATCTAACAATAGCTGGGGTGGAGGTCCACGGATTGCTCTGAAAGTAGTTTTAGCATGGTTGATTTTTGAACCTGACGCCACACAAAAGGTGTCGAGGCAACTCCAGAACACCGCAATGTTGTTCATATCATTATGTACAAAAGCATTCATGTCATCGGCAAAGAGTCTTGCTATCATTTGGTCGTGATCTAGAGGTAGGGAAAGACCTTAAGATTGCCAGCATCCATGTGATACTTTAATAGGCGAGTGAGGCCATCCGAGGCAATAGCGAAGAGTAGTGGAGCCAGAGGGTAGCCTTGCCTGATAGATCTTTTTAAATGTATGGGCTTAGAGAGCTTACCGTTGATATTTATTCTCGTTGAAGTGTTTTCGAGTAGAGTGGAAACCATCTTCGTGAACTTTTGGCTGCATCCAAGGTCTTTCAGTGATTCAATAATAAAGTCCCATTCCAATCTGTCATATGCTTTGTCGAAGCCGATCTTAATGAATACGAGATCTTGTTCAGACTCCTTAGTAAACGCAAGGCCTTCCCAAATATCGATAACTGCTTCACGTATAGATCTACCTTTGATAAAACCTTTCTAGTCCTCACAAAGCCATGACTTCAAATGACAAGAGATTTTGTTGGCAATAACTTTGGCAATTATCTTGTATCCAGTTTGGAGCATGGTAATTGGCCGCCAGTTTTCAATTTTGTTCTTATCTCCCCTTTCGTGAATTAACTTGATGACACCATTGTTAAGACACTCAGGGAGGGCACCGAAGGAGAGAGCCTCTTGGTACACCAGATGCAACGGGGTGGTCACCACGTGCTTGAAGGACTTGGAAAACTCATTGGTGAGGCCATCAGGACCCCGCCTTTTTCCATTGGGAAGCACATCAATAACCTCGATCATTTCATCCCCAAAAATGTTAGCAACCAACAGATTATTCATGTTCTGTGGGATTCTAGATTGACCAACCCTTGAGATGTTTGCCATGCAGTCACGCCTGTGCGAGAAAAGAGGAGTGGAGAACCTGAGAAGATGGGTAAAGTGCTCGATGATGATAGATCTGTTCTCAACTTTAGTGCTACATTCGATCCCATTGTTATCGACCAAGAAGGAGATGGATTCTCTAGCTTGTTTCCTTCTGAGGATGTTACACATCTCTTTCGAAGGTTTGTCAACCTTCCTCGCCCACCAATCTTTGAAGAATATTTGCAAATTTTTTCTTTGAACCTCTTCCTCGAGTCTTAGTCTTCCCCTGATTTTCAGAAGCCCTTGTTGCCATTGCAATTTACCTTTGTTCACTTCTTCTTCAAGCTGTGAGAGCCTCCGATACATTGTTTCTCTTCCTGTTTTCTGGATATCTCTTATAGCCTTATGAGTCCTGATCAGAATTTGTCAAATCCTTTCCACTGTGCTTCTCCAACACTTAGCCGGTTCATTACAGTAGGCAAAGGCCTCCATCCACACTGTAGAAATATCTTGGTGGATGGAAGGGAGGGAAAACGACGTCTGACAAGCATGAAACCACGGATCTTTCTCGAGGATGGGAATCGATTTGAAAGAAAGAGTAATCGGGTAGTGGTCGGAGATAGTCAGGTCCATGTGTTGGAAGATTGAAGGAATACCCCACTGGAGGATGGTGTTTTGGTCGATATAACATCTATCAAGTCTTGCTTTCCTGAGGGAGTCTCCCAATTGGAGATTAGACCAGGAGAACCCCTTCATGTCTTTCACCTCGACCAGGTTGAGATGGAGCTTGATTTTATCCCATATCTCTTTCTCCCGACCGTCAATAATTGTCCCCTTGTTATTCCATCGCTCCTCAAGAAGCTCAACCATGTAGAAGTCCCCCACAAATCAAAACATTGTGTGAGAGGGAGTCGAGGGAAGCCCACGTATCGATTCTATTTGCCTCGCCATTAGGGGCATACATTGAGACCACAGTGAACACAATAGGGAACCCAATGGAGGCAACAATCCACTGATGACTCAAATCTTCCCAAGTCAAGGTCAATCTGCCGGACCAAGAGTGACTAATACCAATCGCAGCGCCCCCCGTTCCCCTAGGGTGTGAGGTGGAGAACCAAAGGTGGTTCGGAGAAATGCATTTAAGCCATTTTTGGAGGTCCTCTGCGTCAACTTTAATCTCTTGTAAGCAGATAAAGTCGGGTTTGGGGCACTTTTCTTTGAACCATTGACCAAGAATCGCCCCTCTTGAGGGTCAGACAAACCCCTGACGTTTAGCGATGTGATACTTTGGTAAAGCTGCAGAGTGCGATTTGTGGGTAGCCTTCCAATTTTGGTAAAGCTGCAGAGTGAGTGAATGTTATGCAAGTACATCTAGTCGTCGTGACAACACCCGGAGATGTTGAAGGAATTACTTACTTTAAGTTGCAGGCTTCAGTTTTGCTCTAACCTGTTGCTGCCTATCAATTCATGTTTTAAGGCAATCCGATGAATCAAAAAGTTAAGCAAAATCTGGGAGTCGCTGTGAAATGGCGAAGGCTTTTGTGCTATTAATCGTCGTCTCTATGAATTGATCTGTAAATAATTGATGTGTGAAGATATTTGGTGAATTGATCTGTAAATAATTGATGTGTGAATTGATCTGTAAATAATTGATGTGTGAAGATTAGGTGTCTCCTTCTCGCACTGACTAAGCAGGCCGACCTTTATCGCTCGCTGCGCTGCGACGCGATGAGCACGAAGTACGCTTTCATGAGAAATTCGTGTCGTGTCTTCGGTCGAAAGAACCATATCGTGAAATCTTCAAGTGAATCATTCAAGTTTGAAAATGCGTGACTTAGCGTGCACCTTCGAAATCTTTCATCACCCAACAATCGCCATGTACATGTACGTGTACGAAATCGGCGTTGCAGTTGTTCTTCAGTTGGCTATTTTAGTGACAGTAGAATTGTAGGAGAGAAAGACCTGCGACGTTGTTTGGCGCGCGGGGAAGAAGAAGTCTGACAGGACACACAATTTTTGAAAACAACAGTGATCACCAACGTGCGGATTACTAAAGCTGGACGACAAAACTCAAACCTCTTCCAATGTTGATAGCAAGTCTAAATGAATTTGTGGTGTGGAAGAAGAGAAGCAGAATGCGAACTAAACCCTTTAAATATCTGAAGAGGGGATGTGCGTGTGACACATTTACTATGGAATTTGAATCTAATCACTTTCCAATGAAGTGATACACATGGTTTTATATTACTCCTTGTCACTTATGTGAAGCAATATATGATTGCGCATCCATAGTAATGAGAAGCTTTTTACTGTGGGCATTCCTAACTGGAATTAAAATTTAATCACTTTGGATTGTGGGCATTCTTCTGATTGAATTAACTCAACTGTAAGCCGAATTAGGAATGCCATAGCAATGTAGAACTTTATAGTTCCTAGAAAGAAGCTACATATGCGGGATGCTAGGAATCATGTTTCCTAAATTATAGACTTCTATCTCACCTGAGTGTGATTGATGATTTATGGATGTTGTGAAAGGGACTTTAACTTCGAATTTGATCTTGAGTTCTTCTACTTGACATCTTCCTTCATATAGCTCTAGGTGTAATCCATTGAGTGCTCCATTTATGTATTAAGGTTGAAGCTTGAATTTTAACACTCCCCCTCAAGCTTCTAGCTCCAATAATTGAACCTAACTCCCACAATGTACTGCCTTTCCTACACTTTGTAAGCTTCATTGGACTCAAAACTTTGTTGAACATGTAAGCACAATGTGTTTGGTACTGATATGTTGCATGTGAACCTCCTTGGCTAGCACCTTCTCGCTCATATAATGATAGTGTACATCTATGTGTGAGCTCCTTGTATGGAACATAGGATTTTCAAATACGTGCACACTACTCATGTTGTCACAGATGTTTGGAAATCGATTGACCTACAAACTTAATTAAGTCATTATCTTCTTGAGCCACATAAGCTCACACATCACTTGATCTGAAGCCTTGATCTCCTCTCCAAGCTCACTACTCAATTCTGAAATTGACTCTCTTAAAATATGCAACGATTCTACTTAATCTTTGAGATAATTTTAAATGATAGAAATAGATTTATAAAGAACCAAGGATTATAAGAAATGAGTGAGAAATGATTAGGGAACCTTGCTTAATACTCAAAGCTATTTAGCTCATACACACAAAAATCTATGAACTAGATATGGCATCAAAAAGATAAATGAAATCTCTTAATCAAACACACGGCTTCCTATGGAGGGTTCTAGTTCAACAAGTACTTATATGTTGCACATTATCCTGCTTGGCTAGCATCATCTCGCTCATATAGTGATAGTGTACCTCTATGTGCTAACTCCTAGCATGGAACATAGGATTGTCAAATACATGCACACTACTCATGTTGTCATAAATGTTTGGAAATTGATTACTCCTCAATCAACTTCTTGAGCCACATAGGCTCACGCATCACTTGATCTTAAACCTTGATCTCTGCTCCAAGCTTCTCTTTGATGCCCTTAATACCTCCCTCATGATCACCTCTAATAAATAAGCCATCTACATTTTTACAAATAGTAACTGATCCAATGTTACAAGCAATTGTTCACATGCTTCATGAAATAGTTGTACATATTTGCTTCCATGCCTAGCCAAATGTGAAGGGTTGGAAATTTGCACCAAGAGTGGGCAACTAGGTCATCATTGTCTACCACATATCCTATTTAACCAACTGCATCTCAAATCTCTTTTGAGTATGAAGTCATTAATACTATGATTTGATGACTTTCTAAGGTTTTTGAGCTCATTTTTTAGTTGCATTTTTGTAGGCTTTGTAGAGGTAGATTATAACCTTTCTAAACACTTCCAAACCTTCTTGGATGTGTCTAGATCTTGGAGATCACCAAGCATGGAGTTGCTTATGTGTTGAGATAGAATGAAGTTCACTCTCCTATCCCTTTCTTTCGGATCTCTTATGGCTCTCCTTTGATTCACAATGGGTGTATTTTGATATATGTATGGCTTTACCTCACTACCATTAACCAACCCCCAAAGACCCTTTCCCATGAGGAAGTTAGAGGTTCTAAACTTCCAGGTTGGTATTTGATCTTTTCAACCTTTTCAATCTGAGTATTATAGTCTCCCATTGTGTACAAGACTATGGAGTGGATGCTAATGCTTCCTTGGATTGTGATAGATATGAGAAAGAATGATATGGTATCTTCTCACAAGATCTTCCACTTCTCTTAAACCTTCCATGATGATAGAAGCTACCCCTTGCTTCAAATGCTTCTTCAAATCTTCGTGGTCTTTTCTTCAATCCTTGTCTCCTAAGCAAGTTCAATGACTCATCTTGATGTCCGCAATTCTCAATGTTGACCTCTGATACCACGAATGGAGTATATCCACTCCTAATTGTAGCAGAATGCGAACTAAACCCTTTAAATATCTGAAGAGGGGATGTACGTATGACACATTTACTATGGAATTCGAATCTAATCACTTTCCAATGAAGTGATACACCTGGTTTTATATTACTCCTTCTTACTTATGTGAAGCAATATATGATTGCGCATCCATAGTAATGAGAAGCTTTTTACTCTGGGAATTCCTAACTGGAATTTGAATTTAATCACTTTGGATTGTGGGCATTCTTCTGATTGAATTAACTCAACTCAACTGTAAGCCGCATTAGGAATGCCATAGCAATGTAGAACTTTATAGTTCCTAGAAAGAAGCTACATATGCGGGATGCTAGGAATCATGTTTCCTAAATTATAAGCTTCTATCTCACCTGAGTGTGATTGATGATTTATGGATGTTGTGAAAGGGACTTTAACTTCGATTTGATCTTGAGTTCTTCTACTTGACATCTTGCTTCATGTAGCTCTAGGTGTAACCCATTGAGTGCTCCATTTATGTATTAAGGTTGAAGCTTCAATTTTAACACTCCCCTCAAGCTTCTAGCTCCAATAATTGAGCCTAACTCCCACAATGTAGTGCCTTTCCTAAAGTTTGTAAGCTTCATTGTTACCCTACAAATTTAATTAACTCATTATCTTCTTGAGCCACATAAGCTCACACATCACTTGATCTGAAGCCTTGATCTCCTCTCCAAGCTCACTACTCAATTCTGAAATTGACTCTCTTAAAATATGCAATGATTCTAGTTAATCTTTCAGATAATATTAAATGATAGAAATAGATTTATAAAGAACCAAGGATTACAAGAAATGAGTCAGAAATGATTAGGGAACCTTGCTTAATACTCAAAGCTATTTAGCTCATACACACAAAAATCTATGAACTAGATATGGCATCAAAAAGATAAATGAAATTTCTTAATCAAACACACGGCTTCCTATGGAGGGTTCTAGTTCAACAAGTACTTATATGTTGCACATTATCCTACTTGGCTAGCATGATCTTGCTCATATAGTGATAGTGTATCTCTATGTGCTAACTTCTAGCATGGAACATAGGCCTGTCAAATACATGCACACTACTCATGTCATAGCAATGTAGAACTTTATAGTTCCTAGAAAGAAGCTACATATGCGGGATGCTAGGAATCATGTTTCCTAAATTATAGGCTTCTATCTCACCTGAGTGTGATTGATGATTTATGGATGTTGTGAAAGGGACTTTAAATTCGAATTTTATCTTGAGTTCTTCTACTTGACATCTTGCTTCATGTAGCTCTAAGTGTAATCCATTGAGTGCTCCATTTATGTATTAAGGTTGAAGCTTGAATTTTAACACTCCCCCTCAAGCTTCTAGCTCCAATAATTGAACCTAGCTCCCACAATCTAGTGCCTTTCCTAAACTTTGTAAGCTTCATTGGACTCAAAACTTTGTTGAGCATGTAAGCACAATGTGTTTGGTACTGATATGTTGCACGTGAACCTCCTTGGCTAGACCCCTCTCGCTCATATAGTGATAGTGTACATCTATGTGTTAACTCCTTGTATGGAACGTAGGATTTTCAAATACGTTCACACTACTTATGTTGTCAAAGATGTTTGGAAATTGATTAACCTACAAACTTAATTAAGTCATTATCTTCTTGAGCCACATAAGGTCACACATCACTTGATCTGAAGCCTTGATCTCCTCTCCAAGCTCACTACTCAATTCTGAAATTGACTCTCTTAAAATATGCAACGATTCTACTTAATCTTTGAGATAATTTTAAATGATAGAACTAGATTTATAAAGAACCAAGGATTACAAGCAATGAGTGAGAAATGATTAGGGAACCTTGCTTAATACTCAAAGCTATTTAGCTCATACACACAAAAATCTATGAACTAGATATGGCATCAAAAAGATAAATGAAATCTCTTAATCAAACACACGGCTTCCTATGGAGGGTTCTAGTTCAACAAGTACTTATATGTAGCACATTATCCTACTTGGCTAGCATCATCTCACTCATATAGTGATAGTGTACCTCTATGTGCTAACTCCTAGCATGGAACATAGGACTGTCAAATACATGCACACTACTCATGTCATAGCAATGTAGAACTTTATAGTTCCTAGAAAGAAGCTACATATGCGGGATGCTAGGAATCATGTTTCCTAAATTATAGGCTTCTATCTCACCTGAGTGTGATTGATGATTTATGGATGTTGTGAAAGGGACTTTAAATTTGAGTTTTATCTTGAGTTCTTCTACTTGACATCTTGCTTCATGCAGCTCTAAGTGTAATCCATTGAGTGCTCCATTTATGTATTAAGGTTGAAGCTTGAATTTTAACACTCCCCCTCAAGCTTCTAGCTCCAATAATTGAACCTAGCTCCCACAATCTAGTGCCTTTCCTAAACTTTGTAAGCTTCATTGGACTCAAAACTTTGTTGAACATGTAAGCACAATGTGTTTGGTACTGATATGTTGCACGTGAACCTCCTTGGCTAGACCCCTCTCGCTCATATAGTGATAGTGTACATCTATGTGTTAACTCCTTGTATGGAACGTAGGATTTTCAAATACGTTCACACTACTTATGTTGTCAAAGATGTTTGGAAATTGATTAACCTACAAACTTAATTAAGTCATTATCTTCTTGAGCCACATAAGGTCACACATCACTTGATCTGAAGCCTTGATCTCCTCTCCAAGCTCACTACTCAATTCTGAAATTGACTCTCTTAAAATATGCAACGATTCTACTTAATCTTTGAGATAATTTTAAATGATAGAACTAGATTTATAAAGAACCAAGGATTACAAGCAATGAGTGAGAAATGATTAGGGAACCTTGCTTAATACTCAAAGCTATTTAGCTCATACACACAAAAATCTATGAACTAGATATGGCATCAAAAAGATAAATGAAATCTCTTAATCAAACACACGGCTTCCTATGGAGGGTTCTAGTTCAACAAGTACTTATATGTAGCACATTATCCTACTTGGCTAGCATCATCTCACTCATATAGTGATAGTGTACCTCTATGTGCTAACTCCTAGCATGGAACATAGGACTGTCAAATACATGCACACTACTCATGTCATAGCAATGTAGAACTTTATAGTTCCTAGAAAGAAGCTACATATGCGGGATGCTAGGAATCATGTTTCCTAAATTATAGGCTTCTATCTCACCTGAGTGTGATTGATGATTTATGGATGTTGTGAAAGGGACTTTAAATTCGAGTTTTATCTTGAGTTCTTCTACTTGACATCTTGCTTCATGCAGCTCTAAGTGTAATCCATTGAGTGCTCCATTTATGTATTAAGGTTGAAGCTTGAATTTTAACACTCCCCCTCAAGCTTCTAGCTCCAATAATTGAACCTAGTTCCCACAATCTAGTGCCTTTCCTAAACTTTGTAAGCTTCATTGGACTCAAAACTTTGTTGAACATGTAAGCACAATGTGTTTGGTACTGATATGTTGCACGTGAACCTCCTTGGCTAGCACCCTCTCGCTCATATAGTGATAGTGTACATCTATGTGTTAACTCCTTGTATGGAACATACGATTTTCAAATATGTTCACACTACTCATGTTGTCATAGATGTTTGGAAATTGATTAACCTACAAAATTAATTAACTCATTATCTTCTTGAGCCACATAAGCTCACACATCACTTGATCTGAAGCCTTGATCTCCTCCCCAAGCTCACTACTCAATTCTGAAATTGACTCTCTTAAAATATGAAATGATTCTACTTAATCTTTGAGATAATTCTAAATGATAGAAATAGATTTATAAAGAACCTAGGATTACACATCACAAAGATAAATGAAATCTCTTAATCAAACACACGGCTCCCTATGGAGGGTTCTAGTTCAACAAGTACTTATATGTTACACATTATCCTTCTTGGCTAGCATCATCTTGCTCATATAGTGGTAGTGTACCTCTATGTGCTTACTCCTAGCATGGAACATAGGATTTTCAAATACATGCACACTATTCATGTTGTCATAAATGTTTGGAAATTGATTACTCCTCAATCAACTTCTTGAGCCACATAAGCTGACGCACCACTTGATCTTAAACCTTGATCTCCGATCCAAGCTTCTCTTTGATGTCCTTAATACCTCCCTCATGATAACCTCTAATAAATAGGCCATCTACATTGTTACAAATGGTAAATGATCCAATATTACAAGCAATGGTTCACATGCTTCATGAAATAGTTGTACATATTTGCTTCCATGCCTAGACAAATGTGAAGGCTTGGAAATTTGCACCAATAGTGGGCAACTAGGTCATCATTATCTACCACATATCCT
Source organism: Ceratopteris richardii (assembly GCA_020310875.1). Classification (NCBI taxonomy): domain Eukaryota; kingdom Viridiplantae; phylum Streptophyta; class Polypodiopsida; order Polypodiales; family Pteridaceae; genus Ceratopteris; species Ceratopteris richardii. Next base: position 49,084,101 of record CM035441.1, read on the forward strand.
ATTTAACCAACTGCATCTCAAATCTCTTTTGAGTATGGTCATTAATACTATGATTTGATGACTTTCTAAGGTTTTTGAGCTCATTTTTTAGTTGAATTTTTCTAGGCGAGTATAACCTTTCTAAACACTTCCAAACCTTCTTGGATGTATCTAGGTCTTGGATATCACCAAGCATGGAGTTGCTTATGTGTTGAGATAGAATGAAGTTCACTCTCCTATCCCTTTATTTCCGCCTCTTATGGCTCTCCTTTGATTCTCAATGGGTGTATTTTGATATATGTATGGCTTTACCTTACTACCATTAACCAAACCCCAAAGGCCCTTTCTCATGAGGAAGTTAGAGGCTCTAAGCTTCCAGGTTGGTATTTCCTCTTTTCAAGCTTTTCAATCTGAGTAATATAGTCTCCCATTGTGTATGAGACTATGGAGTGGATGCTAATCCTTCCTCGGATTGTGATAGATATGAGAAATAATTATATGTTATCTTCCCACAAGATCTTCCACTTCTCTTAAACCTTCCATGATGATAGAAGCTACCCCTTGTTTCAAACGCTTCTTCAAATCTTTGTGGTCTTTTCTTCAATCCTTGGCTCCTTAGCAAGTTCAGTGACTCATCTTGATGTCCTCAATGCTCAATGTTGACCTCTGATACCACTAATGGAGTATATTCACTTCTAAATGTAGCGGAAGAATGATAGGTCCTTCCTAGGACCCAACATTTCACTACCACAGTCCACTAAACATTGAATTTCTTGATGTACTGTAAGATTGGAACTATGACATTCTACATAAAACAAAAGATATTAAGGGATTTCCAACAAGCCAAAAATCACTCATTTTCAAGAATTTGAGGGGTATCAACCTCCTTCCACAAGATAAACTTGAAATTGTCCAAATAGGCAACTTGCACCTATGTAAACCTTCCAACACATATACACTTGGGAATATGTAGAGATGAGACCAGAGAGTTTTCAAGCTCAAAATATTCAAGGGTAATGAAAACTTTATACTAAAATTATATCAAAAGGAAATCTTAAAATCATAGGTACAAAATGAGCTATTTTCCAAATGAATCGAACAACTACACAAAAAGACATGGGTGATCAAAGATCACTTCCTAAGAGACAATTTTGGTAAGAAAGGGGCTTGCTTAAGCTAGAGGCTACCTTCGCCCTAGAGTAAAAACTACTAATGAGAGCCTATAAGTGCTCAAAGGTAGAGGAGGATGGCCATGACTTTGCTCCTTGTATTTGCTTATATAATGCTCAAAAAGGTAGTTCTAAATTTCAATACAAAAAAGCCTTGCAAATGATCCTGAATTTTCTTCAATAAATTAGTTGAGTAATGAGCTAAGAAAGCTCATGGAGAAGTGGTTATATATCCTACAAAAATGTGTGAGTGATTTGGCACTTCAATTTAGCATGAGTAACCACACTTGAGATTGCCAAACTTCTAACACCATATACATATGCATATACATATACATCCACATATAAACATACATATACATATGCATATACATATACATATACATCTCCATATGATTTTACATATACATCTACATATACATGTACATGTACATCTACATATACATATACATATACATATACATCTACATATACATATACATCTACATCTACATCTACATATACATCTATATATACAGCTACATCTAAATATACATCTACATATACATATACATATACATCTATACATCTACATATAAATATAAATGCACATCTACATATATATATACATCTACATATACATATACATATACATATAAATATACATATACATATACATATACATATACATATACATATACATATACATATACATATACATATAAATATACATATACATATACATATACATATACATATAAATATGCATATACATATACATATACATATACATATACATATACATATAAATATACATATACATACACATATATGTAATAAAGTAAGTTTATGAATTACGGCTCGGGCTGGTTCAGACAGATCTGAAATCGGACATCGTTTGGTCATCCGTGTGTATGACCAAATATCTCAAGTTTAGACTTACTAGGATGTCTTGTGCTCTTGTGAAGAAGTGATCCACTTAGCTTAGTGGTTAAGTATCAAGGATGTGAAGGAGGAGGTCTTGGGTTCAATCCCCATGGGAGACATGGGAGACATGGGGAGAGTATTTTGCCCAAAGAGATCTCGAGCCTTCTAGAAGCATCCACTTGAGTTAACTCGAGTTGACTAGGACAGTTAGTGCACATGCAGTTACATGACTAGCTAGTATCCACCTTGAAGCATAGGTGGCTTCACATGGACACTCTTGAAGCCATTCTTCACTCACATATTCCATTCTATGAGCTCTCGAGGACTCAATCCATTAGCTTTTTCACACATGAAATATACTGAGACACATTGGTAATGCAAGTTATTTCACTCAAAATGGTGACTCCTACTAGGAGAATCAATGCCTCCAAAGAGAGACAAGATATACCCTTCACTAGGCATACACAGATAGAACACTTCTCAATTTGAATCTCGTTCTCTTAGAATATGCAATGATTCTACATAATCTTGGAGGTAATTTTAAATGACAGAAATAGATTTATAACAAAACAAGAAATGAGTGAGAAATGATTATGGAACCTTGCTTAATACTCAAAGCTATTTAGCTCATACACACACAAACCTGTGAACTAGATATGGCATCACAAAGATATATGAAATCTCTTAAGCAAACACATCGCTTGCTAAACAAGGGGTCTACTTCCTTATTCAAATGCTCAAGGAGCTTACACATATGCGGGAAGGTAGGAATAATGTTTCCTAAATTATAGGCTTCTATCTCACCTGAGTATGATTGATGATTTATGGATGTTGTGGGGGGGGGGGGGAGAATTTAAATTTGAATTTGATCTTGATTTCTCCTACTTCACATCTTCATTCATGTAGCCCCAAGTGTATTCCATTGAGTGCTCCATTTATGTATTAAAGTTGAAGCTTGAATTTTAGCACTCCCCGTGAAGCTTCAAGCTCCAATTATTGAACCTAGCTCCAACAATCTAGTGCCTTTCCTGAACTTATTAAGCTTCATTTGATTCAAAACTTTGGTGAACATGTTAGCACATATGTCCTTGGTACTGATATGTTTCACATGAGCCTCCTTGGCTACCAGTGTCTCACTCATATAGTGATAGTGTAGCTCTATGTGTTAACTCCTTGTATGGGACATAGGATTCTCAAATATGTGCACACTACTCATGTTGTCACAGATGTTTGGAAATTGATTAACCTACAAACTTAGTTAAGTCATTATCTTCTTGAACCACATAAGCTCACACATCACTTGATCTAAAGCCTTGATCTCCTCTCCAAGCTCACTACTCAATTGTGAAATTGGCTCTCGGGAATACCTCTGGAGACTAAACAACTTCCATATGCAGCCTTGAAGCATAGGCTCAAGCTAAACCTTCAATCTACACATTGGTAATTGAGTGGAAACTGTTGATCACCCCGTTGATGCATGTAGAGTTTTTGCACACATGAGAAAGGATCTCCATGTCTTATGACCCACAGAATGGCTCACTTCTCCCTCGTTGATTTTATCATCAGTGTAATGTTCTATTCCTTCTAGTTTGTCCAAGAGCTGATTGGTTACAAAGTATACCTTCAGACTAATATTGTGGTCCTTACTTTGGGTAATCACTGTAATCCTATAATTTTTTTAAATAATATAGTATTAGCTTTTCTCTCAAAAAAGAAACTCAAGCTTTCATAACTCTGTAATAACTCCTAGGTGTTTAGGTTTTAGCTAGTTTTTGTAAATAGATTTTGCATATCTAGTTTAAAATAATGAGATTAAAAAGCACTGATTTAAAATCAGTAAGACCTTTTGGCATAATGGCTTTTTAAGGTGTGCATACGTTTGCGAGTACAAATTTTCACACATGGAAAATGAAAACAAAAGGTTTTCTACTGTGCAAAGGTATATGGACCTTCACCAATAAAGCTCCACCTACTGAAGGAGAATCACAAGAGCTTACTCAAGTGGACAAAACACAATTTCAACTTTACAAAGAGCAAGCCTATGGAATCATCATCACCACACTCGATGACACATATATACACTATGTGGATGAAGCGAAAAAATGCATATGAAGCATTCAAAACATTGGAGAAGATCTTTGGTGCTCATGCAAAGCAAAACAAACTGACTATGAAAATGCAATTGTATGGACTATCCCTTAATCCCAATGAGAATATAGCATCCCTAGTAAATAAGAAGAAAATTATAGTGACCCAATTGCATTATCTTCAATGTCTAGTGCCTGAAGAAGACAAATGGCAATAATTTTAAAATTCCTCCCCAGATCCTTTGTAAACATTGTTACTATCTTCAAAGAAAAGGATCCTATTCCAACTCTAGAGGATGTCATAAAATCTTTCCAACAACAAGAGAAAATAATAAAAAAAAATGTCCATGGGGATATGCTTCTAGTTACATCCAAAATGTGTAGCATATGTGGACAAACTAATCATGTCAACAAAGATTGTTTAAGCAAAAGGAAATGCACCATTTGGGACAAGAGATGACATTTACCAAGCAACTACTTAAGAAGACCAAAGGAGTTCACGAAGGGGACCAACTATCTCGAGAAGACTTCCTATTTATCAACAAAAATATGAACAATATTCTAGGTACCTAATGTCGTAGCTTTATTGTAAGGGCCAATGTGGCATCCTCAATGTGGTATTCAAACTTGTTTTTCCTATGCTAGGAAAAAGGGGGAGGGAATCGTAACCTCCTTTGACTTTTCCTAAAAGTGCCTTTATCACACCTGTAATGATAGGTAATGGACGCCTCTGCAAAGTCATGAGATAACAACATATCATGAACTTTTTCAAAGCCATGTGCCAATCCTATCTTTTCATCTACTTACTTGACCATCCTTAAATACCTTGACTGTTGGACCCATATATATATATATATATATATATATATATATATGTGTGTGTGTGTGTGTGTGTGTGTGTGTGCGCGCGCGTGTGTTACTTTTGATTGAATTCAGAGGTGAATTTTATCTTTTCACCTAAACATACTCGATTTCCCTTTATCTCTTTTTGAGCTTCTCCGCACCATAGCCTCTACTGCATGTAACCTTCAATGATGTGTTGTCACGTGTAGGAAGCAAAGATTAAAACCTTCAATCCAACCAGCTTTGACCGGTCTCCCACAAACACGTTCTACATGGGTGGAAATATGTGCCAAACGTTCTTAGACTAGGGGGCTGTCTGCATCAGCGAGATCAATAGCAGCACCCAAGTGTTCATGCCAATCAGCGAGATTGCGAGGGCTACAATAGAATCGTGCACATATATAGCCCTGGATGCATGCTGCAAGGTGCCATGAAGCTCTACATAAGGTGCCATAAGCTCTAAATAAGTGCAAGGTGCCATGAAGCTCTAAATAAGGTACAAATGCTGCTGCATTAAGCTCTAAATAAGTATTCAAAATAAATGCAGTTGTTGTGTGCCTCTATTTTTGTCCAAACGGCAGCCTACTCTTCTCAAGACGATAAATTTAAACACAATAGCTTTAAATCAAATGCATCGCTTATGGAAAGGGATGGAAAACCTCATGAACCTCTTTGTACCTCCGTCTAATATTCATGTATGCCTCCTATTTTATAGTTTGGAGCTGATTTTATTACAATGAAAAGTCACCCTTCTAAATGATAACGACATACGACATCTGATTCTGGCTCACACATAAGCTATAGTGGTCCAATAATCCCACAAACCCACTTGTGAAGAGATTAATTAAATATAAATCTCAAAACAAATGTGTTTGGACTTTTGCAAATAATTCATATTAGGAGATAAATGGCTCAAAGAAATCACAACAAACAAATTATCTCCAACCATGCATTGGTGAGAACTTGGGCAAAAACGGATCTTATCTACAAGGAAATATAAGTTGACCAATGAGAGCTACAGTTTTCTTTGAGAATCCACCTGAGAATCTAGATGAGGATTTAAATTCTAGGTTTCAAGGTATGCCACAAGGTAGATTTAAATCTAGGGCATGATCTCAAGAACAAAATGCTCAAGTAGCTTATACAAATTCACAAGCTAACATCAAAGTTAATGCCCAAGAAGATGCACAAGGTGTTTATGCACTATGAATGGTGCAAGACCTAGGTTGGCATTTTTGACCATGTCAAGTGGCACTGCATGTAGAATTGCTATGATAGATAAATCTATCCCTATAATCATGCGACTCAATTTTAGTAGGTTTTTAGAGTAGAAATATTTCTAATGTCTTCACTCAATATGAAGCTTGTGGCTTGACCCTTGTTGGAGTTGCATTCTTATTGTTTCAACAATTGATAATAGAGATGTCTAGAAATCAAGAAGCTCTTGTAGAAGAATTCATGAAGGATTTCTCAAAGAATGGTGTCAATCATGACTCTAATTCTCTAATTTAGAATTCCAAATAGTCCAAGCGTGAGTCTATTTGCATAGTGGCTAGATGCTTTAGGAAATGCATGGATGGTTGCCCAATTGGGAAGAGAAAACCTTAAAGGAAATCGATATCTCTCTTTCTAGAGGAAATAATTAATGGAGAATTTTGATTTCCTTGCATACATTCAAAGGCTAAATACGTTGAAGGAATGCATTAAAGAATGCTAATATCTAGAAGAAAACCTAGCGAGACAATTTGAGATCCTAGTGGTAAACACTAGAGTGAAGCATGAACTTCCTATAGTGCTTCAAGATCCTCAATCAAGAAGATAGCTGATTTAGTGGTAATGAAACTGCAAATGGAGCAAGCCAAGGAATACAGAAACATTCCAGATTATCAAAGTCCACAACATTTGAGAAGCGTCAAAATTGTTATCAAGACCACGCTACGTACATGGATTGCTACATACAGGTCCTTAGGGGAGGAGAAAAACTTGATGTAGTTGCGGACATTTAAGGGAGCTTTAGGATCAATTTTTTCTTCATCTCCTATAGCACTAGATTTTCATTTTTTATGGGATGTGGTTGTCATACAACTTTAGAGCTTCTCCAAACAAATGGTGTCTCAATCAAATATTTCACACTAACACTGAGTCATAACAAATGAGAACAAAGGCATGTTCTCTTTTCAAAATTAGAAAAAAACCATGGGATGTTGCAAAATATCCTCACTTTCTTATCCCACTATGGAAAGACTAGTTTCTTCTTTAATCTTTTCCTTTAAAAATGTGGTCTTCTTGTATTAGATTCTCCAAGCAGTAATCATATTTGGTTTTCCATAATAGGAAGTGCTAACTAATGACTAAGTAGCTCCCATGAGAGATTCACATTCCATAGATTATGCCAAATAGATAAATAAAATGATATACAACCTCTTAATATATCGTTTACAACAAACACATAAATTATTGATCTCATTGATATCTAGAATCTCCTTAACTTGAAGTTGAGGAAAGGCAAGGAGCTCCTTGATATGATGAACCTTGAATGGTGCCTTAGGTATGTAAAGGAGAAAAATGCCACTTTGCCTCTATTCGGAGGTGCCTATGGGAGGGGAAAGATTACAACCACATAGGTGCTTTAGTACCGTTTGGCTTTCGAAGTTGATAATGAGGATGGGGATTTAGATAACCTTATTTTCTTGGTAGAGACCACAAAAGGATTAAGGAATGCAATATGCAAAATGGAAATGCTCTTCCAAGAAAGCTATTCGCAAGATAGGCTTGCTGAAACTTGCAAGAAATCAGAAAAATATCATTGTTGACCTATTTCCCTTTATATAGGGAAATATCATGCAAACGAAGAAGATGAACTCTACACCATGAAGTCAAAGGGTAAGCAAATGATTCAAAAGAAGCCTCAAACGAAGATGAGCAAGCATACAAACGTAGAATCCATACAAATCTCAAACTCATGGGATGAGATCATTGCACGTGGAGGGGAACTCACTTCAGGAGTATTTAGTACAAAGCAAAATAAAATGAGGGAGAATATTGTGAAAAGAAATTTTATGAGGAAAGGTTTACTCTTCCATCTTCCAATTATCATCATTCACAATGATCAGAGATTGATTTTATTCATGCTATCTATATCCACATTTTGCTATGTTCTATAGGATAGGAATGTGGTTTTGTTTATATTTATGATTGGTTGAGATCTTATACTCTTTAAATGGCACTTGGAAAATCTTTGTGAATATGAATAGGAGTATGGAAAAACATTTCTTGTAATTTTTGTAACTTCAAATGATGTGGTATTATCTATGGGGAGCCTTTGAAAATCTATTTTCTTTCCATAGTCGATACCCAGCATCAACTTTGAGGAGAGTTCAATGCATCACTTTGAATTTGTAGGAGAGGTCCATGCTAGGCATCGGCTTTGTGGGAAAGGTTGATGCCTATCATCGACTTTGAGGGGAGAGGTCCATGCCTATCATCACTGACTCTCCCCCTAAACCCGATGCGTGGCATCAACTTTATGTGAGAAGTTGATGTAAGGTCATGAATCTATGTGAGAAGTCAGTGTAAGGCATGGAATTTATGTGAGAAGCTGATGCTATGCATCAAATTCTTACATAAAGTTGATGCCTTGACATTGACTTGGTCCTCAAGGTTGATGTTTGGCATTCCTTTGATGGTAAATAGCACTAACTATATACGTGTGAAACAACCTAAAATCAAATTAACTCATAGAAAACATATATAAGCTTCATTATCTAAATATTGGAAACTTTTTGGAATGTTTTTGGAATCTTTATTTTTTGCTAGAGATGTGTTATCTATGAGATATTTTGTGTGCATCCTTCTTCTCTTTTTTGTGCTTTCTCTCTCTGATGTTTTTGCTCTTTGTGATCTCTCTAGAATCACAACTTAGTGTAAAATGAGACTCAAATCCTCTAATCTATTTAGAGAGACTTGGATGAGTTGAACCAGATGTACTTGGATCTAATCCAGATCAAATAGATTCAATTGGGTAACTAGACTATAGTAGATTTAGTTTGTATGCCTTAGCATCTCATAATAAGCTTCACTAGGAGTATTTCTCTACTTTAAGAACCTTGATAAACATGATCATAAATCTTTTTAAACATAAACTGTGAGTTTCTCAGATTGTTTAATCAAATTGAAATGTTAGTTGCTTAACCTTCGTAATATCTTCTTCTTGTATCTTCTATACCCTCTCCAAAAGTTTTTCTAGAGGCCAATTCCAATTGAACTTTGTGATACTTAATGCTAAAAAAAGTGGTTATCCTTTCCATGAAACTCCATCTATGTGGGTGTGATGATTTTTGTACTATGATCTTATAAGCATCCTTTTTTGTACCTCTATCATAAAACATACCTTATAGCTTGGTAAGAGATATATATTTAAATACATACTTGTCTATCAATCTATCCCTTTAACTACCTATCACTTTCCCCAAGTGATATGAATCCTTGTGATATGAATTTAAATAGTTAGAATATAGATAGACGGAGAAGAAAATGGATCATTATCTAATGAAATAGATAAGAAATATTATATAGATATGAGACATGAAAGAAATGATAGATAAGATATGGTTGGAAATATATAGATAAGGAATAGATAGATAGAACAAGTGATTGGTAGATAAGAAATAGATAGATAAGAGATATGGTAGATTGATTAAGAGATACATAGATAAGAGATATGAAACGTTGTAAATGATAGAGCTCTATATAGGAAAAATACAAACTAAATTATTTGAATTTTATACCATAATGAAGATAGAAATGAACGAAATGCATTCTCTCTTTTGTTTCTTGGAAATACATCATAGTCATTTGAATCACTATATTAATCCAATAATAAATATAATTTTAGATTTATTAAGATCCAACATCAATAATCAATCTATGGGAAATCTTTTAATTAATCAATAGTCAAATAGTAGCCATGAATCATTGTCAATCATAATATCAAGAAAAGAGTGTTCATTTGTACAACACATAATAATAGGCACAATCCATCTTCATAATTATCTAGAGACGTGATTTGGGAGATATGATCACTTCATGTTACACTTTTACAGCTTGCACTATAAAGGGAATGCTTCAACATTTCTCTTCGATTCAATGAAGATGAACTCCCTTTCTTCATAGATGTCTGGGCATCCCCTATCTCTAGTTAGCTTGATAGACTTTGAAACTCATTGTCTTTGTTTGATTCTTTCATAAAAGATGTCAATGGCTTATAATGTGTCAATTATTTTGTGTTCTCAATTGAGTCATTTAAGTTAAATTCTCAATACAAAAGTGCTTTTCCTAGGATCAATGTTGATCCCAATCCACCTATTGATGTCTCTTCTAATTGACATGCATGTGGACCAAAGGATTTCAACAAAGAGAGGGAGAGTATACAAAGCATGTTCATCATGGCATTTTAAGTCACAGCCTCATGAAGTAAGTCAAAGAAGACTTCAATTCGTTACTTCAGATAGAAAATTTGCATTGGGCATTGTGAAGCATTGTTGTGGCTTGAAATGTTTGTATAAATTAGGGATGAAAAAACTAAGTCAAGAGAAAATCTTCAATTTGGATATTAAGAGGTTAGATATATAGTGGTTCTCATATGCAAATGATTGAGGGTAACATTTCACTAACACATGTTGCTTTTGAGTACTACTTTAGTCAAGGGATCCGATGTTGTAGGGCTGCATTTAAAATTGTGATGGGCCTCAAGAATTTGAGAGTGCATAAGATTTAGCAAGGGATTAATTATCAGTGGAGATCTCATTTTCTTATACATGTTATGGAATTATGACCAAAGGATCTGTTGGTCGTCAAACAATGAGGTGGATGATGATTGATTTTAGTTTTCATTGTGAAGTTATGCCTACCACTAGAAGGTTACAGTTGTCTGATAATTTTACACGTCTAGAAGTATCTCAAGTCTATAGAGAAGATATGAAAAGTAATAATGAGAAGTATGTGATGTATCCACATTTTACTTGATTAAGGAAAGAAGAGTTTGACAATGTGCATATTCCTCATAAAAGTTAGGATGGGTGAATGCTCAAATTGCACCACTTTGAAAAACATGCAAAAAGGGGTTATAACACTACAAGAGAAAGATAATTTTAAAAGTCTTCTAAAAAATTATCCTAAAAGTCAAGCGTTTGAAAGAGAGGATACAACTCATCATCCAAGTAAAGCACTCAAAAATCTAGAGCATTATATGTGCTTGTTGATTGATGGTATGGATCAAAAGACAACATGTGTGCCCCATTTTTCTCACATTCCAAAGGATATTGGAGATGAAGTCCTTGTGCAAATGCATTTGGTTGGCTGGTATACAATGGAACCATAAAGTAAAAGGTTTATAATGATGCAAACCTTATGGTCACCGTGATTCATAAAGTTTTGCAATCACAAGAGGGTCTTTTTTCACCAAATCTTTTTTCACATATCTCAATTTGCATAATGATGCAAACCTTATGGTCACCGTGATTCATAAAGTTTTGCAATCACAAGAGGGTCTTTTTTCACCAAATCTATATTTGCATCTTCATAATACTACAAGAGATTATAGGAATTCTATAACCTTAGGATATTTATGCAGGCTTGTTGATAGACATGCATGTAGAAGGTTAAGATAAATTTCCTTTTATTTGGGCACACTCATGACTTTTGAGTACATTCTCTAAGAGGTTAGCATGCCATAATGCTTTTACTTTTCCAATTTTATCTCTTTTGATTTTTGAAGCATATACTCCAAAACTTGAAGTTCAACATGTTACACAGATTTATGACTTTAAGCATTTTTGCTCAACAGGTCTTGATAACACTACTATGGTTTTGGCTCAATCGCATAGTATTACTTTCAACCATGTATTCTTGATGAGGAGGCTTGATGACATAACTCTTATATTCACAGAGCAATATTCATGTTCTCCAAGGTGGGAGCCCAAGGATGAATGCATATTTTTATTTCATGTTTCTAATTTGGTTATTTATGGTGCAGAGAAAATTGAAAAGAAGAGCCATATTGAGCAAGCATAAAAATATGCTAGGAATCAAGATGTATCTTGGTGGAATGAGTGTTTAACCATCAAGAAGAGATTATAAAGAATAACATTGCAGGACCTTGGCCAATTGATATCCATTCACATGGGATTTTAGAACCCAAAGATCAAAGAGTATGGAACAAGCATTTAATGTAGATAAATATCAAAGCTTTATTAATCCACCCAAAAGGATATTCAGTATATTGATCAAAGTAGAATAGAAGCTTTGATAGTCCATTGGTATTTTACTAAAATAGTAATGCATTCATAGGTAACTATAACTTAAAAATGGTGTGTGATACCAAATGAATAGGATCAAAAAAAGAAAAAGAATATTTGGAGAACATCCACTCATAAAATGGATGAAGTGGATGTTCTTGTTTATGATTTTTCCTTAACAAAAATAGGGCCCTTAGGCCATAGAAGGCAATTTTGTATAAACCATATTTCTTTTCAGTGAAGTGTCCTGACTTAATGTGCAACTAACGTGTAACCCTTCACAACTATAATAGATCCAATTCTCTCTCGGTGTCAAGAGAGAGATAGGTACTGGACTTGCTAGACTATCAATCTGTCACACTACAAGAGACGTTTTCTGCTATATACTGGGTTTTGTGTAATTGTATACTCTTCCATTCCTTTGGGTATGTTTATTATTTTGCAAGTGTAAACAGATTCTATAACGAACACTTTAATGAATCTTTTTGAGAAGTTTGAAGTACTTGTTTTTTGCACCTAATTCCTTTTTGACAAAAATCTAGTAGTACGAGAAGATACTTGTATATGGTAGTTAGAATTTAGTTGCCAAATTGAGCCACTAGCAGATGGATTAAGCTAATTATGAAGTGGGATAAACATAAAGATCTAGTTAACCTAGATTCTACCATGCAAGAACCCCCCCAACCTATTCCTTCCTTAATTGGATTGGATAGAGGTTAACAAGGCAGTCCCACTAGGGAATGGTTGTTATATACTACATGCTCGTAGCACAATCCAAAAAATCTTACCCGAACTATAAGAATGACAAGCATCCCATGCAAGTGAAAAATACTTTAGGAACACCACAATGTAAAGTAGGTGAGGTGGGAACATCCGATGAGAAAGATTGCAATGAGTCATAGAAAACCCCCAATGCTATTCTTAGTGTTTAGTTTCATGACATACTAGAAATTTCTTCGATGGTTTTTTATGAAACTACGATGTTTGGTCGCCTTTTAGTGTTTGATGAAACACCAGATAGTCTGGAGGTTTTGGTTGGAAACAAAAAGATGTATAATATTTAATCTGTGCAAATTGAATGTCCACCAATATTTGTACTAGATATCATCAAAATTTCAGAAGGCCCATTGGCAAAAGCAATCACTACCAAAGAAGGTTGGAGAATGCCCATCGAGGGACAAATTGCAACTACCCTCCCGAGTTTTTGGAGTAGTACAAAATCACCTTAGAGAAAAGAGCTAGAACCCCTCCAACATCTAAACTTGGAAATTTAATGGTGGCTAGCATGGCCTACCAATCAAGCATCACCTACGATTTGTAGTTTTGAAGACATTTTGGATGCACTTGAGTATTTCAGCCCTAGATCGATGCCGGATCCACAAAGCCAACAAAGAAGGCATCATCTAGTTTGAGTAACTTACACCAAATTCAAGTGATTTTTGGGTGACGACCCAAATGCACGCATTAGCACATTTGGAATCAATTACATTGTATAGGATAACCTGAATGATGATGAGTATAAGGCTCAAGTGTTCCAATCAACACTGGTAAATGGAGCTACATGATGGTTAATGGAACTCAATTTTGATCATTTTCAACCATATAATGTAGTCAAGGAAACCTTCCTATAAAGCTTTCGATTGAAGAAAAATCCAACATAAATTTTAGACTTCTTACAAAATAGTAGACAAAAGCCAGATCAGGGTGTGAAGGAGTATGCAACAATTTTTTGCACTCATCGAGGATAGATTCCTGTGGTAAAGGCCAATTTACCAATAGATGTTAATTATGATTATTCAATGCATTGGTGGTATGACTTTGGACATCATTATTGAAATGGGTTGCAACTCAAACATAAAATTGGTGGTGTTGTAGAAGATCTAGAGTGTATGGAGCAAAAAAACAAAGCAGAGGACATTATGAAACACGTTTTTTCTATAAATTGTAAAAATCCTAGCCATGTTATGGCTAAGCGTGAATTGAATGTGAAAATGGAAGTCATTTCACAAAAACATGCCCCCATAATGCCAAAACTCAGACTTGAATGCCATCATACAAGAACCCAGAGAGCCTATAGCTGGTTATGCTCTACCTCACCTTTGCAATATAGCCTATTTTCCATATAGAAACTTTTTCACACAATGACTAGGGATATTTAACCAATCACAGTGAAATCAAGGTATCGTTAATAATCCTAAAAGAACATTTTAGCCACATTGTCATTTGTGTGGGGAGATGTGTCATATCTCCATCACTACAAAGATGCTCAAGAGAATGATAAACGAAAGAAGGACAAGAATAATTCAATGAAAAATATGGTCATCATTACACTCGCATAAGCACAGGCGGCTACAATCCAAACGCAATCTGAGAAAGTGATGCAACTAGTGGCAGAAGTGTTTGAACCTAGCTTTAAAGAACAACAGAGAATGCTAGCTAAAGTAGCAAAATGGGCTCATGCAGAAGCCCTAGTGGTGCCCACTACTAAATTTCAAAGGAAATATAATTGTCAATGTCAACTACACGACTCATCAACCCAATCCGATAAACCACTGAAAGAATCATCTCATAGTAAAACAAGGGATATTTTATCAAAAGCACCAATACTTTATCCTTGGGATATTTCTAACCCTCGTACCTTGGATTCGGTAGTAGTTTTAGCAATAGTTTAGCATGGACGAGATTTCAACACCTGTGATAGGTACGATAAATCTCTAACTAGACATGACTGTCAACCATGTGTTTCCCTTGATTATGCTTTGGTACAAAAACTATAAAATTACAAAGTTTCTGATAGATGGTGGCTCTATAATCAACATTGCTATTGCGGCCTTGTGCAAGAATTTAGGATGGAACCGAATTGAGCCGATAAAATTATTTGTCCAAATGGCTAACCAATCTAGAGTACACCCTATTAGGTTAATTCATAATGTTCCAATCATGCTCCAAGGTGTTGTCTTCCACATGACTTTCGTCGTTCTCGACCTTTCAAAGTCTATTTTGGATTATAACTTACTCTTTGGATGACCCTATTTGAAATAGGCAAATGTTTTGTAGGAGTGGTCATCTCATGAGCTCATTTTTAAATGCAATCACCAAAAATATAATGTTCCTCTCACTTGAATTCATTTATATCGATTTGTACTTAAACCGATCATTTATCTAGTTAAGCAATAGAGTTATAGGATGAATCACCACTGTGCCAAACAAGTGAAGGACAAACTTGACTGTCTACTATGTTTTGGGTTCATTGTCCCTATTGATCATACCAAATGGATCTCCCCCATAGTGATGTACCTAAGAAAAATAAACAACTATGCATCTATGTGGATTACCCAAAGCTTAATGCAAGAACCATTCCTGATCCTTCTCCTTACCTTTTTTGGATAGTGTGCTCAATGGAGTAGGAGGGCACAAAATATATTCCATTCTGGATGGGTATAGTGGCACCAGGTTTTCATGGTTGCAAAAGACATTACTAGAACTACTTTCATTACAAA
Source organism: Ceratopteris richardii (assembly GCA_020310875.1). Lineage (NCBI taxonomy): Eukaryota > Viridiplantae > Streptophyta > Polypodiopsida > Polypodiales > Pteridaceae > Ceratopteris > Ceratopteris richardii. Next base: position 49,099,880 of record CM035441.1, read on the forward strand.
TTGGGAAGTCTATGCTTGTACAGTTATGTGGTTCATTCTCCATAATGCCCATAGCACCTGCCAACGCTATATGTAAGACATCTTTTCCCCCTATGTGACAAGTTTTATGTGGGTGTTTCTCGATGATTTTTTAGTTTCTAGTGCCAAACTAGATCATTTGAAGCATCTCCACCTTTGTTTTTAAAGTGCAAAGAATATTGGCTTTATCTTAATCCTCACAAATGCATTTTTGTTTTGGCATGTGGTGAATTTCTTAGACATATTATTTTGCACCAAGGTATTCAAGTTGACTCAAATAAGGTGTAAGATATACATCAAGCCCAACTACGGAAATCATCAAAGGAAGTTCTCTAATTTTTAGGACCAACTATCTCGAGGAGACTTCCTATTTATCAACAAAAACAAGAAAAATGTTCTAGGTTCTCAATATGGTCACCTTATTGTAAGGGCCAATGTGGCATGCCCAATATGGTATTCAAACTTGTTTTTCCTATGCTAGGAAAAATGGGCGAATTGTAACCTCCTTTGTCTTTTCCTAAAAGTGCCTTTATCATACCTACAATGATAGGTAATGGACTCTTCTGCAAAGTCGTGAGATAACAACATGTCAAGAACTTTTTTCACGAAAGCCATGTGCCAAGCCTATCTTTTTATCTACTTACTTGAACATCCTTAAATAGCCAGACCATTGGACCTTTTTGTATATATATATATATATATATATATATATATATATATATATATATATATATATAACTTTCAATTGAATTTAGAGGCGGATTTTATCTTCTCATCTTCATGAACTCGATTTTCCTTTTTCTCTTTTTGAGTTTCTCCTTGCCATAGCTTTTACTTCATGTAACCTTGAATGATGTGTTGTCAAGTGTAGGCTGCAAAGATTGAAACCTTCAATCCAGCCAGCTATGATGGATCTCCCATAAACACGTTCTACATGGGTGGAAATATGTGCCAAACGTTCTTGGACCAGGGGCGGTTTGCATGAGCAAGATCAATAGCAGCACCGGAGCGTTCATGCCCAATCAGTGAGATTGTGAGGGCTATAATAGCGTCGTGCACATATATGGCCCCGGATGCTATGAAGATTCACGTACTTTGGATCCAAGGCTAATTTGGTCTTGGTTACTATTTCCTCTTCCACTTCCGAAACCTCTACCTCGGCTTCATCTACCCTTGTCGCTGCCTACTCAATACTCCAAATGTTGCTGCATTAAGCTCTAAATAGGTATTCAAAATAAATGCGGCTGTTGAGTGCCTCTATTTGTGTCCAAAGGGCGGCTTACTCTTTTGAAGACAATAAACTTAAACAAAATAGATTTGAATCAAATGCATCGCTTATGAAAAGGGATGAAAAACCTCATGAACCTCTTTGTATCTCCCTAAAATATTCATGTACGCCTCTTGTTTTATAGTTTGGAGCTGATTTGATTACAACGAAAAGTCACACTTCTATACGACGTCCAATTCTCTCTCTCCCACACTCTGTTTGTATATTAGCTCAAAGGAGTGTCTCATCCTTTTTGAATCCTTCACAGACAATGTGTTCACAATATCTTCAGAGATCGATTAATAGAGACGAGGGTCAATTCTAGAGCTATTTATAGATCAATTCATAGAGACCACCATTAAACACACAAAAGCCTTTCTCCAAAATCCCTCACCTCCTATTTGTTCAAATATTCCAAAGTGTTTGGCCATGGTATTGGTTCAGAAATCATGTCATTTCATGGTGACTCCCAGTTTTTGCTCAACTATTTTCTAAGGTCTAGAAGATAACCTAGCGAGAGAAATGAAGATCCTAGTGGTAAACACTAGAGTGAAGCATCAACATCATATAGTGCTTCAAGTTCCTCAATCAAGGAAATAGGTGAGTTAGTGGTAATGAAGCTGCAAATGGAGCAAGCCAAGGAAGACAAAAACATTCAAGTTTACCAAAGTCCACAACATTTGAGAAGATGTCAGAATTGTAATCGAGACCACCCTACAAACATGAATTACTGCATACACGTCCTTACGATAGGAGAAAATCTTGATGTAGTTGCAAACATTTAAGCGAGCTTTACGATCTCACTTTTCTTCATCTCTTCTAACACTAGATTTTCATTTTTGTTGGGATGTGGGTGTCATACAACTTTAGAGCTTCTCCGGACAAATTATTCTAGACTTTTCACACCTTGCCCTTTGCATATGTGGGAGGAAGGTGGCAAGGTAGTCCTCAGTGGCCTCACCACTCTTCTTATTTCGTGGTCTCTACAAAGAGAGAAAGTTTATTAGTTCTACCATGCACTCAAAGTGCAACATTCATGAATGATGTTAATGCTTGGAATCAAATACATGGAAAGAAATATGTGATAGGCATTGATCTTAGCAACTTTATATAATAGAATTGATGTTTGGATTTGACTTTGTATTGAAATTGGATGCCTAGCATCAGAATTCTTTGTAAACTTGATGCCTAGCTTGATAATTCGATGCCCTACATTGAACTTCAACATGAATATGCACATAGGTCCATTCCTACCATGCAATGGCACCAACTATACAAACCAGCTTGATGCATAGCATCTAACATGATCTAAATATTTATAATTAAAAGGAGAACTCACCCAATCACAAAACGATATAAATAAAATATTCTGATAATGATCTATATGAGGAGGCAGTGGGGTACTCTTCCAAGAATTCATTCCATGTGAAGCACCCAAGCTTCCTCATCATGACCTCTTGCATCTTTATATAAACTTGATCATGAACATAGTAGTTAAGCTCCACCACCATCTCCTCAAGGCTCATTTCTCGTGAAATAACCCTTGATAATATGGAAATTGTCAGTGTATCATCCTTGATGCCTTGCAAAGCTCTCCAAGTGGAGAGCTTCATGTCTTCATCGGGTTCTTTGATACCGAGTTCTAGCCTCTTTCCTTTTCCCTTTACATCCACCTGAGGGTCTAGCATTAACTTCTTTTGTTTCTAACCTTTTTCACCTTCTTGTTCTCTCACATGGTGAATATCCTATCTTGAAGCTCCCAAAATTCTCCTATCTTGAATGCTAGTTGGAACCATGGGTCAATCCTAAGCGCATCTGATTTAACATCCTTATCCACAACTATATCGACCTCTATGAGACACTGCTTAGTTAATGATGTGTTCTTCCACCATCTACTCTAAGTGCATCAACATATTCATGATGGAAAAAACCAATGTGCTCAATGGAAGACATCTTTCGCATGTAGACATTGCCTATATTGTGATCCAAAGCTATGATCTTTGCCTCCTCTATAGTTAGACCAACATAGATTTCACACTCTGTATACCTGAAGAAGTATGTGGTGGGGTGCTCTTTAACCAACTCTCTTCAGGCCTCTTGAGAGTGTGATCCTCCAATTATATAATAGGTATATTCTTCAAATAAACTTACATTGAATTCTTCAACAGAACTACACTCATTTGCATCAACCATTATGAAGAATGGCAGAATAACTACATGTGGGTTGATTTTCATTTTCTTTTTTAGATTCTACATGTGAAGATTATGGGACTCCCTTATTCAAGAGGCCTCCTTCTTGTGATCCTATCTATGGTTGGTCTATGAATGATGATAATTGGAAGGTGGAAGGGCTGCCCTTTCCTCACAAGCTTTCTTTTCACAATATTCTCCCTCATTTTATTTTGCTTTGTACTCAATACTCCTAAAGTGAGTTCCCCTCCAACAGCAATGATCTCATCCCATGAGTTTGAGATTTCTATGGATTCTATGTTTTTTTGCTTGCTCATTTTCATTTGAGGCTTCGTTTGAATCATCTGCTTACCCTTTGACTTCATAGGTGTAGAGTTCATCATCTTCGTATGCATGATATTTCTCTATATCAAGGGAAATGGGTCAACAATGATGTTTAAAGATTTCTTGAAAGTTTTTTTTTTACCGTTAGTGTCCATGTGAAAGGCCAAATGGCCACCAAACACTTCTTTGTATATGTTCTTTAATAAAACATATAGTGGCCTGGTCAACCACGGACTGTAAGTTCGATCGCATTTGTAAGACCTAAGAGGTCTGTCTTCGTGCTCCTTGTGTACTGTGTTTTTTGCGTATTCTATAGTCTCTGTGCGGAGTATGGTATGCGGCCTTACGAGATCCGTTTTCTACTCCGAGGATATCGTCATGGAGCTCTCGGTAAGGAGAGTGCACAATGGTGCATCGCCATCTAATTACTTCACTGTTATTAGAGAAGTTCAACGGAAAAAGCTTTGTTCCTTTTGTGCGAGCGAAGCGAACACCCCCCCCCCAAGGCTTTCTCCAAGGCTTAGGACTAAGGCGGAGACCAAGGCATAGACCTTGGCATACCTTGTCATCCGATTCACCAAAGTCACTGTTGGCATCATTGGTTGTGCGTGAGGGAGGACCTCAACGACCAAGGAATATAGAGGTTCCCAGTACTTCCCAGGAGGTCACCCATCCCAGTACTGTTTACCCCAGAGCTCGCTTGACCGTGGCAATCTCTTGCCACTAAGCTACACTCTTGTGGTGTCTGAAGAAGGGGAAAGATTAAGGTTGACATTACCTTGAACATGTTTTGGTCCCTCAAAGCTTCGTTCTTTGCTTTCAAAGCCTATTTTTGAAGCATTTTTGGGTGTATTTTGGAGCCATTTTGGAGTACTTTTTCACATAGTTCTCTTCACATAGCCACACTCGCAAAACTATAGGTTTCTAGAAAGGTTTTCAATTTTGGTGGGAGCAGTCGCTGCAAATTTATGCAGGTTTTTGAGCCAAAAACATTAGAGTTGACAGACACTTGCTGGAGTTATTTGCTATTTTTTTGGGATGTGCATTCAAACTTTTAATGACATTTTATTGCACATATTGAGCACATAAACATCATGTACACGTCTATGGATACCGCTTATGTACGTCCATGTGGTCATTGATATAGTGGTTATGTTCTTTGCATAAAGCCTTTTACATTTGATAAAGAGGTTCGTGGTGAGGTTTTCTTAACTGGGAGACACCTAGATGTTGGGGTCTCTTCGGTGATGCAGGTGGAAGAATTACCCAGCCTCACCATAGGATATGTATGATAGTTGTTCATAGGTGCTCGATAAGCCTAGTTGGCGTTTATTGGGTAACTGATTATATGTAGTGGAGTTAGCGATTCACTATGTAGGCAAACATGTCAGTACTTGCAGTCTTATGATATTTTGACATTGGTCATATGCTCATTTTGCAGAGGATACTCTGGAAAATTCTTTCCAGATTTTTGGTTTAGTCAACTATACAGTGGTCAATTTACTCCTTGATACACTTATTTGTTGGTGTTCAGACTCTTCTAGCTCCATTATCATTCTATTCAGTCCTCTACCATCATGGCATCAGAGGTCTCAGGCACATCTGGTGGATCAGGGTCTAGTGCTAGTGTTCTGAGGAGGAGCTATAACTTGCAGGGCAAAGACCATTTTGAGATCCGAAAATTTGATGGCACAAACTTTGCTCTATGGAAGAATCAAGTTAAAGATGTGTTGATTCAAAGGAGGCAATGGAAGCCAGTAAATGGGATTTCAAAGAAGCCTGCTGACATGGATGAAGATGATTGGGATGAGTTAGATGAAATGGCCATGTCTACCATTCACTTGTACCTGGCAGATAATGTTTACTTTACAGTATTAGACTGTGAAAGTGCAGAGGAGCTTTGGAAGAAGTTATGCAATACATATGAAAAAGAGACGGCATCAAATAAAGTGTATCTGATGAGAAAATTATATGACCTTTGTATGAAGGACACAGATAGTGTTGCTGCTCATCTAAATGAGTTTGATGCTATATTCTCCTAGTTACAGGCTCAGAAAATGGATATGGATAATGAAATGAAAGCAGTATTGTTGTTATGCACCCTGCCATCATCATGGGATACATTCTGCACAGCTATTAGCAATAGTGCACCTGGTGGTAAACTCGTCTATGATGACATATCTAGAGCACTCTTGAGTGAGGAGATCCATAGAAAATGTATGGTTGGCACTTAGAGTGGAGACGCATATAATGGTCATGATTCTTACCAAGGAAAGAATCAGCAACGTGGCAGGAGCAGGAACAAGGAAAAGAATGGTCAAAGGAATAAGAGTAGAAGTAAATCAAGGAAGAGGGATATGGAATGCCATTATTGTCATAAGAAAGGACATATGAAGAAAGACTGTTATGCATTAAAGAATGCTAAAGGTAAAGGACAGAATGTTGATGGGCATGTTAAACAGTTACCTGCACCATCTACTTCGATTGTGAATATTGAAGAAATTAATGCTATTTCTGATGATGTTGATGTGCTGACACTTGATAGTACTCTGGCAACTGAGCACTTATCGTTGATTCTCTTTCCCACACCTAGCTGCTAGATTCTGATGCTTCTTTTCATGTGACGCCACAGAGAGAATGGTTCTCTAATTATGCAGCAAAGTCTCTTGGTAGTGTGAGACTTGGTGATTCTTACCAATGTGAAGTTGTGGGGATTGGAGATGTGGTTGTGCAGCTCATTGATGGTTCAAAATTTATTATGCATAATGTACGCCATGTACCTCAGTTATCACACAGTTTGATGTCAGTTGGTCAACTTGATGACCTTGGTTACAAGGTAGTCTTCTATGTTCAGTCCTTTCGTATATCAAAGGGCAATATGGTTATTGCAAAAGGAAGCAAAGTTGGCTCACTTTATTCTTTATTTGTATCACAAAAAGAACACTTGTTAGTTGTTACTGAACATCCTATGGCTTGTATTTGGCATGGTCGTTTGGGCCATATATCTCGTAGTGGAATGGAAAATCTTTCTTTTTCTGGCTACTTACCTGTGTTATCTTTCTCTGATTTTTCGTTTTGTGAGCATTGTCAATATGGAAAGCAAACCAGAAATGTGCATAGAACGCACATTGACTCTTCAATTCAGACTTAAGATCTCGTCCATACAGATGTGTGTGGTCCTATGCCCACTAGGTCCTTAGGTGGTTCTCTTTACTTTGTCACTTTCATAGATGATGCTACTAGAAAAGTCTGGGTATATCCTATCAAATCGAAGGATGAGGTATTCCTTACTTTCAAAAAATGGCTTGCTTTAGTTGAGAGTGAAAAAGGAACTAAGCTTAAGGCTTTACGTTCAAATAATGGGGGTGAGTATACCTCACATGAATTCATCCTTTTCTGTCAGTCTAGAGGGATTCGTAGAGAGTTTATAGCTCCTTACACCCCAATACAGAATGGTGTAGCTGAGAGGATGAATAGAACTATTCAAGATAGAGTTGTCTCTATGTTGCATCATGCAAACCTCTCACAAGGCTTTTGGGTAGAAGCAGTATTGAATGCAGTTCATGTGATTAACCTTTCACCTAGTTCTACCAAAGGTCTGAAAGTGGCACAAGAGTTATGGATAGGGAAGCCACCATATTATGATTATCTTCGAGTTTACACTTTGTAAATCAAATGCTCCAATTTATCTTTGATAGGTACAAGATCTTTCACAAAACATCATGTGCCTACTATCCAAGGGCAAATGGCCAAGCAGAAAGCTCCAACAAGATTTTGATTGGGTTGCTATGCAAACTATCCTTTGATCATCAAAGCTCTTGGCCACATGCATTGATCGGTGCAATTTGGGCTTTTAGAACTACAAGAAGGGGAACTAGTGGCGAGAGTCCATTTTGCTTAGTATATGGTAAAGAGGCATTGTCACCATTCGAATCTATTATCAGGAGAGAAATTGGATCCAGAACCATTGGAATTGAACCTCCCATTAGGAGACTGGTGGCATTAGAAGAATACAGAGAAGCAGCTATGCAAAAACTTTAGGACCATAGGAGCAGTGCATCTAGAGGATTTGCAGAGTGAGAGGATGCCCTTTGTCAACATCTCCAGGGTGAAGACTTACCTGAATTAATTCGAGTTGGAAAAAATTTATTCATTGTACATACCATATTTCATTTCAATTCTTGTAGTCATTTTGGTTTGATTTAATAAGCAAATAAAAGGGCAGTTGCACCGAGACAGTGCAAAGACTTGATGTGGGGGTCTGTCGAGCAGAGCTCTATCTCAACATTCAATTTACCCTTACTCCTATCCTATCCTAGTGTCAATTTTTCCTCGATACAAAAATGGTCCTCATATGACAAGGGGTAAAGGTCGAGTAAGCCATCAACAAGTACATGGTGCAAACACTTATGAGCTTGTAGAGAGATCTCTTCAAATTCGCTTTCTCTTTATCTATTTTGGCACAAATTTCAGTAGAAGAATGATGGCAAAGCCTTCAATGGGTGATAATTCTAACATTGTATGTCAAAAATATCAAGTTGGATTGGATCCTGCTTGTTAAGTAAAGCCAAAGGATCAAGTGCAAGTCCTCAAAAGGGTTGCAAAAGAGTTTTGACTCTCTTCCTCTCTCTCTTCCCCTACACGTGTGACTCCCACCCATTCTCTCTCTCTCTCTCTCTCTCTCTCTCTCTCTCTCTCTCTCTCTCTCTCTCTCTCTCTCTCTCTCTCTCTCTCTCTCTCTCTCTCTCTCTCTCTCTCTCTCTCTCTCTCTCTCTCATCTCTCTCTCTCTCTCTCTCTCTCTCTCTCTCTCTCTCTCTCTCTCTCTCTCTCTCTCTCTCTCTCTCTCTCTCTCTCTCTCTCTCTCTCTCTCTCTCTCTCTCTCTCTCTCTCTCTCTCTCTCTCTCTCTCTCTCTCTCTCTCTCTCTCTCTCTCTCTCTCTCTCTCTCTCTCTCTCTCTCTCTCTCTCTCTCTCTCTCTCTCTCTCTCTCTCTCTCTCTCTCTCTCTCTCTCTCTCTCTCTCT
>CM035441.1:49111200-49158700 GCA_020310875.1 Ceratopteris richardii
TTTTTGGTCCTGCTTTGTTAGTATTCAAGGGGAAATATTCATTTCCAAACTTTTTTTTTACTTCCATGGGCTTCTTCTGCAAATTCTTCATCTATTTCGCTCATTTCCACCATACAACACTCTGCACTCTCCATCATCCAATTTACTAAAGTATCATCTTCTTGAGGTAAAGAAGGCATTACCTGAGTGTCAACTATATACCAAGTAGCCTTGCCAATGTTGGATCCTTTTTATGGATGTATCAATACATGATTGTTAGTGCTTGTTGAAATCTACAACTTGTTCTTTCCCCAATCCTACAATGCTTTTGTTTGCCTTAGCCAATGCCTTCCCAAGAGTAGAGGGTAAGAAGTATCATGTGGAGTGGTGTAACCTAGTGTTGATCTACCAATGTGACAGTGAAAGGTGCCACCTTGAAGGGGTTCAATTTTAGTTTCTTCATTATGGATTCAGACATGAAATTGATGTCAGAGCCTCCATCTATAATAACACCAGTGAGAGCTTCATCTTTTATAAAAACAAATAAGCTTGCACTTTGATAGTAAGCCAAGGGTGAAGTAGGAAAATCAACCATGATCCCATCTATACTAGGAGGCGGGCTCATGTAGGGAGACTTTATCATTTTTAGTAGATAACTTCTCACTTTTGCATCCATTTGGATAAGTTGGAATAGTTTGACTTTATGATGAATTCCTTTCACGACTTCCTCAATATTTGCCTCCTGAGAATTTTCCTAAGGGAGATTTGTTTTCTCCTTCAGTGAAGTTCTCATTGTGTTGTAAGCTTCTTCAATGGACACTCACTCCTCAAAATTAGCCCTCTTGCATTCTTCTCTTTCCTTGATTGCCTATTGCTCCTCTACACGTGTTGCTACCTCTTGCCTAGCCCAAGTCATCATAGGCATAGTGGACGACGAAACAACACAAGAGTGTGGGGCCATACATGTTAGATCATGCATCTCTCCTTTCTCTCGCTGCCTCCTCCACCCTCCTCCATCCTCCTCCACCCTTCTCACTCCTCCACCACCCTCCTCAATCCTCCTCCACCCTCCTTAATCCTCCAACACCCTCCTCAATCTCCTCCACTCTCCTCAATCCTCCACCAAGCTCCTCAATCCTCCACACACGATCCTCCTCCACCCGCAATCCTCCACTGTCCTCCACCCTCCTCAATCCTCCTCCACCCTCCTCAATCATCCTCCAAACGTGATCCTCCTCCACCCTCCTCCATCCTCCTCCACCCTCCTCAATCCTCCACCTGTGACCCTCACCTCCACCCGCAATGCTCATCTACCCTCCTCAATCCTCCTCCACCCTCCTCAATCCTCCTCCACCACCCTCCTCAATCCTCCGCCCATGACTCCCCGCCACCTGCAACACCCCCCGTGTTCTCTTTCTCTCTCATATGGCAGTTTCATATATGTTTTGCAACCTAAGTCTCTGAGTATCGGTGTTTTTCCTTTCCATTCGATCTTTCCTTCCACTCTTTTGCACACCATAATCTTGTTTATTATGTTGAGATGATGCAGTACTTCAGTAGATACTCTAGGCTTCAGCTCTGATCTCTCCCTTCTCTCTCTCCTCTCTCTCTCTCTCTCTCTCCTCTCTCTCTCTCTCTCTCTCCTCTCTCTCTCTCTCTCTCTCTCTCTCTCTCTCTCTCTCTCTCTCTCTCTCTCTCTCTCTCTCTCTCTCTCTCTCTCTCTCTCTCTCTCTCTCTCTCTCTCTCTCTCTCTCTCTCTCTCTCTCTCTCTCTCTCTCTCTCTCTCTCTCTCTCTCTCTCTCTCTCTCTCTCTCTCTCTCTTCTCCTCTCTCTCTCTCTCTCTCTCTCTCTCTCTCTCTCTCTCTCTCTCTCTCTCTCCTCTCTCCCTCTCTCTCTCTCTCTCTCTCTCTCTCTCTCTCTCTCTCCCTCCCTCCCTCCCTCCCTCCCTCCCTCTCTCTCTCCTCTCTCTCTCTCTCTCTCTCTCTCTCTCTCTCTCTATCTCTCTCTCTCTCTCTCTCTCTCTCTCTCTCTCTCTCTCTCTCTCTCTCTCTCTCTCTCTCTCTCTCTCTCTCTCTCTCTCTCTCTCTCTCTCTCTCTCTCTCTCTCTCTCTCTCTCTCTCTCTCTCTCTCTCTCTCTCTCTCTCTCTCTCTCTCTCTCTCTCTCTCTCTCTCTCTCTCTCTCTCTCTCTCTCTCTCTCTCTCTCTCTCTCTCTCTCTCTCTCTCTCTCTCTCTCTCTCTCTCTCTCTCTCTCTCTCTCTCTCTCTCTCTCTCTCTCTCTCTCTCTCTCTCTATCTATCTATCTATCTATCTATCTATCTATCTATCTCTATCTATCTATCTCTATCTATCTCTGCCAACTGCATCCTTCCCCCTGCAACTTGCAACTTGTGTTCTTCTCTCCTTCTCTCTCTACCACCTGTAGTGTGCAACCCCGCCATCCACAGCCACATATCACCTCGCCTCTCCCACCATCTCCCTCTACCCCCATGCACTCTCGCAATCATCTTATGGAGGAAATTCAAATATATTTACGTACTGGGGCAAATCCATTGGTAATTCCCCCAAAAATTGGTAGTAGAGACACTATTTCTTATGTGGAAACACAAATTCAAGTTTCTAGAGGTTTCTATGTCAAGCACCAAAGGTTGGTCTTTGGAGGCCATTTTATACTAGCAAGATGTGGATGCTTTGGTGAAAGATTATGGCTTGACAAATGTGAAACATGTTCATCTAGTTGTAAGGTTTCCGAATTACAGGTGGTCACCATTAAAACATACAATGGCAAAGAATACACGTTCATGATTTATGGGATGAAATATGTTCATGATTTAAAACATAGGTTGTCAATTAAAGAAATTGAAGATGTTGAGTTTGAGGTCTGCAAAAACATGCGAACAGCACAAGGAAGAAGAAGAAGCTTGGAGCACAACACATAATATTGAATGTATTACCACTAGAATGTAAAACCATAAGTAACCCATAAGGGATATAGGCATATATACAAGCCAAGGGAAAAAACCTCCTAAAGAGGGAAAAAGGTACCCCGATGATCCTAGTGTGTTCACGCACATCACTACCTCAATATCAACAAATCCCCCTTGGGAGTGATGCAGTGAACAAGGAGCTTGAACTCATGTATAAGGAAGTGCCAAGCTATGTCCATAAAAGGAAGTAAGCCCAAAGCTTTGTAGAAAGCTTCAAATTTCTCCCTATGTAGAGCCTTCGTGAAAAGGTCTGTAATGTTCTCCTATGTGGGCACATATGCCAAGCTGATCTCTCCAGTAGAGAACCTCTACCTAACATAATGATAATGCACCTCAAAAACCATTTTAGCATAGTTTTTGCCTCCTCAATATCATCTCTCTCATCAACAAGTGCATCATGTAAATTTGCATAAGAAATGGAATGAATTGCATTATCACATGAAACTTGTAAAGGCTAAGAAGTTGCCTCATTAGGACCAGCACTAGATTGTTCCACCTGTAAAAAGAGGTAGCAAAGTATCATACATGTCTTTGGAGCTATCAGATGTCTCCTTAGTACATGAAAGTAGTGGTTGAATAGCATTATCCACAAAAACATCATGGCTAACCAAACTGTGTTTATTCTATGGATGATATAGACGATAGCCTTTGCTTTTAGAACTATACCGAACAAAAATACAATTTATGGCTTTATCATCCATATTCCTGCGATGTTGTTCAGGCACTAATGCATATGCCAAACAACCAAAAACACGCAGATGGGAAACAAATGGCTTATGGCCATTCCAAGTCTCATATGGAGTGATAGATTGTAGCAATTTAGTGGGACACATGTTAAGTACATATGTTGCACACATAACAGCCTCAAGCCAGAAACTATGTGGTAAAGCCTGACTCTTGACCATACACCTCACCATCTCCATGAGTGACCTATTCTTTCATTCAACAACTCCATTACATTGAGGTGTATATGGAACTCCACACTAGTGTTTTATCCCACGTTTAGCCTGAAATGCATTAAAATCGGAAGACATATATTCCCCCCCTCGATCAAAATGGAGGGTGCCCATTTTACATGCTGATAGATTTTCAGCCAAAACCAAAAGCTGTTTAAAATCACATAAACACTTCGGACTTTTCCTTCAATGGATATACCCATGCATGCTTGGAAAAATCATCGATGAAATTCACGAAGTAAAGATAGTTCCCCAAAGGTGTCTGCATACGACCACAAACATCACTATGAATAAGCTACAATTTCTAGGTAGCTAGAACTAAACCATCTTTTGGAAAGGAGGAATGTTGTATTTTGCCCAAAATACATCCTTCACAGACATGTTTTCCAGGTGCCTCAAGTTTGGGCAAAGAGAGCAACATTTCAGATTTTTGGTGTAGCAAACTAGCAAAATTCAAATGACCAAAGCATGCATTCCAAAGCTTTGCATCTGACATAGCCTGAGAATCATGTACTGCATGTGTTGAATCATTCATAGATTTCTCATAGTCTATGAGCTTATACAGCCCATGACACAAAATTCCATAAGCAATAATCATGTTGCCATTTGACAGATCATGAATTGTACATCTGTCATCAGTAAATTTCACAACCAAGCCAATGTTGGCTAATGTAGAAATTGATAACAGATTTTTCTTGATCCATGGCACAAATAAAGCATCTAACAATGTAAAAGAACTACCATCAATAGTAGTCAGAATGATCTTACCAACTCCCATAAGAGGAGTTGTTGGCACATGTGATAGTATTCCCTATAGGGGTAGGCTCAAGTGAAGTGAACTATGTTGTGAGGTAATATGTTTAGTTGCCCCACTGTCAAAATACTAGCAAACATCTGAGTCTATACAGATATACACTACTCATGAGAAGTTGGTTCAAAACTGCAAATAGTAGTAAACGCCCATTCTTCATTCTGCACAAGATTAGTAGACTATTTTTTTGGTGTAGAGGCCTCTGAAACAACCATTCCAACCTCTCTTCTTTGCCTCTTTAGCAACCAGTTTTGGATAGCTCTTAATGACATGATCACTTTCTTTATAGTATTTGCAAAACAGTTTCTGCTTTTCTAATTTATTCTCATCTTTGTCTTCCTTCTTTGAATGTGTAGCATTTGAAAATTTCTGCTTACTAATAGATAAGCTCCATTTACCTTTGCCCTTCTGACTAGCCAAGAAAGCTTGATCTACAACATGCATAATGGATTTGTTCTGCCTAGATTGATCTTCCTACAGTAGAACTAAAACTAACTCTTCAAATGTTAAGGCATTTGGATTGTTTTTCATCATCAAACAAAGAGTAGAAGCAAAACTCTAATATGAGTCGGGAAGATCATTCGGAACAGTTTGCACAAGTGAATTGTCAGGAAGGACTTCATCAGCAAAAATTAATTGTTCCTTCAAATCCTTGATCTTCGTCAGAAAGTTATCCATAGAATCTCCTTCATTCATATGCTCACTCTCCAACTCTTTTCGGAAGTAAGCAACATGAGCCTCATTCCTAGCCTGGTACAACGTGGTAAGTGTATCCCAAGAATCCTTAGCTATTCTGCAAGAGCGAATGTGAGGAATAATGTATGGTTTGACATACAAGGCTATGAATACATGTGCCTGAGCATCTCTGCCATCTCAAAAAATTTGCTCTATAGTAGGTGCAATAGAAATTGTAGCACGAATAGGAACATGAAGAATATCTTCGTCTTCAATGCTATCTCCATCAGCTTTAGTAGCTCTATTTGCAAGTGTAATAGGATGTTTTCCAACACCCTGCACAATATTCCATAGTCCTTTTGCGACCAATACATGATGCATCATATAAGCCCACAATGAGTAATTCATACCATCCAACTTATCCTCAACAGCCAACATACAAAATACATAACTGCTTTCAGCCATGGCCACTGACTAAAATACCCTGATGCAGACAAATGACTATATTTGAAAAAGTTGAACAGAACTACCCTGACCAGTTCTATTAAACCTATAGTAGACTTTGGGATGCTTATACTGGCAAACCAAAACCTCTATATATCTTTGGCACAAAAAGACAAAATAGCTTGCACAAACATTATGATAGTCAGTTCAAAGGCCGAAACGAGCTCAGATCGTGATTTCAGCACACCGAATTTCATGTGATTCCGAGACTACAACTAGAGGGGTGTCGAAGATGCCCTAGATGAAGCAACAGTGTGCTTTAATACCAATTGTTTGAGTTCCAGGTCTACAGAAGCACGTGAACAGCACAAGGAAGAAGAAGAATCTTGGAGCACAACACACAATACTGAATGTATTACCACTAGAATGTACAAAGATAAGTAACATGTTAGGGCTATAGGCATATATACAATCTAGGGGAAAAAAACCTCCTAAAGAGGAAAAAAAGTGCCCCGACGGTCCTAGTGTGTTCACACACATTATTACCTAAATATATCAACAAAAGATGGTTCCTTTGTTGTTGGTGTATTTAAATGAGCTGATCAAGAGCCCATGGGGATAAATAATCTGAAGGGCCTATGACTTTCTAAGAATGGAAAAGGTTTAAAACGGGGAACCAAAGTTGGTGAGGTGCCTTGCGTGAAGTGGTACCTTTTATTGTAGATCATATCATTGATGGCCAAGGTGGTGAGAAGCTCTGAGGCTTTGCAAGTGTCCCACCGACAATATTGGTTATATGCTCCTAGTAATGTCTTAGCAAACAAAACTATAGGAATTGTTCATGCCACCACAACCATAGATTCTCTTCAAATGGATGTCCATGATCATAGCAACTTTGAAGAGATTGGTGTCATTGTACCCATAGGAATGAGCAAAGTGATAGAAGTAGCTATATCATGTGAACATGTTTGTTTCATAAGATAAGGGATGCATTCATGCAAAGAAGGGTTGAGGATGTGGCAATTCAATTAGATGAACATGCTCAAGTGTTCACTTTGATCTCTTCTTGGAGATAAGGCAATAACACCAATGGGGATGCACTTTTTGATCTCAAAATGAAATTTTTTAAGATTAAAGAATCAAGGAGAGAAAATTAACAGGTGTCAATTAATGCGGGTTGCCAAGCCTTGGTGCCAGAAGCTAATTTGAGAAGACAATTAAGGTTGGTTGCCAAAGCCAAATTAAGCATACTCTCCAATTTCGGGCAACCACTTGGGCATGTATTCAGTTAACATTGGGATTCGGCAAGGCCACTTCTGGCCTCTTGGAATCTATATAAGAATGGTCTAGCATTCATGAGACATATTTTTTTCTTTGAACCCATTGGGCATATTTTAGCATTAGCAGGATCGAACACCATTTCTTGTCCACTCTTTGCATTTTGTTGCTACATCCATATTGTTGGACGTCACTCTGTGGTGATTATACAAAGTGTGGGCCTCCCAATGGAGTTGTCTACTAGCATTACAGAGTGATTGAGTGGCTTGGATAGAGTCTCTTGGTGCAAATTTGTGGTATTCCTCTTGGATAAGGGTCTTCATTCTAGAAGCAATCCATGTGTAATTTCCTTGTAGTACTCCTTGTGTAATCACTTGTATTGATTCTGTTTGGTTTCTAGAAGGGTATGTTGAGCCATTGTGTTATTCATTTGGTGGGTTTCCGGCCTTTTTAATCATTTAGTGAGCAAGGAAGTGAACTTCGGGCTCTCTCTCATATATGCAATTATCAATTTTGTGTTCTTTGTGATTGTATAGTTTCTCTTTTGTTAGTGAGTGTACATGCACACAAAAATGTTACAGGGTATACTTCCCTAAGGAAGAACCTCCCTTGAGTAGATGAAGTATAGGAAGTATGGAAGTGTAGTTTCCTCTATAGTTGGCACTTGCCAAAGTGAGATATCCGAGTACCTCCTCTATAGTTTGGCATGCCCGATGGGACCCTTGCATTTTCTGTGTGAGGTCCTTACTACAGTAAATACTTGTTCTTATATTTTTCCTTCTTGATTTTTGCATCTTGCGAGTGGTTACATGACTCACACTCAAGTAGACAAGGAGCCTCTTTGTGTACAAAGGAGTCTCAAGAAGTCGTCTTTACCTTTGGCTAGTCAATGTAGCTCCCCTCAACCCGTAAAATTCTCTATTGATTTGGTTGCAACCCCACTCAGAAAGGAGAAGCCTAGAAGGACATTGGACTTCTTTTTGGATACTTCAGAAGAAGCACAAGTGACCATGGAGAACATGTCCAACCTACTCTCAAGGTTGAACATTAAATTCCCTACCTTTAAGGGATCAACATATCAAGATTCAGATGACCATGTGAGGAGATTTATCTCCTTATCTTGTAGTCATGGGCTTCAAAATTAAGAGGACATGCTGCTAGTTCTATTCCCTTCAACATTAAAGGGTCTTGCAGACAAATGGTATAGCCAATATGCAAACACGCATTTCACCACTTGGGAAGCTATGAATACCTTATTCTCTCAGACATTGTGATCAAGAAACTCCTCAGAATGAGCCCTTGATCAACTAGAGAATCTCACATTATGCCTAGGTGAATCATTTCATGAATTACATACTCATACTAAAGCACTTGTTTTTCAGTTACCGCATGCACCAAGAGATTTCTTGGTCAAAAATATGTTAAAAAAGGAAGCTCCTAGGTCTTCTCAACAAAAGCTTCAAGAATCTCTCAGACTCAACACCCCTATGAACGACTTTTTGGTAGTTGCCTCTCACATTGAGGAGGTTAGGATGCACTTTGAAGGAGGGACTTAGGTAAATTATGATGTGAATTTGGATTTAAACAAGCAACTTATAAGGGAGTCAGAAGAGCTAAAGATGCAGCAGATTCAAAATGAAGAGAAGATTGTCTCACCATCCGCATGCCAGAACAAAGATTTAGTGGCCCAACTTTGTCGAGAAGTGGAGGAATTGCAAACCGTTCAGGACATCCGAAGGTAAGTTTGGTGTACCACATGGAACAATAGTGGTCATCCTCACTTGAACTACCCCAATAGGGCAAGCTATCAATTTCATCATAATTGTGGCCATGACACTCATGACTGTTATTACTTGAAGGGAGCCCAATAGAGATACAACAATCAGATTCCGGATACTTTTACGCTAATACATCAAATATACATAACAGAGAGGAGAATCGACAAAATAGACCTAGATACACTAGAAAATTGATGTGTTATCATTTTGGAGAGTATGGTCATATGCAAAATAGGTGCTCCTTACCAGAAGGCACACCTCTCTGCCAACATTGTCCCAAGGCCAAGGATCACTACACAAAGGACTGTCCTCATAACTACCCCGCTCTGATCCATATGATTGTTGTGTCTCCAAAAGATGAAGGTATGGCCCCACACTCTTATGTTGTTTCATTATCCACTATGCCTATGATGACTAGGGCTAGGCAAGTGGTAGCAACATGTGTCAATCAAGGAAAGAGAAGATTGCAAGAGGGCTAATTTTGAGGAGGGAGTGTCCATTGCAGAAGCTTACAACACAATGAGAACTTCACTGAAGGAGCAAATAACTCTCCCTCAGGAAAATTCTCAGAGGGCAAATATTGAGAAAGTCTTGAAAGGAATTCATCATAAATTCAAACTATTCCAACTTATCCAAATGGATGCAAAAGTGAGAAGTTATCTACTAAAAATGATAAAGTCTCCCTAGGTGAGCCCGCCTCCTAGTATAGATGGTTTCATGGTTGACTTTCCTACTTCACCCTTTGCTTACTATCAAAGTGCAAGATTATCTGTTTTTATAAAAGATAAAGCTCTCACTGGTGTTATTATAGATGGAGGCTCTAGCATCAATTTCATGTCTGACTCCACAATGAAGAAACTAAAATTAAACCCCACCAAGACGGCACCTTTCACTGTCACATTGGTAGACCAACACTAGGTTACACCACTCCACATTGTTGAAAAGGTACTCATGATAGTACAGGGTTGTCAGTTTCTTTTAGAATTTGTTGGTTTGCCCTACCACATGATACTTCTTACCCTCTACTCTTGGAAAGGTCTTGGCTAAGGCAAACAAAAGCATTGTAGAATTGGGGAAAGAACAAGTTGTGGATTTCAACAAGCACTAACAATCAACTACTAATACATCTATAAAAAGGATCCGAGATTGGCAAGGCCACTAGGTATATAGTTGACACTCAGGTAATGCCTTCTTTACCTCAAGAAGATGATACTTTAGTAAATTGGATGATGGAGAGTGCAGAGTGTTGTACGGTGGAAATCAGCGAAATAGATGAAGAATTTGCAGAAGAAGCCCATGGAAGTCAAAAAGAGTATGGAAATGAATATTTCCCCTTGAATACTAACAAAGCAGGACCAACAAATATGGAAGCATTGAAAAAGGCTAATTTGGAGCCTGAGAACAGAGAAGACCTCCCATTTTTTTATCTCCCTCAAGGTTGGACCAAGAAATATATTGCAGATCACAAGCTAAACTCCACTCTTGCATATAGTGCGGACAATTTCTCAAGTGAGGTCCATCCTGAAATACTTGTTCAAGAAGTAAACCTTTGAGATGCAGAGAATCCTCAAATAGTCCACTTGGCCTCTTGGTTGTGGCACTATACCCCTTTACTATAGAAGGTAACCTCTCTACTTTTTGCCCATAAAAATGTCTTTGCATGGTCCTACCAGGATCTAATAGGGATTCTAGAGGATCTTGGATTACACAAAATACCCTTAGTTGAGGAAGTTGCACCTACAAGAAGTAGATCTTTATCAACTCAATCCAAAATATGCAAAAGTGGTAAAGGTGGAAATTACAAAACTAGAGGAGGCAGATATTATTGTTCATGTAGAACATTCCAAGTGGCTTTCCACCATCATCATTGTACCATAGAAAAATAGTTACAAAATAAGAGTATGCATTGATTTTTGTGCTCTAAATAAGGTGACTATTCAAGTTTGCTTTCCCCAACCGTTCACAAAATAGGTACTTGAAGAAGTAGATGGGCACACTTTGTATAGTTTTCTTGATGGTTTTAGTGGCTACAACCAGACATTGATTCATTCTGATGATAGGGACAAAACAGCCTTTGTTACTCAATGGGGCACTTATGTTTACACACGCAGGGCTTTTGGTCTGAAAAATGCACCCGCTTCATTGAAAAGAATAATGTATCTGATATTGGGAAAATGTTTAACAACATTTTTGCACATTTTCATGGATGAATTTTCAGTGTTTTCAGGCACAAATAGGAGTGCAGTAGTTCAAGATTTCCACGATACTTAGAAAATCTGAAGGAAATCTTTGAGAAGTGTCTCAGAACAGGTTTAGGGTTAAATCTTGCTAAATGTCATTTTTTGGTCACTAAAGGCACTCTTCTTGGTCACATGGTATTGACCTAAGGGATAATTGTTGATCTGACAAAGGTCACTGCTATCCTATCCATGCCTATTCCACAGAATCCAAATGAAGTGCAAAGCTTTTTTGGCCATGCAGGATACCATAGAAGATTTATACAAATGTATTTGGAAATAGCTAAGCCTTTGTCAAGGCTTACCGGTAAGAAGATTAGTTTCTCATGGAGTCTTGAAGCTGAGAAAGCATTTTGTGAACTAAAATTGAGGCTATGTTGTTGAGATATCAAGCTCAACATGTGATGATCCAAGATGACACGTATCAATTTTTCATTTCTCTGACATGTATAGTGGTCATGTCGGTATATGTCAGGGATTCTTCATTGAGCTCTACTAGATTTATCTAGAGTGATGGCACATTTTTTTATTGCTAGCTCACTCATTTGTGGACATTAGATTTTGCCTTATGTACTGATCTTTATATATTGCACTTGTTATATTCATGTTTTTTAGGTCATTCTTGTACATTCTTTTTATGTAATAGAAGAAGAAGAAGAAGAAGATCATTCTTCCTTTCCTCAATCTATGTGTGTGCTCCTCTTTCAGTGTGAGAGTGTTTGTGTGTGTGTGTGTGTGAGAGCTCTCTTTCTTATCTCCTTCCTTGTGACATGGTACCAGAGCCACTATGGATGTAGAGAGCTCATGGAGAAGGCCGACAGTGAAGAGTATGCAAGAAGGCATGGACAAACTGTGATTCACAAATGACCTCAGATTGCTATGAAAATTGGCAGGAATGTAGAAGACCTCAAAATTTTTTCGAGAGTTATCCCTTTAGGATCACTTGTTTTTGTTTGATCGAAGTTTCATAGCCATCTCCACCTCTCTTTTGAGCCCCAAGGTGGGGCCCATAGAAAAACCAGGTCAATTTGCAAAATTGTAACTTGCATTCTGTTCCGCAACAGTCATGGATTCCAGATCCAAAATTTCAAGCGATTATGTATACTATTGATACACGAAAATTGTGTTTTCTGAGATCAAATTGTCACGTCATAATGCAACAGTGTTCAAGCAGAAAGTGCTGCTTGTAGTGATTTGTGGTGTTGTCAATAGTTACAGAAATGGCAAATGCAGATGGAATGAGTTAGCTTATGAGCGATAAGCTAGAGAAGAACAACTTCCATGCTTGGAGATTTAGGATGAAGAATCTCTTAATGGGAAAAGGTTATCGGAAGTACATCAAAGGAGAGAACAAAAATGCTCTACAATTACCAGAGAGGAATCCGACTGCAAACCAGTTAAGAGCGTATGAAGAATGGAATCAAGGAGCACGAAAGGTAATGTATTGGCTATATGTTAGCATATAGGATAGCATGATTGGGCACATACAGGATGCCAAGATTCTGAAAGAGGCTTGAACAGTTTGGTCACATTGTATGAGATGAATACAAAGGCATGGGAATTGCAACTCAAGAAAGAGTTCATATATTGGAGAAAAAGAGCATGTCGGTAAGTGACTACACCCTGAAAATCAAAAGCATATGTGAGTCACTTACATCTATTGGCATGAATGTAGATGATGATGATAAGGTGGAAGTATGCCTTCGTGGTTTAGGAGCTTCATATAAGAAGTTCAGAACCTCTATATAGACCAGGGAAAATATTCTAAATTTTGCGGATCTAGTATTTATGTTGATTATTGAAGAAAAGAATCTTGGTGAGGACTCGAACTCCCAAGGAAAACCTAGTTCTAAGCAGGTATTCTATTATGGTAGAGGAAGAGGTAGAGGTACATAAGTGGAAGCAGACACAATAACTAAGACCAAGGTCAACAATAGAATCATGCTAGACAAAGAGGACAATTTCGAGGCAAGGGGAGCCAAAGAGGTCGATGACAATAAATGATGTTGGAATTGTGGTAAACCTGGACACTTTGAATGTGATTGCACGTTGAAGAATCAAAATAACAGAAGGCAGCAAAACAACTACGCATCCACGTGCAGATGATTCTAAGAAGTTTTTCATGGTTCAACATCACATGATGAATATGATGTCTTCTGATGTTTCAAAATCGAATGATAATGTCTAGTATGTTGATTTAGGTGCTTCAAATCACATGACTAGTCATGCGGAATGGTTTAGTACTTTGCAGAAATTGCTAATTCCTGGATATGTTGAAACAAGTGATGACACATCACACCCTATCAAGCATACAGGAAACACAGCATTCTCTATGGACGATGGGAAGGTAAAACACCTTGCTGATGTGTTGCATGTTCCAAATATAACAAAGAATCTAGTTTATGTTGGACAAATGGTTGACCATGGATTACAAGTCAGGTTCAAAGCTTATGGATTATATGTAGATGAGTACAAACGGGATGGAAGATTGACTACCAAAGGAAACAAAGTGGGTAGGATGCTCATCTTAAATGTGAAAATTCCTAAAATGAATGCATCCATGTTTGAAAAAGGTGCAGGTGTTATTGTTGATATAGAGATCTGGCACAAAAAAATTGGTCATGCAAATTTGCAGAGACTAAAATTGATGCAATCAAAGGAGATTGTCAATGGAATACCAAATTTCAAGGTTGCAGAGATGCAAAACATATGTGCAGCATGTGAATTTGGAAAACAATCAAGAGCATCATTTCTGCATGATAAGCATGTTAAATAGAATGTGCTAGAAATAGTAGATACAGATGTTTGGGGTCGTACAAAGACCACATCTATGGGTGGTTGTAGGTTTTATGTTACTTTCATTGATGATTATACACGAAAAGTATGGGTATATTTCATGAAAGAGAAGATTGAGGTGTTCACTCACTTCCAGAATTTTAAGGCCATGGTGCAAAAACAGACAAGGAAGTATGTTCAGACATTAAGGTCTAATGGAGAAGGTGAATACATGTCAAATGAGTTCAAGAAATTTCTTAAAAATCATGGAATTTGATGTCAGTTTTCATGCAGGTACACGCCAAAAATAAAGTGTTGTTGAATGCAAAAATAGACATATTGTAGAAATAGCAAGAGCTTTGATGGTTGAGAAGAATATGCCTCATTGTTATTGGGTAGAAGTTGTGCATATTGCTATATACATCATGAATAGAACTCCAATTGTTGTTGTACATCAAGTTACACCTGAAGAGAAGTTTACAGGTAAAAAGCCAAACTTATCACATATGAAAGTATCTGGTTGTATTGCATATGTACATGTTCCAGATGAGTTGAGGACAAAGTTTGATCCAAAATCAGAAAAATGTATCTTCATTGGGTATTCGCTTGAGCAAAAGGGGTATAAATGTTATAACCCACTCACATGACAAGTTAAGGTAATCAGAGATGTGGGGTTTGATGAAATGTCAAGCTTCTATGCAGATGCCAAAGGACTGAATCTTGAACCAAATGAAAAAGAAAATGCTTAAAAATCAAGTGCAAAATCTCAAGTTTTGAGTGGACCGGATGCATCACCAAGAAATAGTTCCAATTCAAATCCATGGAGTAGAAGATTGCATGGAAATTCCAGTCCAGCAAATTCATCAAACACATCTAAGAAAAGTAAAGAAAATCTTTTTGCTAGTAGTAAAACATGTGTAGGTTTTGAAGACATTGATGGAGATTCAAGCAATTTAGAAAAAAGTTTTGATGAGGAACTTGGATTGCCCTCTGTGATGACTCTACGAGTAAGAAAGACACATGCAGATGATACAAGGAGAAGTGACCTAAGACCAAGAAGATTTGAGAGGATGTGGAATTCAGTGCAATGATTGACGTATGATAATTATATGGCTCCTCATTGTGCCTACATGACCAAGGTAATAAAAGATGTTGAACCTTCTTGTTTTGAAGATGCAATTGGAAATGTAGATTTGGAAAAGACTATGGATGAGGAGATGGCTACACTTTATGGAAATCATACATGGAAGCTAGTTCCATTGCCACAAGGGAAGAAACCCATAGGCTGCAAGTGGGTTTACAAGGTAAAGCACAATGCTGATGGCAGCATAAGCAGGTGCAAAGCTCGATTGGTAGCAAAAGGATATGCACAAACATATGGCATTGATTAAGAGGAAACCTTCAGCCCTCTAGCTAAAATGTCTACTGTCAGAACACTTGTTGCATTAGCTATAGCAAAAGAATGGACTTTGCATCAGATGGATGTGAAGAATTATTTCCTATATGGTGATTTACACGAAGAAGTATACATGGACCAGCCACAAGGATATGAAGACACAAAGCATCTAGAATATGTTTGCAGGTTGCAAAAGGCTTTGTATGGACTTAAGCAAGCTCCTCGTGCATGGCATGCAAGGATTGCTGATTACTTAACCACCATTGGGTTTTTTATGTGTGATGTCGATCATTCACTATATCCAAGGAAGGGTGATGATGGCATAACAATTGTGGCTATTTATGTTGATGAATTGATTGCAAGTGGTGATAATGAAGAAAGCATTAAAGAAGTAAAGCAACTTCTTATGCAGGAATTTGATATGAAAGATCTTGGTGTCCTGTGCTATTTCTTGGGCATTGATTTTATACATATAAAAATTGTCGCAAAGGCAATATGACTAGAATATGCTCCAAAAGTATGGTATGGCTGATTGTAAGCCAATTTCTATGCCATTAGATCAAAATTTGAAGTTGAAACTACATCAGGTGAAGCAATGGAAAATGCTACTATGTATAGGAAAATTGTGGGAAGCTTGATATATCTCACAATTACAAGGCCTAATCTAAGCTACATTGTTGGACTTGAAAGTCAACTTATGCAGGTTCCCAGGAAGCCACATTTGGATTCTTTGAGGTGCACTCTACGTTATGTGAGTGCTACTTTGGATTATGCATTGTTTTATGAAGCTGATGTAGATTTGCAAGTTCATGGATACACCGATGTAGATTGGGTTGGTAGCATTCTAGATAGAAGATCTACTAGTGGTTTTCTATTCTCAATTGGGAAGTAGCTATTACATGGAGCAGCAAGAAGGAACACATTGTTGTTTGTCAAGTACAGAGGCTGAGTATAGAGGTGTTGCAACGGTAGCATGTGAGGCATCATGGCTGGAGATGCTACTTGTAGATTTAGGTGTGGAAGTGCAAAAGCCTATCACCATCTATTGTGATAATCTTAGCAGCATCTAGCTAGCATGGAACCCTATTTTTCATGCTCGAACAAAGCATATTGAGGTACATTATCACTTCATCAGAAAGAAGGTATTAATAGGTGATATTGATCTTGTTTATGTGAGAACAAATGAGCAGGTTGTTGATATTTTCACTAAAGCACTTGGAGCAAAGAAGCTGAAGAAGTTTTGGAAGATGCTTGGATTAGAGGACATGACATTGAGCTTGAGGGGGAGTGTTGAGATATCAAGCTCAACATGTGATGATCCAGGATGACACATTCAGTTTTTCATTTCTCTGACATGTATAATGGTCATGCCGATATATGTCAGGGATACTTTATTGAGTTGTACTAGATTTATCTATCGAGAGTGATGGCACATTTGTTTCTTGTTAGCTCATTCATTCGCAAACATTAGAATTTTCCTTATGTACTGATCTCTATATATTGCACTTGTTGTATTCTTGTTTTTTAGGTCATTCTTGTACATTCTTTTTATGTAATAGAAGAAGAAGAAGATCATTCTTCCTCACCTCAATCTATGTGTGTGCTCCTCTTTGAGTGTGAGAGTGTTTGTGTGTGTGTGAGCTCTCTTCCTTATCTCCTTCCTCGTGACATATGTACAGCTCCACTCTTAACCATTCCTAATTGTTCATTAGAGTTGCATGTGCATACAAATGCTAGTCTACATGCAGTTGGAGTAGTCTTGGCTCAGACATCATCATACAAGGTAGACCAACCTATTGCCTATGCTAGTAGATTGCTTACCATAGTAGAAAGAAACTACAGCACTACTGAAAGGGAAGGTTTGGCTATCATATGTTCTCTCCAAGATTTTGACACTACCTCCTAGTTGTGCATTCTATAGTCATATCCGATCATCAGCCTTTGAAGTACTTAATTAACAATCCTAGAGTAGCTAAAAGGGTTTTGCAATGGTTACTACTATTTCAAGAATTTGATTGATATTCATATTAAGCCAACAAAGAGCACTACATGGCAAATCAGGTGTCAAGGACTGCCACAAGTGAAAATGCAATAGGTATCAATGATGAATTGGTGGATAGCAGTCTCTTTGTGGTAGCAACTCAAACTGATTGGTATGATGGAATTCTACATTTCCTCACTTTTGGATAATTTCCCAAACAACTAACACCAATAGAAAAGAGGAGATTACTCTTTAAAGCCAAAGCTTACTCACTTATAAATGGAAATTTTTATAAATACTATCACGATTATATCTTGAGAAAGTGTATTTATCCAGAGGAGGTAAATTTTTCGCTTGAAGTAGCACATAGTGAAGAGCAGCTGAAGGGAAAGGAATTGGCTCCCAAGATCATTCGCAAAGGACTATGGTGGCCTCATATCTACAAAGATGCAATTAAATTTGCTAAAAAATGCGACATCTACCACAGATGTGCTCCTAGGACAACCAGATTGAATTTTCAACTATTGGTCGTCTCCACAAGATGGCTACCTTTTGAACGATGGGATCTTGATTTCATTGGACCAATCAGGCCAACAGGTCAACGTGGGGGTAAGAAGTATATTTTGATGGACACTTACTATGCAACCAAATGGATAGAAGCTAAGGTCACTATAGATTGCATGGCCTTGAAGGTGGCCAAATTTTTCTACAAATGTATTTTCTCAAGATTCAGTTGCCCACTTGAAGCTACTACTGATAGGGGCACACACTTTGTAAATCAATTGCTCCAATTTATCTTTGACAGGTACAAGATCTTTCAAAAAAACTCATGTGCATACTATCTGAGGGAAAATGGTTAGGCAGAAAGCTCAAACAAAATTTTGATTGGATTGCTACAAAAATTAGCTTTTGACCACCAAAGCTCTTGGCCACAAGCATTAATTGGTGTGATATGGGTTTTTCATACTACTAGTAGGGGAACCATTGGCGAGAGTCCGTTTCTTTTAGTATATGATAAAGAGGCATTGGCACCCTTTGAATCTATTATCAAGGAAGAAATTGGAGCTAGAACCATTGGAACTGAACCTCCCATTAGGAGATTGGTGGCATTAGAAGAATATAGGGAAGGAGCTATGCAGAAACTACACGTAACACAAGAAGAGATCAAAGGATTTCATGATAGGTATCTGAGGGCTAATGAAGCATACGTAGAGTCTTTGGTTCTGGTGCATCAGATCCCACCAATTTCAACCAAATTGGAACCTAAATGGGTAGGACCATACAAGGTGATAAAAGTGTTGCAACAAGGAGCATTATATTTGGAGGACTTGCAAGGTGAGAGGATGCGCCTGGCCAACATTTCTAGGGTGAAGAATTACCTCAATTAATTCAAGTAGAAAGAATTCATTCACTGTACATATCATAGTTTTGTTCATTTTTCTTGTAATTCATTTTGTCTCATTGGATAAGCAAATAAATGAGATCAAAT
Source organism: Ceratopteris richardii (assembly GCA_020310875.1). NCBI lineage: Eukaryota > Viridiplantae > Streptophyta > Polypodiopsida > Polypodiales > Pteridaceae > Ceratopteris > Ceratopteris richardii. Next base: position 49,129,985 of record CM035441.1, read on the forward strand.
AAAAGAGTAGTTGCATCGGGACAGTGCAAAGACTTGATGTGAGGGTCTGTAGAGTAGAGGATCTGTGACCAATTTGAGGTGGAAGGATCTCCTAGTAGAAATTGGGTCCTTGTATACACCAAGGGTGTTGTCTCTTCAAGAGCATATTCTCAAAAATGGTGGCAACTTTGGTGAGGTAGGGTTCGGCTTTATGTTGTTCATACTATTGAAGGTGAATGGAGTAGAATGATGGGCCTTGGGCAGATACCTGTTAGATCCCCCTTCTCTCCTTTTTCTTGCTCCCTCCTCCACCCTCCTCCATCCTCCTCCACCCTCCTCAATCCTCCACCACCCTCCTCAATCCTCCTCCACCCTCCTCAATCCTCCACCACCCTCCTCAATCAACCTTCCCTCTCTTCAATATTTTGCCACCCTCCTCAATCCTCCACCCATGACCCTCCTCCACCCTCCTCCATCCTCCTCTACCCTTCTCAATCCTCCTCCACCCATGATCCTCCTCCACCCATGATCCTCCTCCACCCATGATCCTCCTCCACCCTCCTCAATCCTCCACCCGTGACCCTCACCTCCACCCGCAATCCTCCTCCACCCTCCTCGATCCTCCTCGACCATCCTCAATCCTCCACCGCCCTCCACAATCCTCCTCCATCCTCCTCAATCCACCACCACCCTCCTCAATCCTCCAGTCGTGACACCTCACCAATTGCAACACCTCTCTCTCTCTCTCTCTCTCTCTCTCTCTCTCTCTCTCTCTCTCTCTCTCTCTCTCTCTCTCTCTCTCTCTCTCTCTCTCTCTCTCTCTCTCTCTCTCTCTCTCTCTCTCTCTCTCTCTCTCTCTCTCTCTCTCTCTCTCTCTCTCTCTCTCCTCTCTCTCTCTCTCTCTCTCTCTCTCTCTCTCTCTCTCTCTCTCTCTCTCTCTCTCTCTCTCTCTCTCTCTCTCTCTCTCTCTCTCTCTCTCTCTCTCTCTCTCTCTCTCTCTCCTCTCTCTCTCTCTCTCTCTCTCTCTCTCTCTCTCTCTCTCTCTCTCATCTCTCTCTCTCTCTCTCTCTCTCTCTCTCTCTCTCTCTCTCTCTCTCTCTCTCTCTCTCTCTCTCCCTCTCTCTCCTCTCTCTCTCTCTCTCTCTCTCTCTCTCTCTCTCTCTCTCTCTCTCTCTCTCTCTCTCTCTCTCTCTCTCTCTCTCTCTCTCTCTCTCTCTCTCTCTCTCTCTCTCTCTCTCTCTCTCTCTCTCTCTCTCTCTCTCTCTCTCTCTCTCTCTCTCTCTCTCTCTCTCTCTCTCTCTCTCTCTCTCTCTCTCTCTCTCTCTCTCTCTCTCTCTCTCTCTCTCTCTCTCTCTCTCTCTCTCTCTCTCTCTCTCTCTCTCTCTCTCTCTCTCTCTCTCTCTCTCTCTCTCTCTCTCTCTCTCTCTCCCTCTCCCTCCCTCCCTCCCTCTCCTCCCTCCCTCTCTCTCTCTCTCTCTCTCTCTCCTCTCTCTCTCTCTCTCTCTCTCTCTCTCTCTCTCTCTCTCTCTCTCTCTCTCTCTCTCTCTCTCTCTCTCTCTCTCTCTCTCTCTCTCTCTCTCTCTCTCTCTCTCTCTCTCTCTCTCTCTCTCTCTCTCTCTCTCTCTCTCTCTCTCCTCTCTCTCTCTCTCTCTCTCTCTCTCTCTCTCTCTCTCTCTCTCTCTCTCTCTCTCTCTCTCTCTCTCTCTCTCTCTCTCTCTCTCTCTCTCTCTCTCTCTCTCTCTCTCTCTCTCTCTCTCTCTCTCGGTGTCAATTAATGTAGGTTGCCAAGCCTTGGCAATGTTAGAAGCTAATTTGCAAAGATAATTAAGGTTGGCTTCCAGAACCATATTTAGCCTACTCTCCAATTTTGGGCAACACTTAGCCATGTATTCCGTTAATGTTGGAATTCGGCAAGGCCAATTCTAGCCTCTTGGAGTCTATGTAAGCATGGTTTGGCATTCAGGAGGACATCTTTTTTTCTTTGAACTTGTTGGGCATATTTTAGCATTAGCGAGATCCAACATCATTTCTCGTCCACTCTCTGCATTATGCTGCTACATGGAAACTGTTGGAGGTCACTCTATGGTGATTATACAGAGTGTGGGCCCCCTAGTGGAGTTGGCTATTAGCATTACAGATTGAATGAGTGGCTTGGATACAGTCTCTTGGTGTGAATTTATGGTATTCCTCTTGGATAAGGGTCTTCATTCTTGCAGCACTTCATGTGTGATTTCCTTGCAGTACTCCTTGTGTAATAAGTTGTATTGATTCTGTTTGGTTTCTAGAAGAGTATGCTAGGCCACTATGGTATTCATTTGGAGCATTTCCAACCTTTCTAATCATTTAGTAAGCAAGGAAGTGAAGTTGTGGCTCTCTCATATGTGCAATTATCAATTTCTTATTCTCTGAGATTGTATAGTTTCTCTTTTGTCATTGAGTGTACTTGCGCACAAAAATGTTATAGGGTATATTTCCCTAAGGAAGAACCTCCCTTGAGTAGAAAAAGTACAGGAAGTATGGAGTGCGGTTTCCTCTATAGTTGGCACTTGCCAAAGTGAGATACCCCAGTACCTCCTCTAAAGTTTGGCATGGATATGCTCAATATTCCACCCTCAAGCGACCACAAATGATCCATGGTGCTCTAAGTTGTAAGGCCCCCATTATGAGGAGAAGCCATTGTGAGAGCCCGGGCATTTTTGGAACCCTAACTTCTAAGTTAGATGAGGTCTATGTGTGATCGTTGATGGTTATAGATGATCTATGTGAGCCTAGCCATTAAGTTAGGTAGGGCATAAACTTTCAGGCCATTGGGTTTCCATTCAAGGTGAAAATAAAGGCCCTATGGTGTCGCACGATTTTCCCATAGAACCTTAATGGGGGGAATGCAGAGGGGGGGAGTGCAGAGGGGGGGCTTGCTCCCTTCTGCGGGATCCGGGGGGCCTATCCCCCTAGCCCGTAGGGTCGAGACGATAGGACTTCTAGTCGTGAAGATATTGTCGAATTGTATCTTTTATCAACTATTTTGTATCTCTCGTCTACATTTATCTATACCGAAACACCTTGTAAAAGCTATATGAGCACGGCCCAGGTTGAGCTTACCATTGCACACTAGTAAGCCCTTCATCTAGATTCTATCTAGATTGCCATCTAAGCTCCACATTGGGAGTGCACAGGTGGATAGCACCATCATTGTAACTGCATTATGCTCGACAATCTGAGAATTTGAGTTCTGTATCTCTCAATCTACATCTATCTTTGTCTCCGTTTTTCTCTCAACTTTGTCTACTAGTCTATTCCACTGTGGTGTTATTTTCTTACAGTCCTTACTACAGTAAATACTTCTTCTTACATTTTTCCTTCTTGATTTTTGCATCTTGCGAGTGGGTATATGACCCACACTCGAGCACACAAGGAGCCTCTTCGTGTACAAAGGAGTCTCAAGAAGTCATCTTTACCTTCACCTAGTCAATGTAGATCCCCTCAGCCCTTAAAATTGTCTATTGATTTGACTACAACCCCACTCTCAAAGGAGAAGCTTAGAAGGACATTGAACTTCGCTTCGAATACTTCAGAAGAAGCACAAGTGCCAATGGAGGACCTGTCCAACCTACTCTCAAGGTTCAACATTAAATTTCCTACCTTTAAGGGATCAGAGTGATCTCCTTATGTTGCGATCCTCAGCTTCAAAACTGAGAGGATGCAATGTTGGTGTTATTCCCTTCAACATTAGAAGGTCTTGTAGACAAATGGTAGAGCCAATATGCAGATGGGCATTTCACCACTTGGGAAGCATTGAAGACCTTATCCTCTCAGACATTCGGATCAAGAGACTCCTTACAATGAGCCCTAGATCAACTAGAGAATCTCACATTATGCCTAGGTGAATCATTTCATGAATTACATACTCGTATTAAAGCACTTGTTTCCCAAATACCACATGCACTAGGAGATTTCTTGGTCAAAAAGTGGATAGAAAAGGAACTTCCTAGGTTATCTCAGTAAAAGCGTCAAGAATCTCTCTGGCTTGATGTCACTTTGAATGACTTTGTAGCATATGCCTCTTGCATAGAGGAGGCTAGGATGCACTTTGAAGGAGGGACTCAAGTAAATTATGCTCTGAATCTAGACCCAATTGAGCAACTTAGAAGGGAATTAGAAGAGATAAAGATGCAATGGAGTCAAAATGAAGAGAAGATTGTCTCACCAACTGCATGCCAGAACAAAGATTTAGTGTCCCATCTTCATTGAGAAGTGGAGGAATTGTGGACCTCTCAAGACATCCGAAGGCAAGTTTGGTGTACCACATGCAAAAACAGTGGTCATTCTCACTTGAACCACCCCAATAGGGTAAGTTTTCAATTTTGTGGTAAAATTGGCCATGAGGCTTGTGATTCTTATTACTTGAAGGGAGCCCAACAGAGAGACAACAATCAGATTCCTGATACTTTTTATGCTAGTACATCAAATGTACATAATAGAGAGGAGAATCTACAAAATATACCTAGATACACTAGACCATTGATGTGTTATCATTGTGGGGAGTATGGCCATATGCAGAATAGGTGCTCCTTACTAGAGGGTGCACCTCCATGCCAACATTGTCCTTAGGCCAAGGATCACTACACAAAGGACTCTTCGTGTAACCGCCCTGCTCGAATCCATATGATTGTTGTGTCTCCAAAAGATGAAGGTATGGCCCCACACTCTTATGTTTTTTCATCATCCATTTTGCCTATGATGACTAGGGATAGGCAAGTAGCAACAACACGTGTAGAGGAGCAACAGGTAGTCTAGGAAAGAGAAGAATGCAAGAGGGCTAATTTTGAGGAAGGAGTGTCCATTGAAGAAGCTTACAACACAATGAGAACGTCATTGAAGGAGCAACCAACTCGCCCTCAACAAAATTCTCAGGAGGTAAATATTGAGGAAGTCTTGAAGGGAATTCATCATAAAGTCACTCTATTCCAACTTATCCAAATGAATGCAAAAGTGAGAAGTGATCTCCTTAAAATCATACAGTCTGCCTACATGAGCCTGCCTCCTAATATAGATGGTTTCATGGTTGACTTTCCTCCTTCACCCTTGGCTGACTATCAAAGCTCAAGGTTATCTATTTTTATAAAAGATGAAGCTCTCACTCATGTTATTATAGATGGAGGCTTTGGCATCAATTTCATGCCTAACTTCACAATGAAGAAACTAAAATTGAACCCTGCCAAGTCAGCACCTTTGACTATCACATTGGCAGATCAACACCGGGTTACACCACTCGGCATTGTTGAAAAGGTACTCATAATAGTGCAGGGTTGTCAGTTTCTTTTAGATTTTTTTGTTATGGCACTACCACAGGAGACTTCTTACCCTCTACTCCTTGAAAAGCCATGGATAAGGCGAGCAAAAGAATTGCAGGATTGGGGAAAGAACAAGCTATGGATTTCAACAAGCACTAACAATCAACTACAGATACATCTAGAAGAAGGATCCAACATTGGCAAGGCTACTAGCTATAGAGTTAACACTCAGGTAATGCCTTCTTTACCTCAAGAATATGAAACTTTATTGAATTCGACAATAGAAAGTGCAGAGTGTTGTACGGAGGAAATCAGTGGTGGATGAAAAAAATGTAGAAGAAGCCCATGGAAGTCAAAAAAAGTCTAGAAATGAATATTTGCCCTTGAATACTAAGAGAGCAAGACCAAGAAATATGGAAGCATTGGAAAAGGCTAATTTTGAGCCAAAGAGAAGAGAAGACCTTTCATTTTCTAATATCCCTCAAGGTTGGAGCAAGGACTATATTGCAAATCACAAGCTGAACTCCACTCTTGCATACAGTGCGGACAATTTTTCAATTGAGGTCAATCCCGAAATACTTATTCAAGAAGTAAACCTTGGAGATGAAGAGAATCCTCAAATACTCCACTTGTCCTCTTTGTTGTAGCACTATCCCCCATTACTACAGAAGTTAACCTCTCTACTTTTTGCCTATAAAAATTTCTTCACATGGTCCTACAAGCATCTAATAGGGATTCCAGAGGAGCTTGGATTACACCGAATACCCATAGTTGAGGGAGTTGCACCTAAAAGGAGTAGACCTTATCGACTCAATCCAAAATATGTATTGGCAGTAAAGTTGGAAATTACAAAACTAGAGGATGCACGTATTATTGTTCCTATAGACCATTCCACGTGATTTTCCTCCATGGTCATTGTAAAAAAGAAAAATAGTGGAAAAATATGAGTATGCATTGATTTTCATGCTTTAAATAAGGTAAGTCTTCAAGATGGCTTTCCTCAACCATTCATAGAATAGGTACTTGAAGAAGTAGCCACACACACTTTGTACAATTTTCTTGATGGTTTCATTGGCTACAATTAAATACTGATTCATATTGATGATAGGGACAAAACATGCTTTGTTACTCCATGGGGCACTTATGTTTACATAGGCATGGCTTTTGGTCCAAAAAATGCACTCGCTTTGTTTAATAGAACAATGCATCTGATATTGGCAAAATGGTTAACAACCTTTTTGCACATTTTCATGGGTGATGTTTCTGTGTTTTCAAGCACATATAGGAGAGCAGTAGTTCAAGATTTTTATGGTCAGTTAGAAAATATGAAGGAAATTGTTCAGGAGTGTCTCAAAACAGGTTTAAAGTTAAATCTTGTTATATGTCATTTTTTTGTCACTAAAGGCACTCTTCTTGGTCACACAGTATCGGTCAAAGGGATCACTCTTGATCCGAAAAAGGTCAGTGCTATGTTCTCCATGCCTATTCCACGGGCTCCAAAGGAATTGCAAAGCTTTTTAGGCCATGTAGGATACCACATAAGATTTATATGAATGTATTGATAAATAACTAACCCATTTTCAAGGCTTACCAATGAGAAGATTCCTTTCTCCTAGAGTCCTGAAGCTAAGAAAGCATTTTGTGAACTAAAATTGAGGCTATGTATTGCTCCACTCTTAACCATTCCTAGGTGGTCATTAGAGTTCCATGTGCACATAGATGCTACCCTATATGTAGTTGGAGCAGTCTTGGCTCAGCCATCATCACACAAGTCAGAACAACCTATCACCTATGCTAGCAAATCACTTACCAAAGCAGAAAGAAACTACAACACTTCTGAAAGGGAAGGTTTGGCTATCGTATTTTCTCTTCAAAAGTTTTGATACATAGTAAAGGGCATCTAAAGGGAGAGGAATTGGCTCACAAGATCATTCACAAAGGACTATGGTGGCCTCATATCTACAAAGATGCAATCAAATTTCCTAAAAAATGTGACATCTACTAGAGATGTGCTCCCACTCCAACGTGATTGAATTTTCAACCATTATTCATCTCCATAGGATGACTACCTTTTGAACTATGGGGTCTTGATTTCATTTGATCGATCAGTTCAATTGGTCAACTTGGGGGTAAGAAGTATATTCTGATGCCCACGTGTTGTGCAACCAAATGGATAGAAGCTAATGCTATTATGGACTACACGGCCTAGACGATGGCCAAATTTCTGTACAAATGTATTTTCTCAAGATTTAGTTGCCCACTTGAAATTACTAGTGAGAGGGGCACACACTTTGTAAATCAATTGCTCCAATTTATCTTTGACAGCTACAAGGTCTTTCACAAAAAGTCATGTGCATACTATCCGAGGGCAAGTGGTCAGGCAAAAATCTCAAACAAGATTTTGATTAGATTGCTATGCAAATTAGCTTTTGACCACCAAAGCTCTTGCTCACAAGCGTTAATCAGTGCAATATGGGCTTTTCATACTACTAGAAGGGGAACCACTGGTGAGAGTTCATTTCTCTTAGTATATGATAAAGATGCACTTGTGCCCTTTGAATTTATTATCAAGGAAGAAATTGGAGCTAGAACCATAGGAATTGAACCTCCCATTAGGAGACTGGTGGCATTACAAGAATACAGGGAAGGAGCTATGTAAAAACTATAAGTAACACAAGAAGAGTGCAAAAGATTGCATGATAGGTATATGAGGACTAATGAAGTATACAAAGGGTCTTTGGTTCTAGTGCATCAGATCCCACTAGTTTCAACCAAAGTGGCACCTAAAGGGGCGGGACCAATACAAGGTGATAAAATTTTTACCACAAGGAGCATTACATTTGGAGGACTTGCAGGGTGAGAGGATGCCCCTTATCAACCTTTCTAGGGTGAATAATTACCTGAACTAATTCAAGTAGAAAGAATTCATTCACTGTAGATATCATAGTTGAGTTCATTTTTCCTATAGTTCATTTTGTTTGATTGAATAAGCAAATAAATGAGAGAAAATAAAAGAGTAGTTGAACCCAGATGGTGCAAAGACTTGATGTGGGGGATCTATGAGGAGTTTGAGGTGGAAAGATCTCCAAGTAGAAATTGGCTCCTTGTATACACCAATGGTGTTTTCTCTTCAAGAGCATATTCTCAAAAATGGTGGCAACTTTGTTCAGGTTGGGTTTGGCTCTATGTTGTTCATACTATTGAAGGTGAATGGAGTAGAATGATGGGCTTCAAGAGATACCTATTAGATCTTGCATCTCTCCTTTCTCTTGTTCCCTCCTCCATCCTCCTCCACCCTCCTCCATCCTCCGCCATCCTCCTCAGTCCTCCATCACCCTCCTCAATCCTCCTCCACCCTCATCAATCCTCCACCACCCTCCTCAATCCTCCTCCACTCTCCTCAATCCTCCACCACCCTCCTCAATCCTCCACGTGTGACCCTTCTCCACCCCCAATCCTCAACCCTCCTCTATCCTCCTCCAACCTCCTCAATCCTCCTCCACCCTTCTCAATCCTCCTCCACCCCCAATCCTCCTCCACTCTCCTCCACCCTCCTCAATCCTCCACCCGCGATCCTCACCTCCACCGGCAATTGTCCTCAACCCTCCTCAATCCTCCTCCACCCTCCTCAATCCTCCATCACCCTCCTCAATCCTCCTCCACCCTCCTCAATCGTCCACCACCCTTTCAATCCTCCACCCATGACCCCCCGCCACCCACAACACCCCTTGCTCTCTCTCTCTCTCTCTCTCTCTCTCTCTCTCTCTCTCTCTCTCTCTCTCTCTCTCTCTCTCTCTCTCTCTCTCTCTCTCTCTCTCTCTCTCTCTCTCTCTCTCTCTCTCTCTCTCTCTCTCTCTCTCTCTCTCTCTCTCTCTCTCTCTCTCTCTCTCTCTCTCTCTCTCTCTCTCTCTCTCTCTCTCTCTCTCTCTCTCTCTCTCTCTCTCTCTCTCTCTCTCTCTCTCTCTCTCTCTCTCTCTCTTCTCTCTCTCTCTCTCTCTCTCTCTCTCTCTCTCTCTCTCTCTCTCTCTCTCTCTCTCTCTCTCTCTCTCTCTCTCTCTCTCTCTCTCTCTCTCTCTCTCTCTCTCTCTCTCTCTCTCTCTCTCTCTCTCTCTCTCTCTCTCTCTCTCTCTCTCTCTCTCTCTCTCTCTCTCTCTCTCTCTCTCTCTCTCTCTCTCTCTCTCTCTCTCTCTCTCTCTCTCTCTCTCTCTCTCTCTCTCTCTCTCTCTCTCTCTCTCTCTCTCTCTCTCTCTCTCTCTCTCTCTCTCTCTCTCTCTCTCTCATCATTTTGTAAACTAAAATTGAGGCTATGTACTGCTCCACTCTTAACCATTCCTAACTGCTCATTAGAGTTCCATGTGCATACATATGCTACTCTACAAGGCTATGTACTGCTCCACTCTTAACCATTGCTAACTGTTCATTAGAGTTCCATGTGCATACATATGCTACTCTACATGCAGTTGGAGCAGTCTTGGCTCAGCCATCATCACACAAGGTAGACCAACCTATCCCCTATGCTAGCTGATTGCTTACCAAAGCAAAAAGAAACTATAGCACTATTGAAAGGGAAGGTTTGGCTATCCTATTAGCTCTTCAAAAGTTTCAACATTGCCTCTTAGATGTGCATTTTATTATCATTTCTGATCATCAGGCTTTGAAGTACTTAATTAATGAGCCTAGAGTAGCTAGAAGGGTTTGGTGATGGTTATTGTTGTTCCAAGAATTTGATTTTGATATTCATATTAAGCTAGAAAAAGAGCACTACATGGCAAATCAAGTGTCAAGAACTACCTTGAGTGAAAAGGTAACATGTATCAATGATGAATCGGTGGATAGCAACCTCTTTCTAGTAGCAACTCAAACTGATTGGTATGATGAAATTCTAAATTTCCTCACTTTTGGAAAATCTCCCAAACACCTAACACGAATGGAAAAGAGGAGATTACTCTTTAAAGCCAAAGCTAACTCACCTATAAATGGAGATTCGTATAAATACTATCAAAATGATATCTTGAGAAAGTGTGTTTATCCACAGGAGGTAATTTTTTTCTTGAAGCGGCACATAGTGAAGGGCATCTGAAGGGAGAGGAATTGGATTACAAAGTCATTCACAAAGGAGGCCAACTAGATTGGATTTTCAACCATTAGTCATCTCCATAGGATGGCTACCTTTTGATTGATGAGGTCTTGATTTCATTGGACCAATCAATCCAATTGGTCAACTTGGGGGTAAGAAATATATTCTGATGGCCACGTGCTATGCAAAAAAATTGATAGAAGCTAAGGCCACTATGGACTTCACGACCTTGATAGTGGCCAAATTTTTTTACAAATGTATTTTCTCAAGATTTGGTTGCCCACTTGAAATTACTAGTGATAGAGGCACACACTTTGTCAATCAATTGCTCCAATTTACTTTTGACAACTACAAGGTCTTTCACAAAAGGTCATTTGCATACTATCCGAGGGCAAATTGTCAGGCAAAAAGCTAAAGCAAAATTTTGATTGGATTGCTATGCAAATTAGCTTTTGACCACCAAATCTCTTGGCTGCAAGCATTAATTGGTGCAATATGGGCTTTCCATACTACTAGAAGGGGAACTACTGGCGAGAGTCTATTTCTCTTAGTATATGGTAAAGAGGCATTGGTGCCCTTTGAATTTATAATCATGCAAGAAATTGGACCTAGAACCATTGGATTGAACTTCCCAGTAGGAGATTGGTGGCATTAGAAGTATACAGGGAAGGAGCTATGCAGAAACTACACGTAATACAAGAAGAGCACAAAAGATTGCATGATAGGTATCTGAGGGCTAATGAAGTATACAAAGGTTCTTTTGTTCTAGTGCATCCGATCCCTCCAGTTTCAACCAAATTGGGACCTAAAGGGGAGGGACCATACAAGGTGATAAAAGTGTTACCACAAGGAGCATTACATTTGGAGGACTTGCAAGGTGAGAGGATGCCCATCCTCTACCTAAATTAATTCAAATAGAAAAAATTAATTCAATATACATATCATAGTTCAGTTCATTTTTCTTGTAGTTCATTTTGTTTGATTGAATAAGAAAAAAAAAAGAGAGCAAATAAAAGAGTAGTTTCACGGAGATGGTGCAAAGACTTGATGTGGGAGTCTATAGCATAGAGGATCTATGAGCAGTTCGAGGTGGACGTACCTCCTAGTAGAAATTGGGTCCTTGTATACACCAAGGGTGTTTCCTCTTCAAGAGCATATTCTCAAAAATGGTGGCAACTTTAGTCATATTGGGTTTGGCTCTGTGTTGTTGATACTATTGAAGGTGAATGGAGTAGAATGATGGGCCTTGGGTAGATACTTGCTAGATCCCGCATCTCTCCTTTATCTCGCTCGCCCTCCAACATATATGGAGGTTCTACAGTCTTTGGTATCTTATCTTCATAATGCATATGCATATGCATATCGTCCAATTTCATGGAGTAATTTTTATGACCCCTGGAGAAGTTCACTACTTGGGATTCCCAATCCTACTGCACCTTATCGTGTTTCAACCAACGATATCCCAAAAGAAAAGTATTATAATCTCACTTCCCAAGTAATTCAATCATGATCAAAGTAATATGGAATATTACTTCTTGTATTTGAATAGGGATATCTTTAATAAGGCCAATAGGCTACAATCATGATTGGTCATCCATCTGAATATGGAATGGGGCAAGTTAGATATATCTCCACACCATCTACTAATAAATTGGCAAAGTGGTAATGTTAACTCTAGATCCCCCATCAATTAGAAATCTAGAAATTGTTGGCCTGTACCAAACTATGATCAATGGAACAAAATAAACCAACAACTTGTCTTCAGTTGTTTCCACTTATTAACCAGCACTGTAGTTTCAAATGTTGTAGAATCCAAGGTTGAAATCTGCACTTTTGATTGAACTTCTACTAATAGTGCTTCCCTAAAATTTAAAACTAGATCCAAGAGCTCATTTAATTACATTTGAATAGTAGATTTACATAATACCATCCAAGAATCTAGAACAGTGGTAGAATTTGTACATTCTAGTCGCACTTTTTGGGAAGAAACATGTTGTTGAGTTACTAAAACCATCCCTTTAGCAATAGACTACTTAGTTATTTGTGTGTCTGGATTTGATCTACCTATCCTTTAGAGTGCATTATAGCCTATGTTTGGATAAGATTCTTTGTACTATTCAAAGCATATTGCTCCAAAATTGGAAAGTGCGGAGCTACCTAAGCAACACAATCGGATGCTTGTTTGTACATGTTGTGTTGTCCTCAGATGTTGGAATAAAGAACTAGGTTCTTGGACTATGATGCTTTCTAGACAAAATAATAATTATTGTTATTGGTTCCTCATAGAAAATTATGGCTATGTTCTTCATCAATGCTTTTAATTTAGCTTCTTGCTTTCTTCATACATATTCTTATGCTTCTGGACAATTTGACATGTGTCCAAATTCCATACGGAATAAGCTTTGCAATCCCTTAGAATCCTTCTAGTAATTATGGCATTCTCTTTAGTTGTTGTTGAAAGGTTTTTGTCTCATCCATAACCTTGATATTTTAGTTCGAGTTGTCCAAAAGGAGGTGAATTAATAGTACCATTAACTCCTATATTGTTACCTATTTCCATAGGATGATAGATAGTATTTACAAATGGTTGATAGTACAAAGCACCAATCTGTGATATGTCAGGTTGTACCTGATTATCCAAAATAGCTCAATCATGGGCATTAAACATACATTGTTTTGCAATATGATCCATTACATTACAAATAGTACAATACAATTGATTTAGAACACAATTTGCTATGTCCCACATTTGGACATAAAGTAAACTTACTCCAAAAAATGTATTATCTTGATAGGTGGTATCAACGTAAGAGTTACAATATCCAATGTCTACTTCATGAATGGATTGGCCACCTTTAGTTCTGCTCAAGTTGATCTATCACATCAATAGTTTAATCCAATGTTCACGTACCATCTAAGGCATAAAGGCAAATATTTTCTTTGAGCATAGGATTAAGTCCTTCAATGAACCAACTACGCATTGTATCTTTCGGAGGATGTTCTCTTAATAGGGATTTGTCTCAAGCTACTTTGAAACAAAGAAGCATACTCAACAATATTCTAAAGGAATTTTCGAACCATATACTCCAAAATTTGCACAAAAAAACATTTCGCAAGGTATTATAAGTGGGGAAATTATTTGAAGTGAACTCCATTAGCCATTTGATATATTTCCCACCCAATATAACCTAAATTACTTAAATTTTTGGACATCATCCTACCCACCTTCCAATAGATCATATTGTGTATCAAATGTTGGAAGAGATGGATGGATACCACAAGAGGATGAGTTGGTACTACTAATCTCTACTTTGTACCTGCCCTCTTCCACTTCAGAGTTGTGTTGTAGGCCCCTTTAACTTGCTAATGACACTAAATAAGTGCCTATGTACTTTAGAGATGATGATTCAACCAATTAGATCAAAACATATAACTTTGCAAATAGCTAGTGACCAAAAACTTGCTATTTTGGTCTTGATACCTACTGGATCTTTTGCTCAATGCTCACACTACAGTAGCAATTAGGAAAATCCTTTTGATGGTATCTAATTAGCTTAGATATCTAATGATTCCAATTCAAATCACTTAAAATGATAAACCATACACTGAGAAATCACTTTAGCAAGTAGATGCTTACCCTCGATTTTTTAGGAGCTACATAGAGAATGACCATAGAGCACTTCGACGCAGATTTCTTCCAATTGGCTGAAGAGAATGTCTTCAAATTTTTATAGCTTGAATTAGACTTTGAGCTGATTCCAATGAGGTATAGAATACTGAAAATCGATATGAACTCACTAAGATATGAGCATGCCACATACACTGTTCTGAGTAGACATAGCAGAGAAGGAGATAGACATGATCAATGATGTAATGTATTATATAACAATGTTCTACATGATCATTGGCATAGAAAATGATGCCCAAAGATAGCGAGAAGAGTAGGCTATGATGCAAGCCACTCAACCCCTACAAATGAATAGAAAATGAGCTACTAGGAGAGCCATTAAGGCTGCAAGTTTAAACAGGAACATCAACCATCAACGCATAGATAATTACAAAGATTTCATATTCTTTTCAAAAATTTTAGATAAAATACAAAAAGATTTCCACAAAATGGAATCTGCACCGGCTTCCTCCTAACACATGCTTGCCAAAGTTTTGCATTTTAAATAACATGAGATCATGAACTGCACATGCTAAATCATTCTCATATTTTGCAAAATCTATGAGCTTATACAATTCATGACATAAAATGATAGGTAATGATATCATCATCATTTGGGAGATCATGAATTGTACACATGTCATCAACAAATTTGGCAACTAGGCCAATTTTGGTTAGTTTTGAAACTAATAATATTTTTTCTTGATCCTTGGAACATATAAGGCATCTAAAAATATGAAAGTACTACCATCAACAATACTAAGAATGGTCTTTCCAACTCCCATATTAGGATAAGAGGAGTTTTTTGTGCATCTGATAGTATTCACTATAGGAGCAGGCTCAAGTGAAGAAATTGTGTTGGGAGGTAATAGGTTTGGTTGCACCACTATCAGAGTACCAAGCATTTGAGTCTTGTACAGATATACATTTCTCATGAGAAGATGGTTCCTAGTTGCAATGAGTAAAAAACATCCATTCTTCACTCCGAACAAGGTTAAAAGATTCTATTTTAGGTATATAGGACTCTACAATAACCATTCTAGTCTCTTCCCTCCTTTCATCCTTTGCAACCAATTTAGGAAAACTCTTAATGATCATGTTCATTTGCCTTACAAAACTTGAAAATTTGTTTTTTCTTTTTTGTTTCCTTGTCATCTTTCTCTTCCTTCTGTGACTGTGCAACATCAAAGATTTTTACTTGTTAGTACATGAGCTCCATTTACCTCTGCTTTGACTAACTAAGAAATCTTGATCTGCAACACACATAATTGACATGTTCTTCCAAGGTTGGTGTTCTTACATCAAAATAGATAATAAATCCTCAAAGGTTAAGGCATTTGGATTTTCTTTCATCATCAAACAAACAGTACAAAAAACACTCTCATATGAATATGGAAGGCCAATAAGAACAATCTACATAAGTGAACTATCTAGAAATATTTCATTAGCAAAAATCAACTGCTCTCAAATCCTTTATCTCTAAAAAAAAGTTTCCATTGAATCCCCTTCATTTATATGCTCACTCTCCAAGTATTTTCAGAGATAAACAACCCAATCCTTACTTCTTGCCTACTATAGTGTTGTAAGAGTATCCCAAGCACCTTTTGTTGCTTTGCATGAGAGAATGTGAGGGATAGTGGCACATTTGACATAAAAATCTATCAATGCATGTGCATGTGCATCTCTAACATCCTAAAAAGTTTCTCTATAGTAGGTGCAATAGGAAGCATAGCTAGACCAAGAAATTGAAGATCACCATCTTCAAAGCCACTTGCATCACCTGCTATCATTGTACTTGCAAGTGTAGGAGGACGTATTTCAACACCTTTCACAATATTCCACAAGCCTTTTGCTACCAATACATAATGCATCATGTATTCCCACAACGGGTAATTAGAACCATCCATATTATCCTCAATAGCCAACATATGAAATATATTGTTGATTTTAGCCATGGCAAATGCCTACAATAACCCGATGCAAAAAATTGATTGTATGTCAAAAAATTTGAATAGAAATACCAAATGAAGCTCCATTAGACTTCTAGTAGAATTTGAGGCACTTGTATTGTAAACCAAAAAATGTATATATGCTTGGCACAAAAGGCCAGAATTGCCTCCATAGTCGATACAACAGTGTGTTTGGAGGTCGAAGCAATTTTTGTGCGATTTTGAGATTGGTAATGACCTCGAGTATGCACCAATTTTTGTATGATCTTGATACTATGATCACAAGGGTATCAACAATGGCCTAAATAAAGTGACGACTTGTTTTGATACCAATTGTTGGAGATTGGGGATTGTGGAATCATGCAAAAAGCACATGGAAGAAGAAGAAGCTTGGAGGACAACACAACATTGATTGAGTTAACAAGTGAATATACAAAAGATAAGTGACCCTTTAGGGTTATAGGCATATATGTAAGCAAGGGAAAAAAACCTCATAAAGAGGGAAAAAGTGCACATTGGTCCTAGGTGTTTTCACACACATCATTAACAAAATATATCAATAATTTTATGCAAAAAGGAAAAGAAGATGAGGTGTGCAAGTTGATGAAGTTGTTGATTTTTTTGAAACAAGAACTACTTGGTTGATATGAAAAGATACATATTCTTATTCTTTTTTATGTAGATTTCAAAATACTCCAACTAAATCTTACCTATGAAGTGTGCAAATAATGTATACTTTGCCATCATACTTTATGATGATGTCATCCTTCTCATTAGTTCTAATGAGATCTATATTAATGAGCTTATACCTCTTTCATAATTTCACATCTTGGGCCTTTGTCTCACAATATAAGCACTCAATTTATTAAAGCTTGAGGAATCTCTTTGTCTGAAAAGATTATATTCACACTTTTCTAGAAAATTTTGGATTTGAGGATTGTAAACCCATTTCCACTCCCATGGTCATGGGTTCATAGTTGATTCTTCATGATGTCAAAAATATAGTTTATCTTGTTCCATATCAAAAAGCTACTAGATATTGAATTATGTATGTATTACATTATTAAGAATTCGATTTGTTGTCACACATAGGAGTAAGTTTATGCACAGACCAAGTTTCAATCATTGGCAAGTGGTTAGACTTAGTCTAACTCCCTTTTGTAAAGTGTTTATAATCGCATAGTGTGGCAATCCCTTGTACATGTGCCAAATTTTTTCTCATGATATCACTCTCAAAGATGGTTTTCTACTATAGCTTGATAGTGATACATATGAATACACATAGGTCTATTGAGACATCTCTCCATATTTGGGAGGTTTCCTCCCTCCCCAAAAATTTGTATATGTGCCCAAGACCTAATGTGATGCTTATCTTTTTATATTCCACACTTACTAATATCATTATGTATTTTCCTCTCAAGCGCTTTCACCATCATTTTGTGTGTGTGTGTGTGTATGTGTGTTCATACTCCTATCTCTTCAATAAATCTCCTCATTTAAAGACTCAAATGTCATTTTTTCCTTAATGCAACAACTACTTTCATATTACCACATGATGCATGTGGATTTGGAATTTCTCTACCAAGTCTTTGACGTGTGCATATGTCTGATGGATATTTTCTCTATATCAACTTTGATTTTGATTTTGATTCCATTTTCTTGTTAACATGGCATTTGATTCAAGGTATTTCTTTGAGATAAGTACTATCAAACATAATAAGTTCACGGCACACCTACCTAATATAGGTTAATCTATATACCTCATGTATGTGTGCAAGTAATCAATCTAGAGCATGGTGGCACTCCAGCATTCTTGAAATCAAATATCCCCTGTGGAAGTTTTATAAACAAATTTGCATTGTGATCTAGTTAGGAATTGAATGCTCAAATACAAACAAATTTAGATTCATTCATGTTTTTTTTATTTGTACATGTCATTATACACCACTTTATTGTTAATATTCTTTAAGCACATGGTACGTTGGATACAATACATGCACCCACGGCTGGTAATAAACTATCCAAGACTGCACATGATTGGTTAGATTTTGAATTTTAATGTACGAATTATTATGATTTATGTAAAAACAATGTGATTGTCATTTGATCTTGAAAAGCATAAAGCGTGTGGGAGCCATGCATAACATTTGTAACTTACTATATCAAAACATTTGAGATCGATTCACACTACATCAAGTTTAGAAAACCTTAAAATGCAATAATACTCTTGTAAAATATTTATTGTATGATAAGCAATATGCTATGCTCTTTGTTCCAAGGGTTGGTTTGTTCCTACATTGTTGTGACTAAGTAATCCTCTCACTTGTTCAGGACATATCAATCTTTATAATAATTTTTACTTTGGGAGATGAGACTCCCTACATGCAGCACTCCTTGTGTTGTTGTTCTCTCCTCATAACATCCAGGCCCCTAAGAAAATTTGTGCAAGTCTACACCAACATACCACAAGTTTTGGGACATGAACCCAGATTGTGTGCATTGTGAAGGGGTTATACACAATGCTATGAGTGCATTGTGTATAACCCCTTCATAGAATCACCATGAAGAACAATAGTGAATTACATGATCTTTCAAGTGATAGTAGTATCTAGATAATCATGTTGTGTAGGAATTTGAGCTGACAATGTATCTTATAACCTATTAACAAAATGATAGTGAGGTTTGAAGTGGGTCCAGACCACATAATGTATGCTATATTTTGAAGTAGATAACTAAATAATTATCCCTTTTTAAACAGGGAGCAACTTCAAAGATATGACCATCATGAGTTATCTCATGTCATCCAATTGTATATTGGTTTGCATATCATCTTCACTAGATGTTTATATTAGATACACCAAGTTAATATCTATTCTTGAGGTTGAAAGAGTTTTTTCCACAATCAATGTTGGATTAATAATCAATCACATATCCACTAGTGGAATTGTGAGTCTAGTAAGCCTTGACCAGCTCACCTGATGAATATGTAGTATGGATCTTCACAAAATCCCAAGATCTCCATGCTAGTTGTTGTATCCATATGAGGTCTCTAAATGTTTTAGATTAGGGTCTAACATTGTAGTCCAATAAAAGAAAAACATCACCCAAAATTAAAGAATTTATCAAAGATATTATCATATATTACACCATGCGATGATTTCCATGATGCATCACCTAGACTAAATAAACTTCCTCTGATTGGATGCTTTGTAATCCTCTAGGGAGTAATAGATGTCAACATGTACTATCTGGTTCCCAAACCTACATGAATCAAGTTTTCATGTGTATTTTGAAAAATGGAATTCTCTCAAAGGGGTCCTAAATAGAATTTCTTTATCTGACCCCCTACAAATATGTTATAATATGTTAAACATGAATATTGAAGAAAGAATCTACTCCCCAACGAGATCTACTTAAACTTTACATGAATCAGGTGTTCATGTGTATTTTGTAAATTGGCATCCTCTGATGGGATTCGAAATAGAACTTCTCTATCTGATCCCTTACAAGTATGTTATCATATGGTGCGCATGAATACTGACTCCCATTAATATTCCTTTACTCATGGAAAGCACTTTAAATAATCTTGATTCGTATGTTGTAAAAAAATAGCAAGAGCCTAATCCAGTATCTTCACATATGATTGTGGTGACCAAGAGTTCCACAATTCTTACTGAATCATTGGGCTAATGGATTGTGCTTGTTTATTTTGATGGGAATACATTTATGATCACTCTTCCACCTTTGGAAAAGGCATATGCACATCATTAACAAACTTGGTAACTTTGATATAAGATCAGTTGAGATGCATGTTGTTAGAAATTAAGTTCTGCTCTCAAGGATGACCATGGAAGTTTTGGATTTCAAATAGGACTTTCCATTCATTCTCTAGTCCTCTCTAAAGTGAGATTTTATCATCAAGAGGTTAAGGCTTTCATGTATGGACCAAGAGTTAAGAGGTTCAAGTCCTACAAGAGCATTTTGCCATAAGGATTGATTAGGGTTTTAGAATCTTCACTTATAATTCTAAATCAAGTAGATTGGGACACCTGGAGTGATTAGAAGTGACTTGCACATGTAAGGATTAGTCCAAAAAGTTACATAAAGTTGGGGGGAGAAGCACTGATGCATCCTCAAGGCTAGTGCAGACTCTTTACATTAGTATTTGAGCATTTTTTTACCTTCGTGTAGGCATGCTCACTCAACAGCTCCCACATGAGTTTTGGCACCCTATAGAAAAAGGAATATGTGAAAGTACACCCCTAAAGAGTGGAAACCTCCTCTAGAGGACCCCCAACACGGAGAAGCATCCCAAGGACCAGCATTGACATCGATAGCAACCCACCAAGCACTCCAAGATGCCCATGCATAGCAAGCATAGTCCTCAAGAGAAGGGACATTGGGAAGCACAAAGCCAAGAAGCTCATAGGATCTCCACAAGTAGAATTGCACTACATATGGGATCCCCCCCATTCATTTGCCTTCTCTACTACACTTGCACGTCCACATCACTTTTCCTTCTCTTCAACTCTTGAATTTGATTGTTTTCATCTTTGCAAATCTTCAAACATGAGTGTTCAACGTCTCTTTTGACTCTCTTCTCTTGCAAGATCCAAGAGAAATTGAAGCTTTAACTTCTTCCATCAACTAAAGCTTCAACCAAACCCCTAAGCCCAAAGCTTCTTCAACTTCTCAAGTTATTTTTTGCATCATTTTTTGAAGCTTAAAGTTTGCTATCTTTCAAAAAATCTCAAAGACTCAAGGGATTATTCTCTTTGCTTCAAATGCTGAAGCTACATTCTCCATCAACATCAAGTGAGGAATCCAAGCTTCAAGTGGATATGAAGGAGGTACTTTGGAGTCAAGCAATGTCATTATTCTAGCAATCTTGGGTACATTCAAGTCTGCATCGGTCAATTATAGAAAGGAATTACTCTTGTGAAGTATCTTGTTCCCATTTAGATTTTTACACATACTAATTATGTGCTAGAATTTCACATACTAATTATGTGCAAGAATTTCCAAAGTTTAGGGGTGCCATTTTGTGTGTGATGGAGGGTACTTCGATCCACACTATTTTGTCAAGTGTTAGTAGTGTGTTTTTTATTGTATTTCTGCCCATTCCATCACTTGCATGTTTTTCACCTCGCTTACCACTTGTATCACATACATTGCAATAACATGCATCCATTTTAAGATTGTACAAACTTACGAGGATAATTCATGTCAAACACAAAAAAAGTTACCACCAATCTAGAAATGGTTTTTGGAAAACGCAAAGGAAGGGCAAAAGTCTTTGGAACATTCTCAAAAAAAAAAACCTTGTGTTTTTAAGAATATTCTTCCTCAAAAGAATTTGAGAAAGCACAACAAGATCATTGGTTCCTTAAATGCATAAATCCAGGACATAGAAGCAGGGCATGTCCAATTCAAAGGAACATGAAACCCTCTTAATTCAATAAGGGAAAATGAGAGAAAAGTACACTTGATACACACCCTCAATCTACATACATTGTGAAAATACCTACCAATGCCAAGTATCCAAGAACATGTAGAATCAGCAAGAATTTGGGCAACATGACTTGGTCAACTTACATGGATCAATTAAATTTCACACTATTTGGATCATGATTGGCAACTCAACAAGTCATATTTATGCCCTTGTCAAGAAGTTGAAACTTCCACAAAGCCCTTCCCCTCATAAATACATTGTTTCAATTATGCAGCGTCAAGATACTCATATTTTAAAAATAATGGTTTTGTTATCTAGAATTATAAATCCTTAAATTGAAATATAAATTGGACTTCCAAAAAAAACATGAATATGGAAAGACGATCAAGCAAAAATTTTCCAAGATTTGAAACTCGCTTTGGATTCACTCCCATTTCTATAAATTTTAAATCCAATTAATTTTTCTACATCAGGTTATTTTAATTTGTGGCCATGCTTGAAAGCAGTGATGTATTCCACATGTTGATTGTTGAGGATAAGTTGGATGGTACCAATTACCCATTATGGGTATATATGATGCATCATGTATTGGTTGCAAAAGGAGTAGAATATTGTGCAGGGTGTTGAAAAATGTCCTACTATAACTGCAAATACAGTTACTGAAGATTATGTGAATGGCCTTGAAGATGAGGCTCTTCAGGTTCCTATTCATGATGTGGTTCCTAGTGCACCTACTGCAGAGCAACTTCATTGGGATGGCAGAGATGCTCAGGCATATGCATTGATAGCATTGTCTGTCAAATGTGCCATTATTCCTCACATTCACCCTTTCAAAACAAAAAAGAATGCTTAGGGTACACTTACCACTTTATACCAGGCAAGGAATGAGGCTCATGTTGCTTACCTCCAAAAATAGTTGGAGAGTGTGCACATGAATGAAGAAGATTCTATGGATAGTTTTTTTATAAAGATCAAAGATATGAAGGAGCAGTTTGTTTCTATTGATGAAGTCTTGCCAGATAGTTCACTTGTGCAAACTATTCTGAATGGTCTTCTAGATTCATATCAAAGTTTTTCTTCTATTCTTTTATTGATGATGAAAGGCAATCCAAATGCCTTGACATTTGAGGAGTTAGTCTCTATTCTATTGCAGGAAGATCAGTCTTGGCAGAACAAGTTCATTATGTGTGTTGTAGATCAAGCTTTCCTGGCTAGTCAAAAGGGCAAAGGTAAATCTACTAGTAAGAAAAATGTCTACTTATTCTCTGCAATCAAAGAATGATGACAAAGACAAGAAGAAAACATAAAAGCAAACATTCTTTTCCAAATATTATAAAGGAAATGATCATATCATAAAGAGTTATCCAAAATTGGCTGCAAAAGAGGCAAAGAAAAAAGAGGTTGGAATGGTTGTTGTCGAAGCCTCTACACCCAAATCAGAGTTTGCAAATATTGTGCAGAATGAAGAATAGGCATTTACTATTGTTTGCAATTATGACCCATATTCTCATGAACAGTGTATGTTTGCAATAGACTTAGCTTTTTCGTACTTTCATATTGGGGCAACCAAACATATTACCTCACAATGCAGTTTCTTCACTTCATATGAGCCTGTCCCTAGGGGGAATAATGTCACATGTGCCAACAACTCCTCTTATTCTGTCATGGGAGTTTGTAAGATCATTCTACCTACTATTGATGGTAGTTCTTTTACATTGTTAGAAGCTTTATTTATGCTAATCATCAACGGAAATCTGTTATCATTTCTAGCATTAGCCAAGATCGGCTTGGTTGTGAAATTTGTTGATGATAAATGTACAATTCATGATCTATCAAACAGTGATGTAATTATTGCTTCTAGCAATTTATGTTGTGGGCTATATAAGATCATAGATTATGCAAAATCTATGAATGATTCAGCATGTGCAGTTCAAGATTCTCAGGCTAGGTCAAATGTAAAGCTTTGGCATGCACACTTCGGTCATCTAGATTTTGCTAGTTTGCTATGCATATAGAAATCTGAAATGTTGTCCTCTCTACCCAAACTTGAGAGACCTGGTAAACATATGTGTGAAGGCTATATTTTGGGCAAAATGCAACATTCCTCCTTCCCAAAAGATGATTCAGTATGAGCTACTCTAAAATTGCATCTTGTTCACAGTGATGTTTATGGTCCTATGCAAACATCTTTTGGGAAGTAACTTTAGTTCGTGACTTTGATTGATGATTTTTCCAAGCATGCATGGGTATATCCATTGAAAGAAAAATCTGAAGTCTTTATGTGCTTCAAACAATTTCTAGTTTTGGCTGAAAATTTGTTAGCAAGTAAAATAGGAGCCTCCGTTCTGATCGAGGGGGGGTATGTCCTCTGATTTTAATGCATTTCTGGTTAAACGTGGGATAAAATGTGAGTCTACAATGTTGTATATGTTGGGGATGTAAGGTTCATGTGACCTTACCCCCATATTTATATATATACATCATATATAGAGTATTGCCTCAAGAGAGTTCATTATGTGGGTTTCGAGGCTCCCACGCATGTCCGCGCATCTCAGCTCTCTTCTCTCTTCCTCCATCTCCTCCTTCCTCCTCTTGTTCTGCACACTAAAGCCCTTCATTGGTATCAGAGCATGCTGAAGGCTGGTGTGCAAGAAGCTTCAATGGAAGCTTAGGTGAGAAGAGGTAGAAGTGCAGGTCGGCATCTCTTGACAGCAGTTCAATATTTCAACCATAACTTGAGCTAGGAAACTCGGATTGATGCGTTTTAAATTTTTTTGTGTAGCTAACACAGAGAGCTATAACTTCCCAGAAGAGTGCAGAGCATAGTTTGAACTTTTAGAGTGCCGAAAATTCGAAAAAACGTAGACTACTATAGAAAGCGAATCTACATTCACTAAGACAACAGGTCAGTCTTTTTGTCATAACTTGAGTTCTACAGCTCGAAATGCAATGACTCAACTTGCTCTCGTAGCTTGGAAAAATAGCTACAACTTTGTAGAAGAACTCAGATTCAGATTCTCAGTGCAAGGTCACCGAAACTGCAAAATACAGAGCAGTAGTGTTGTAGGTGATAGTGAAATTGATAGCAGGTGCTTGTCTTAAGCATATCTTGAGCTATGCACCTCCGATTGAGGTGTTCTTTATCTCGTTACATAGCCAAGAATTAGATCTTGAAGTTTGCTGAAGAGCAAAAGTTCAGATTCAGAGGTTATCACCTCTGAAACAGCAAAACACAGAGCAGCACATCTTCACTAATTGCACTTGGAGGTTGAATTTGCTTTGGAAGTTCTTCGAGAGACAATTTATGGTGTGCAAGCTCTTATTTTTAGAGCTTCAAAGCATTGTACATGTATGATCATTGCGGTAGCTCCTCCATATGAGAGTAGAGCATGATCTTGTCACGTGTTTGGCATGTAAGATGACATTGTGATATACTCTTTTTGAGGTTTATGTCATCATGAGTTTGATCATGGATGTATAGTGGCATTGTGGTCTATAGCTTGCTTATGCCACTTGGTTATGGATTTAGTTACCAGTTGCACACAATTCTATGAGAGTTGATTGTGGATCTTGGTTGGTACTTGTATCTTTGTTTTCTTTGCAGGTACATGATCCAGATTGGAGCCTCAGTTACACGTTTGTTTGTCACCGTTATTAGCATTTGGTCATTGATTGATATATATTTGCCAGTGTGATTCTTGGCATATGTGGATGGTGATTCCCACATGGTTATTTTGGTTCTAGAGTCCATTTTACAGAGGAGATGCTATCGAAATTTCACCAGCTTTTATGCTAGAAAGGAGCTCTAGTGGATCTTGAAGCTTGTGTGATAGCTTTGGATCATTGTTTATCTCCATTCATTTGGACTTTGTCACAGGTTATTTGTGATAGGATGGACCATCTTGCAAGATTCATTCTTGAGTGGGAGGTGCATCACCATTGTATTGGCGTGTATTGCCATTAGTTTTTTGGCACATGTAGTTGCCATTATCTTCTTGATTTGATCAGTGACAGGTGATGACAGATTACTTATTGTTCTTTCATTATTGGTTATCTTGTCTGATTGCTCAGTTTACAAGGGATACTCTGTCGAAATTTTCCCAAGATTCTTTTACATCTATTTGGTCACTTTGGAGACTTGGTCAGCAGGCTTATGCTCATGGTTTTATGTGCATGCTAGATGCATGGTTATGTGACAGGTGGTTCACATGGTTCTTTCTCCATCGAGACATTTGTGATGTGAGTTATGCATATGGATATGCAGGCGTGATCCTATTGAGGATAGAGTATCATTTTTAGTCTCTTATTACATTGCTAGTCTTGGATTGCTAGCATGGTGTCTTCTCGATTTGATGGCACTGGCTTTCCGAGATGGAAAGCTCAGATGTGGCATACATTGGTTCATGCAAGGTTACATATGTATGTGCATAGAGATGCACAGAGGCCTCGTGACATGCCCGACCACGTATGGATGGATATGGATGCATTGGCCAGCTCCACTATCCGATTACAGCTTGTGGATTCTATATATGAGTCTGTTATGTATGAGGAGACGAGTAGTGCATTATGGCAGAGACTACATGATATGTATGCGAGTCCATTGACTCATGTGAGACATAGATCACATCGACGACTTCGATGTTGGCATTGTGGTCGTGAGGGCCATATTCGACGACGTTGCTTCAGGCGGATGCGACGACGATATCAGAGACATGCATGTGATGTAGATCAGGTAGTGGTTTCAGGAGAGTCTATGGCAGTTGATTATGCCAGTGATGGTGATATTACTTTGTCCTATGGTTCATCTCATGATTCCTCTTGCTCATTAGATAGCACACATATGGCTTGGTTGCTTGATGCATTAGCCAGTTTTCATGTTACTCCACATCGTGAGTGGTTTTGTCGATTATCAGGTGAGAGTCGTGGATGTGTGCACATGTCTAATGGTACGGCATATGACATTGAGGGTGCAGGAGATATATGCCTTATGCTACCTAGTGGAGCATCACTTATTCTTAGACATGTACGTTATGTGCCTTCATTCCCTATGAGCTTGATTTCAGTTAGCCAGTTACAAGAGAGCAGATGTTATGCATTCCTTGGTGAGCATCATTTTCAGTTGCAGTTGGGACAGCTTAGGCTTGTCAGAGGTGCTAGGATTGGGCATAGGTATCCACTACAGGTACTTCATGTGAGAGACAGTCTCGTCTTAGTGGGAGTTCAGCCTTATGTGCGATGTGAGACTCGTCATGTCTCATTTTGTCTACCTACAGATAGGTCTATGAACATTTTTGATGCACATGTATGGCATGACTCAGATGCTCAAATGGATGCACATGTAGAGCATGTTTTGGATGCTCATGATGCTTATGTAGAGCATGATTTTGTTGATCACATGGATGCTCATGTGGAGCACATTTTGGATGATCAGTTGGATGCTTTAGAGCATGATGTGGATGCTCACGTAGAGCATTATGATGATACTCAGTTAGAGAGTGATCATCAGTTTGACCTTGGTGTTGATGTTGTGCAGTTAGCTCATGTGGAGCATGAGTGATACGCTTGGTGTGGTAGAGCGGGATAGATCTTATGATATACAGTGTATGCGAGAGCAGTCTAGCTCTCAAGATGCACAACTAGATACATCCTTGGTTACGAGCATGGCTGATTTAGATGTTGATGAGTCAGCTATTATGCACTCATTCTTGGATTCGCTCATGCCAGATGTTGACACAGATATATCAGGACATGTTGGTCTTGACGATGGTGCTTTGGATGCCATGGATATAGGCATGGCTGACATACTTAGGTTAGCCAAGATAGCACAGGTTTCGTCAGCATTCGGGAGTCTGATGTACGAGTATTTATGCTCGAGACCAGACATTGCAGTTGCTATTGGAGCATTTGCACTTGGAGTTGTCAGTCGTTCGATGATTGACATAGGCATAGAGCGAGTGGGAGCTTTGCAGGAACTTCATCAGTTCTTGCATCAGTCATATGTGAGCTCGACTCTTGTTGATATGAGTCTAGAGCAGTTTGAGGTGCATGGATACACCTTGTTTGAGGCAGTTGGTGTAGGCTGATCAGTATGGGTTGAGATCCGGACTCTTCCTGTACATTATTGTATAGTCCTACATCATTCTTTGTATATGTTACTACTTATGGTCACATTGATCCTTAAGTGGGAGATATTTGGGGATGTAAGGGTCATGTGACCTTACCCCCATATTTATATATATACATCATATATAGAGTATTGCCTCAAGAGAGTTCATTATGTGGGTTTCGAGGCTCCCACGCATGTTCGCGCGTCTCAGCTCTCTTCTCTCTTCCTCCTTCTCCTCCTTCCTCCTCTTGTTCTACACACCAAAGCCCTTCATCTCACCAAAACAGAGTTGCAGAAAGGAAGAACAGGTCACTCATGGAGATGGTGAGGTGTATGGTCAAGATTCAGGCTTTACCACATAGTTTTTGGTTTGAGGTTGTTATGTGTGCAGCATATGTTCTTAACAAGTATCCCACTAAAGCATTGCAAACTGTCACTTATATGAGGCTTGGCATGGTTGCAAAGCATCTATTGTTCACCTTTGTGTCTTTGGTTGTCTAGCATATGCATTAGTGCCTAAACAATAATGCAAGAAATTAGGTGAAATGTTTTTATTTTGTACAGTTATGAAAGCAAAGGATATCACCTGTATCATCCATATACTAAATGCATTTTGGTTATTCGTGATGTTGCTTTATGGAAGATGCAATTCAACCATTACTTTCATGTACTAAGGAGATATCAATTAGCTCCAAAGATGTGTATGACACTTTGCTTCCTCTTTTTACAGGTGGATAGTCTAGTGTTGGTCCAAATGAGGCAATTTCTTAGCCTTTGGAGGTTCCACATGATGATGCAGATCATTCCATTTCTGATGGAGATTTACATGATGCAATTGTTGATGAGAGGTATGATATAGAGAAGGCAAAAACTATGGCTAAATGGTTGGTGCAGACATTGCGAGATAGCAAATTAGATGCATCTATGTCATATCATACTCGTTCAGGCTCTCATAGTGCTTTTGCATCAAATTATTATGTTATGGCTGCCTCCAGTCTTTGTGATGAGAATGAGCCTGTTTCATTTGATGAAGCACAAAATTCAAAAAATTGGATGGCTACTATGCAATCAAAATATGATGCTATTATGAAAAATGATACATGCTCTTTATGTGACTTACCTTCTGGCAAGAAGGCTATCGACACTAAGTGGGCATACAAGTTGAAGTATAACCCTGATGGAACAGTTGACAAGT